>VXBU01003971.1:63135-116562 GCA_013400315.1 Bombycilla garrulus
TTACTCCTCATCTAACCTAAAATACTACCAAAAAAAACCCAAACTAGGTGAGGGTGACACAGAATGAAAAATGCCAGGATAAATCAAACAAAATATAAATGCATGACGTACATTTCAGTTCTCTCAGTTTGAGTCATGCTTTGGGTTGTGAGCTCTCCTGGGGGAATGATCCTGCTCCAAGAACCAGAATTTTGAGCCCTGTGGTGATTATGAATATTTTGATATGTGGGATGGAACCAAGGAACCTGTGTTTCTAAAGGTGAAAGCCATGGTGGCTTGGTGGAACCAGGACCAGGATTCCTTGCTTGCTGCCTGTGTGAGATCAGCTGCCTGCTGTTTCACATTTCCAACCCTTGGGAATTACCACAGAGTATAGGAACTTGTATAACATGTAAAAAAATAGGGGTGAATGCAGTGTAAGAAACACCTGCCAGGTGTGTTAGTGATCAAAGCCCTTGTTCTCCTGCAGTTCAGGACACCAATGTCCAGCAGCCTTGCCGGGTGTCTCATCCAGAGCCTCACTATCCCAGTTACCAGGACAACTGCCAGATTTCACCTTTCCCTGAGGCTGCACTGCCAACGTCTCATCCCAAAATCGGTACGTTTGCTCTCACTGTGCTTCAATTTCCTCCCATCTTTCTCAGCAAAGGTAAAGATTAGGGCAGAAAATTCAACTTTGCTGTATTTGCTTGTGAGTTTTACAGATGCTAAGATTTGGGCAAGCAGGTTTCCCCTTTGTGGGAAGTTTTTCACTCTTTATTGAAAACTTTGATTAATTGATTCTGCCAGAGGCAGCTGCTGTGATTCTGCACTGTGAGTCGTCTTGTATTCCCTGTCTTTCCTAAAGTTCTTGCTTCCAGACTTTTGTTCTCTTTGGGCACTGTGGCTGAACGTTTATTTAGTGTTCGATCTGAGGAGAACAAACTCTGTTAAAATCATGTCATAGAAGCTTTTCTAGAGATGTCTAGAATGTCACATGGCTTTATGACTCCAGTGGTGCATGCTGGGGGTAGTTTTGGGCAGGTTTGGTGTCAGTCCAATCCCCTCTGTATGACCTTTATTTATTTATTTATTTGGAGCAGCACAGGATGTTCCTGGTCTCCAGAGTCAGATCTTCTTGTGTTTAAGACTTAGTCAGATCTTGATGTTACTAATAAAACTTTGATTGTTTTTTCACTGGTGAATACTTTCTCTTGCCTGATGTACTTGTGCCAAAATGAGGAATCAGAAGTAATTCCTACAGCAGAAGTTATCAAATGTCATGCAGGGATAAATATTGTGCTGGAAATGGAGAGTGGGAAAGGCTCTTGTGCAAACAGACACTGATAAAAATGACTGGATTATCTCGTACTCATATCTAAGCACAAATAGTTCCATGCCACTCGTGTGCAAATTCATTAAGATTACTGTTTTAATTAAGGGTATTTTGAGGTAAGACGTCTGCACAACCCTGAAGCTGGTGGTACCTTCTTTTTACTAGTAAAGAATTCAGTGAGGAATGTCGAGGTCAGTGTTGGTAGATGTGAATGTCTTGGTCTGAATTTTATGACAGATGGTGAGTATTTATTGCTAGAGTTAAATTTTGGAAAAACCAGATAACATTTCTTCCTGGAATGTTAACCAAGCTGAGCTTACACTGTGTGTGGTGGAGTTCCTGGGTCTGGATTTAGTTTTGTCATACTCTGATCTCCCAGTGTACATGCAAACCTAATGTGAAGAGTAGCTGGTTCAGTGACACAGTAACTGCTGGGTTATTCATGGGGTTCCCAAGGTTTTGGGAAGCCCGTGTTTGGAATACACTCACTTGGAGGTAATGGTGACTGTCTGGGGTTTAAGTGTCTGGCCAGGGTTATGTAAATGTCAGAATTCAGGAAGAGGGTGTGATGTGGATCATTACCTGAGTTTTGTGGTTTGCAACCTGAGGATTGACATCAGGGTAGGAACATCAGGATGTTTCTGTAAAGTATTGGGTCACTGTGTGGCTTACTCTAACCTTTCCTAGCTGTGGCTGAGGGAAACATTGTTGGCAGTGGTGGAGGAGTTCCTGGGAATGCTGCTTTCACTACATCATTGTGCTTCTCCACAGCAGTGGTGAGAGGTGTTAAACTTTTCCAGAGTCATTCAGTCAAGAGGAGGAGTCCTTTTCCAGTGGGTTTGAGAGTGCCCAAGGGCTTGTTCTGCACAGACCTGCACTTGATGTTGCAGAAGAAACGATCTGTTTAAACAAAAACTTTCCTGGATTGGAAATTTTGCAAACCATATTTAAAAAAAGAAACCAAACAGCACAGAAGAACCCAAAGCCCAATACCACCCCACCTCCTCCTCACTTTATGGAAATGAAACACCCTTAACTTTCTATATATTCTCTTTTGTTTTCTATGTCCAGTGTTGACCTCCCTGCCTGCCCTGGCAGTGCCCCCCACGACGCCCACCAAAGCCATGTCACCATCGGTGGTGAACGGGCTGGAGGTGACGGAGCAGCGGAGCTGGCTCTACCTGGAGGAGATGGTCAATTCCCTGCTCAGCACAGCACAGCAGCTCAAGACTCTGATTGAGCAGGCCAAGCAGGCCAGCTCCTCCTTCCGAGAGGCCGCTGTCACACAGGCCAAGATCCAGGCTGATGTGGAGAGGAAAGAGGTAACTGTGCTGCAGGGGCTGAGAAGGCTCAGCCACAGGCACCTTTGGTGCTGAGTGGTGAGCAGAGTAGTTCCTGGCTGGAGCAGTGATACTGGAAATCGTTTCTCCAAGCCTTGGCAGCAATGTGAGCAACAGCAATCTTCCCGAGTTATTTGTATCATGGGGAAAGGAATAAAGTGTTCTGGGATTCCGGGAGCTGTGGGCAGCGGGCTCCTTCTGCAGACTGTTTGGTGTCACAATCCTGAGCTCTCCCATCAGCTGTCCATAAATTTATGGGATGTGAGCACTGAGTCCTGGTCTGAGAAAGCTGGTGAGTGTTCAGCAGTGCAGTGGCTGCTGTCGGGTGAGCTGGGCTTTTGGAGCTTTCCAATGGGATATGTGGAACAGCTTATCCCAGAGTTTATGGGGAAGTGTTCTGTCCCAACGTAAGAGAGGGAGTCGGGGAAGATTCTTTGTGATAGATTTCTTAGACGAAAATAAAGCGCAAATGCAACAATATTATATCTGAATATAAAGGAGGGTAAGTGTCCTACTGAAGTGGGATAGAAAAGAGAGCAGAGAGAAGAAAAGAGAGACGGAAAAAGAAAAAGAAGACAGGGACAGCATTGCCACAAGAACGCCGGCGCTCTGTCAGCGCCAGCTGAGCAGGCGGAGCGTGCGAGTTGCAAGCTGCGGTGAGCCCCCGCGGCTTTTGCGAGTGCTTGCGCGCAATCTTCAAACGGCGGCGGCAGCGGCGTGACCCTGGCGTCGCCTACAGGCCACCTTGCGCGGCTCCTGTGAGCGGCTGGCAGCGCCCGCGGGCTTGGCTGGGTGCAGGCAGTGACGACAGGCTGGTCGCCACGGGCTAGTGCTGTGGCGCGTTGTGGGGCGGGCAGCGCACAAACGCAGTGGCGGCCGCGGTCGCGGCGGGGTGCAGGCGGCTGCAGCGGCACCCGGGACGCACGGTGGAGGCAGCTCGGTGCGGCGGCGCCCGCTCCATCGGGGATGTAGAGGAGCACAAGGTCATCGCAGTCATGAGCTGGTTCACGGAAACAGTGAGGCAGGGCAAAGCAGGTAGGGGCAGGGAAACAGGACTACAGGGAGGAAAAGGTGAGGGGTGGGGGGGAAGAAGGGCCAAGGTGATCCTCCAAGTGAGCTCCCTCCAAGAAGCCCAAAGCAAAATAGCTCACTGTTTTGTCGCAGTTAGCTGCTTTTTTTGTGCTAAGGCTCCATCCACAGCCTGATTTCCTGGGTATTCTTCGTGGGCATCCGGACATTTGCCTCATTGGCGAGTGGAGTGGGTTGCTCACAGGCTGATTGTGGAGGCTTTTTCTGCCCTGATTGGCTGACAGGTGAAGCCTTCCCAGGAACAGGGTTGCCAGTACATGTTACAGCCCTTACATGAGGTGAAGGATTCCTGTATGACATACGTTGAGGCATAAATAAAAATCAGATTGATCCCTCTCAGGAAGATGAGCAGTAAAGTTTAGAGGTGTCCTGCTGAGAACTGTGCAAGCAAAGCTGATTCACAAGTCCTGTGTTCGGACTGGCAGGCTGCCTGGCCTCACTGGTTCCCATCTTCTTTCTTGTGGACAGGGATTATCCACAAGGACTGCCCTCTTCTCCCCGCTCTCCTCTGTAACTGATGCATGGTAGGGATCTCAGGTCCTTGTGTCCACCAGCTCATGCATGCACCCAAGTATGGCTCCATACTGAATGTGCTCTCCCTCTCCCACAGATCCACAGCTGCTGGTGTGGACTGGGGGGAGAGAGGTGGGGGGCAGTGTTGGAACTGGTGTCACTGTCAGTAGCTGCTGAAGTCCCTTCCCAAACACCACGTTTCTGCTGCTGCCATCAGCATTGTGCTAACGTCAGCTTTCCACTGCATCCATAGGCACGAGTGTGCAGCTACAGGCCAGGAAGAGAGGTGTGGGAAGACTTTGCTGGAAGCTGAGGACCCCTAGGACAGTCCTTGCAGCCTCTTTGATATTTGCTGTAAAATATTGGCTCTGTAACATCTCCCATATGCTGCATCCTTGATGTGCAGGTGTGTGATATGTTGGGAGTCTAATCCTTCCCTGCCTCTGTCCTGCAGAACTGGTGCTGCTGCCCAGGTTTGGGCTGGCTACTGCTGGAAAGCTGCAAGGAGTGTGAGACACTGAAACGTTAGAAGCTTTGACACAGTTCAGAGATAAACATCTGCTTTTGTTTAACTTCACTCTGCTCTTTTTTCCAGTCTATGTGCATCTTCCCTTCTGTTTATCCTCACAGTGGTTTCTGGAATTGATTGTTCACTCTCTTCTCCACACCCTCTGATCTCTTTGATGTTCTTCTTATCCTGGGAATGGGAGTTTAAATCCCTCCTGTGTATGAATTAAAGCTGACTTGACATGGGAAGGGTGAGCACATGATTGTTTCCAGAGAGAACCTCATTCCCAGGAACTGCTGCATCCCCAGTTACACCACTTCTGTCTCACCATTGCCAGTGTGTAATGGGGACCTCTGCACCTCTACATTGTGGTGAAATCACATGCTCATGGTGGTATTTTTTATCATCCAGACAATTCTAAGCTGTGCTGGCTGCTGGAACCATCCAGGCAGTATCACAAGTAGCAATCTCTGAATTAAATCCTGGTTGTGAATTCCATATTTGGACAAAACTCTGTGTTCCTGGACACAGGGAAGCAATTACACTAAAGGTCAAAGAATTGGCTCTCTGCTTTTGTGTTGGTCAAAAGGCCTTTCCCAATTTCCTAGTGGTTTGTAACATGAGTCTCTTTCTCACTCAGGGCACATGTGTGGTCCCATGGCTTTTTGGGCAGTTAAGGTATATGAGAGGCACACAGAGCCTTCATGCCCTTCAGGTAGGGGATTTTTTTCTGGACCAGTTTAATTCAAAGGAAATTGGTGCTTAATCACCACTGTTTGTTCCACTGACAGAACTTCCAAGAGTGAGCAAACAGGGGGAGCCTTTCCTGGTGCTGTCGTTGTCTGCAGAGCGAGGCTGGGCCACAGGTGAGAGGATAACAGAGCTGCAAACTCAGCTCTTCCTGGAAGAGTGACTTAGTACAGAGCAATATTGTAGAGATCTGATAGAAACAGGCTGGTTCCCAACTGGAGACACAAACTTAGGTGCCTTGTTGTATGTTACACATCACTCACTACAGTGTGTTTTGGTATTACATTTATTATTTAACAAGCTTTGGAGTCATTAAATATCACTAAATGAGCTGTCCTGCTGCCATAGAGCAGCAGTTAGGTTGCCTTAGCTTTAAATAGCAGGAGCTGTGCTCTGTGCTGGGCACTGTTGGTGCTTGTGGGACTCACAAGCGTCTGACACCAGGGGTTTGCACTCTGCCTCCCTACTCATAGGATCTCAGCCCTATGTCAGGGGCTGGGGACAACCTTCCCTCCTGAAGAAACTGTTCCAAGTGCTGGAGCTAAAGGCTTCACCAGCAGGGAGGGTTTTTCTAGCACATAATTTAGTATTTTGGCACTTCTGACATACAGTCAGCTGCTCTCTTTGTACTTCTTAGTTTCTGTAAATTTGTTCAAGAGTTGTGGTTTGTTGGGCAAATTTCAAGACTGAGGATCTGCTTCAAATTTTGTTTCCATCTTTTCTACAAGTCATTTTGATGCTCCTGGGTAACTCCTTGGCCTCACTATGCCTCAGATGAAAATAACACTTCCTTCCCAGAGAGCTCATGTGCAAGTTTGCAAAGTGTTAGGATCCTCTGAGTAAGGTTACATTTGTTTTACTTAGAAGTCCTGGGCAATGATATCCCAAAAGAAAAGCATACCATGAGCCCTCCAGCTCCATGTTTATACGAACTTCCAAAATGCATCATGATATTGCAAAAAAATTGAAATATGCAGACATTTATAAGGTTTTTCTGAATTGCAGCACTTTGTGTGGGATTAGTTAGATATACCTGCTCTGATGGAATTTCATGTGGCTGTTAAGAAACAGTTTTTGAGTATCATTAGTAATTAGGTTGTGGCTGAGTATCTGATCCCTTGGTTAATATCTCCATGTTGCCTTTACTGCGTTTTTTGGTAAGGGAAAGCCATTTAGGATTTTAGGGTGAGTGGGGTAACAAAGGCTCTCTGTCTCTTGCAAAAGATATTTGATGTTTGCAGATCAGGCCCGAAATGAAGAGATTAAAGGCAGGACTGGTGTGTTGGTGTGCTTGGGCAATGTAATTTTTTTGAGTGTGCATTAATCCATTGTTTATATCAGATAAACTTTAGGATGGGGAGATTACACATACTCACCAAATTCTGTGCCAGAATTGCTGGGGGATAATAAAGAGATTCAGGAAATGCATTAAATGGATTTTCTGTATAAGCTGAAGAGAATCAGTGTTAAAATCCCAAAATGTTTTAATTGGAATAGCGCTCTGTAAAGCAGGGATTCTTCCAGAGCCCTGCTCATTTGAAAGCAAGGTGGAAAATTAAATCAGCAAACAGCTGGGACATCTGAATGCTTTTTTTAGAAAGATTAAACCAATTCAGGGCTGGAGAGTATGAAATTATTCTAAAAAGGGTAGGACAGTTAAGAAATATGTCTCTGGTCAGCAAACAGTGGCTTGTGTACTCCAAACTAGCACTGATACTCTTGGGAATTTGAGGTTCTGGGTTTTGTGGAGCTGTTTCTCTGAGACATCTGAATGTGTCTGTTTGTTCCTTTCTCTTATCGCACCTTTTCCTCCTCCATGGTTTCTGCGTGGCTGGAATCGCCTTGCCAAATAGGGCAAAACCAAATCACACCTCTGGCAGGTCACAGCAAGAGGTTTCCCTGCCTCTGCCTCCAGCTGCCTGGAGTTTTTTAGCTTAATTTCTGTCATGGTAGTATCAAGGTTTTGAAGGTTGTGGTTTCACAGGAGAATAAATACTGTGCTCTCGGGTCATACACTTGTAAATTAAGCCTTTAATCTCCTTATGTGTTGAGTCAACTCCTGGATGAACCTGCTTGGCCTGGAGGAAGGGGTTCTGCTTTTTTTTTTGACTTTTTAACTGTTCCAAATGCATTTAAGCCAGGATTAGCACACAATTAATTTGGGATTTGGTTTGGATGTCATTGGTTTGGGACTCCTGTCCGCACTGCTGAGAATGTTGCTGCTGCAACAGGTAGAGCAGTACCTGGTTGGGCTTGAGCTGGTGTGTAGTGATTCTGCCAGGCAGCCAGAGTGGGCTGTGAACATCACCTCCGGAGGAATGATGGAGTCACAACTTGTTCTGTAACCCTCTCACTCTTCTGTTGCAAGGTGGAGTAATGATTATGGTTAGTGCTGCTTTTAAAGTCTAAGGTGTGTTAATTTCCTTTGGGCTTTCTTTCCCCCTAATCCTTTTTGTTGGGCTGTACTTTCCCTCCAGACTCCTTTGACTCTTAGTGGATTAGGATCACTGGACTTGACCCAAAATTTGGCCCCAGAATGTGCCACTTGGCCCTGTTACCTTGGTGTTTTCCTCATGTTTCCTGTGCTGATTTCCCAATTCCCATTTGTGTAGGGGGTGCATTTAAGCCCCCCATTTTAAGGACATGTGTGTGGCTGGATGGAGTGGGGAGCTGGGCTTGGAGGAAATGCTGTACAATTTGTCACCTCAGGCCATTTCCTTACAGGCTCCTTGCCCTGGCTCCACGTCAGGTGGCAGTGTCCCTCTCCTAGAAGGGAGGAGTGAGGGCCCCCTGTCCTCTTGCAGCTGCAGTGTGGAGCTGGGCAGACACAGCTCAGTGTGGGGACCCTCCATGCCAGTGCCCTTTCCAGCCCTTCACATCATGCTCTGGCTGGGACATGACATGTCTGGTGTGTTTTCCTTGCAGCAGTACCAGAGCCAGTTATTCCAACAGACAGAGGATGTGGATGGGAAGACAGAAATCATCATCAAGGTAGGCTGGGGATGTCTCGTATTGTGAAGAACCTTTTGGTCTTTGTCTCATTCCATGTAAAGACACAGAGGTTTTGTGATTGCTATGGAATCCTGTCTGTGTCTGGCCTTCTGGCAAGGAATCTGAGCCCTTCCTGGTAGGGCCAGTGCTCCAAGCAGTGTCTCCCCTTTCCCAAGCATTCCAGTTTTCTGTGCTCCTTCACTGTCACCTGGCCAGGTTCATCAGGCTCCTTCACCTCTGAGTGGTGGTGCTGCAGCTCTGGTGGATGGCTGTCACAGAGCTGTGACAGGAAGAGAACTTGCTTCCCTTCTGTCCTGTGAGCTGGTTTTCATAACTCCATAATTTCCTCTGGCTTTTGGAATGGGAATAGTTCTGAACCCATGATTGAAATCCTTTGAGCTGTGTTGGTCAGTTGTGTTTCAGATCTCCAGGTACAACCATGCCCTGTGTATTTTCCACATCTTCCAGTAATTGTACTGGTTACAAACAGCCCCAGTCAAGTGTCCCCTCAAGGCAGGCTTTGCAAGTCCCACATCACAGCTTTAAACCATTTTTGGTGTCCCAAATCACTCAGCTGCACATCAGGAGCACAAACACAGTTCAGTCTCACCAGCTGTTCACTGCAGGTACATGAAAAGGTGTGAGAGGGGGTGTTAATCAGACTACTGATTTTTGGGACGGTTGTGTTCAAAGACAGAAGGAGCCTGGAGGAACTGAAGAGCCCACCATACTTTCACAGCCCAGCAACGCTTCCTGTCACTGCTGCTGACGTGCTAATGATTTGTCAGGAGTTTAATGAACTGGAAGTGGAATGCTCTGTGAAGTGTTTATTTTGGTGGCAGTTCAATAATGTTTCTGCCTAAATATACAGGTTATGTTAATTGATGTCATGCAGGTAAGATGAAAGCGATAGACACAAAAACATCCCTTAAAAAGCAGGTGTGATTTTTCACCTGTGTATCCTATCTTGCCTTGCTTCTGGATTTAAATCCTTGCTCCTGTTAGAGCCTTCTTAAGTTGACTCCTGTTTCCCTCTTGGTACACTCCTTATGTAGTCATGACTGGGAAAGGACCAAGGAACATACTCTATAGGAGCAGATCCCTTTTTCGCCTCAAAAACTAGGGGAAAATACTTGAAGGGTCCAATCTCTATTCTTAGTCTGTCGTCCATCCTCAGACCTTCTCGTAGGCATACACAGGATTATAAACCAAACAAAACCACCAATGAAATCTGCCTTTAAACCTTTAAATTTGGGATAAACTCAGGGCTTGTGTGTCAACAGCCTGTGCACAGCCTGACATGTCTGGGTGAGATACACCCAACTCCTGTAGTTACCTGACTGCTGGATACCTGACCTATCTGGAGGGAGGTTTCCCTGGGGTGGTAGGGATGGATCTCCATGACCACTCAGTGTCCATACACACTGAGTTTTAGAGAGCTTCCTGACCAACGGGGAGAAAGACAGAGGTACATTTCATTTTCCGAAGTGATCCCTGCTAAAAGTGCAAGGAGAGTGAGTCTCTGAGGGTGTATCCAGAGAGCACTGGGCCTATTTGTTGTGGGTTGGTGTGCTGAGGTTATTTTGGGAAACGGGAGTTTTCCCACCGCTCTGGCATTCCAGGTGCTCAGAGCACCTCTGTGTGACGTGTCCTTCTCCATCCCTTCCCACAGCAGTCCTGCGTCAACTGCGGACGGGAGGCCACCAACGAGTGCACGGGATGCCACAAAGTCAACTACTGCTCCACATTCTGCCAGCGGAAGGTATCAGCCTGCTTGTGACTTGGGAGTTCCCTGGAGAGGGGCTGTGTGACCCTGGGGACAGCCAGGCTGCTCCGGCTGGCACATGATGGGTTCAGCACGGAGGGAGGAACGGGCAGCAGAGCCAGGCAGTCAGAGCAGAACCTTGCACGGGTCAGGTGCTCCAAACCCACCCTGCCAGTAGGATCACCAGCAAGGCTGTAATGATGGGGCAGGTCTGCAAGTCAGGACAGGGTTAAAAGGGTAGAGAGGGTCCCCAGGTTTGCACACACAAACAAAGGTGATCCAAAAAATCCAAGTAACACTAGAAGTGGAGCATGGACACCTCACTGGGAACTGTGGGGAGCTGGGAGGACTTTTACAGCCCCTCCCTGCTGCTTCCTGGTGAGCTGCTTCCTTCCTTCCCTGCTGCTCCTGCCATGACATTGAGGATGTCATGTTCTCCTTTCCATTCACTGTGATGCTGCAGGTGATACAGTGCGACAGACTCTGCAGTTGTGAATTTGGAAGGTGGGAAAGAGGTGAGAAGTACAGTGGAGGAAGCTGCTGTGTGTCATGTTTCAGACCAGTTCCTTACAGTATCCCTTGGCCCCTGCTTGGACAGAAGGATGGTTCAGTTTAGCCAGTTACAGCTCTGCTGGGTGGCCAGGTTCAGGCTGAGTCAGCTGTCCTGAATTCAGTCAGTTCCAGGAGGAATCTGTTCCTGTCCTAGCTGAGCTAAGATCCCAGCACAGCGCTGTCACTCGGGAGCACTAAGTGTTGAGAGCTGCCTTTCAGGAGAGGCTTTAAGTCAAAGCTTTGGCTCACTTTTAGTAAATTTTCCACCTGACTGACACTGATATCCTGGGTCGTGGCTCGTGTGGAGATGGCAGAATTCTGCTTAGTCTGATTCCACCTCTTACATTGATCCAGTGCATGGCCTTTGCCCTCCGTCATTGGTCTGGTTTGTGGAGAGAGAGTGCTTCTCACACAGTGAGGGTCTTTCTCGAAGGGCCTGTTCTGCTCACAGCCTTTCCCTCTCTCTCCCCTGGCAGGACTGGAAGGACCACCAGCACATCTGTGGCCAGTCGGCCACAGTGACGGTGCAGGGGGGTGAGGTGCACGTCCCGGACAATGTCATGGAGAAGGTCACCGTGTGAGCGCTCTACCTCCACAGCCGTTCGTGGACGCGGGGCCGGCTGGATCGGCGACCGGCAGGAACGGTCTGTCCTGTGCCAACAGCACTCTCCTCACTAGCAGACTCATTTTTCATTGACTTTTTGATACTGTGACAGCACTTGTCTATTCCCAATCCCCTTCCAAAGCTTTGGATAATACAGAGACTGTGAAAACCTCATGTGGAACCCTCTCCCTTCCGTCCCAGCCCCGACTGGCTTTGGGAGGCTTTGCCTTTGCCTGACTGGATCCTCCACCATGTGGATTACTGCAGTTTCCTCATCTCTCTTGAGATGGATCTAAAGGAGATGCTGCAAGAAGATCTGCCAGTGCTTCCTCCTTCCGGGGCCTCCCTACCCCTCATTAGAGAAGAGAAACTAATCTTTGTTCAGTTTGTTTAACTGCCTTGACAAAGTCGGTACAAGTTCTTAGTTTGGCATTGAAATGATGTTTTTCCCGTGTTCCCTGTTGTGCTGGGTAAATATGGAACACATTGGAGCACTTAAATATAGTTGAAAAATAACATGTTAAATAAAATGCGATGAAAGCCCAAGTGTGCCCAGTGGTTCCCCTTAATTCCCATGGCAGCACTTTGCGATACAGGTAACTGCACAGGTGAGTGCACCAACAGGTACACATGTGTCTGTACTCCCTGTCTACCTGGGAGGTGTTTTCTCCACAGGGAAGCACAGCTTTATTCCACAGTGTGCCTGGAATGTCACTCATAACATCCAGCTGGCCAGAATCAGATGGGATCAAGCCGAGGTGAGCATGGATATGGGGATGCCCTGTCCCTGCCCTGTAGGAGCTGCTACTTAAGAGATGTGCTGACCATTAGGGAGTTACTTGCTTTGTTCACTGCAACAAAATAATTTAATTATAAATATAATTTAATAATTTAATTTCATCTACTACTTTAATAATTAAGTTAATAATTTATTTGTTAATTAAGTTGAACCTTTATTTCTGGTTGGAGACTTCAGAGGAGTTTCGAAAGGCACACAAGGCTCTGGTTGTTTGGTTGGGTTTGTTTTTAGCTCCAGGTGCATCCTCTCCTAGGGGTCACAGCCCCCATGAAGGGTCACCATAGTTTGCTCTGGTTGAGGGGTCACAGCCCTTGTGAGGGGTCACTTGTCCTGGCTCTTGTCTTGTTTGTTCCAGTTTAGTGATGATGGATGAGGATGGTTGTTCAGCTCCTGCCTCGGGCAGGGTCACCTGAACCATGGAGTGACCCAACCCAACATCACACACGCTGTCAAACAGAGAAAATTCTGTCCTGAGTTACAGGAAGCTTAAACAGAGAGAAAAATGCCATGGAAAAGACTCAAAGGTGAACTCCATGGAAAAAAGGAGGCTTCTGACAAATCTGTTCCTTCCCCTGTGCATCTTAAAGGTCTGTTAGGCTGCATTCCATGTGTTCCAAGGCAGTAGGAGCTGGTTTTCCCTCTCTCCCACTGGAGTCTCTCAGAAGCGCCCTTGGTGGGTTTGCCAGCGGCACCAGTTCCCGAGGGGCATGGGTCACCCATGTCTCCCATGGAGGGAGGTGACAGGGCTCCCAGTCGCTGACAGGTGGTGAGTGTTACTTCCTAGCTGTTTCCTGGGAAAGTTATTCCTCCTAATGCAGACCTGAGCAGGCCCGGGGGGCAGCACTGTGGTGCCATCAAGGCTGAGGAGCTGATGGCCACAGCGTGCAGCTCTTCCAAAAGGAACCAACAAAAGCCAAGCAGGAACTGAGGCAGGATGGGAACAGAAATTAGCTGTGATAATCCTGGAAAGGGAAAAACAGGCAACTCCTTCATTCCCACAGGAAAATGCTCTCTCCTGCTTCCCGAGGTAGTAATTGAGTGTTGGGAATGGTTTCTGCTCACAGTTAAATGCTGATTGCCTGTTGTCTAGAACTTGGTGACAATTAGTTAATTGAGAAGACAGTCTTAATTGAGCCCACAGTAACACAGCTCATTTACAGGGTTTCTTGCATCCTGCATTCGGGTGCAGCAAAGGCAGCTCCAAAACAGCACCTCTGGAAAGTCCACGGTGCCCTGGTACCTGGGGCAGCTGTGCCCCAGCCCAGCGAGTGACAACTCAGAAACGCTCAATATAATCATGTGGGAATTGAGTCTGTTTGCAGATGAGAAATTGATCACTTGCTATTTTTAGTCCAAGGAACATTCAAGACATCCCTTTTCTGTTCTGCTTTCAAGAAAATTTCCTCCTGGAAAGCAACAATCCTGTACAAAATCATCACTTGGAAGATTGTAATTTTCTGCAATATTCTTTTTCTCCCCTCCAAGCCTCAGCAACAAGCATCACCTGTCCCACTGGCTGCTGTGCTGTTGCTGCATGCAGGTTCACTTAAAGGTAGGAAGGATTTTTTCCTGAGGTTCCTATAGTTCCTGGCAGGAAATTCACAGGAAATTCTGGAGCACTAGCAACAACATTATGGTGCCTTTGTAAGACCCTTGTTAAACATGAGTGAAATAATTTTTTGGGTTTAAAATTATCCTTGATAAGAGGAAAGGAGGTTGCATAGGTAGATTCACCCTCACCTGGCATATCGACATCTGGAAATGAGCTTGGTACCCTTGTCTGGCATGTGGACATCTGGGAAATGAGCTTAACAGCCTTTTTTTCCCCCAGACTCGTGTCCATGTCACCTCACAACTCTGTTAATGCCACCCCAGAAGCCAGAAGATTAGAAATTGCTAGTATTATCCCTGCTTACATCAAGCAACAAGTGTTAAAGAAGTGGCTACACTTGGCAGTTTCCAGTGAGAAGAGGATTCAAGCTGCATCCACTGGCCCTCACCTGTAACACCTTACTACAAGGACCTGGGGAGCCCCTTCCTTCAGCTGCCAGCTCTCCTCATCCTCCCCTCAGCCCCAACAAAGACAGCAGACCAGAGGCAGAAATAAATCTTTAATGAACTATACAAAAAATGACCCAGTGGTTCCTCCTGCGCGGAGGGCTCAGCAGAAGAGGTGCAAGACTTTGCGGAAGAAGTTCCTGAACTCGGCGTTGAACACGGTGTAAATGATGGGGTTGAGAGCACTGTTGACGTAGCCCAGCCAAGTGACAGTGCTGGTGACTTGAGGGGGGATGGAGCAGGACTTGCAGAGAGCCCTGGTAATGTGCACCACAAAGAAAGGTGTCCAGCAGAAAAGGAAAGCACCTGCCAGGAGGACAATAAAGAGAGAAGGTGATGAGAATGTCCAAAAGGGTTTAATTTAACAAAGCCTGACCCAAAAAAGACAGACACAGCTCAACCACTCAGGGAAAAGGCAGCAGTTGTGCCGACATGTGTAGCTGAGCTTATGCCCAGACAAAAAATTGGGATGTCTTTCCTGTCCTAAACACTGATGAAAAGTCTTAAAAGTTAGTCTCACTTTGGCTTTGAATGTAAGATATTGCGGGTCGCAGTTTGCCTCAAAGGGAGGCTGGGTTATAAACACTGCATGTGTTCTTTCCCAGGGGTGTTGGTTTTTGGCACTGCTCTGGATTCACCCAGATCCTGCCAGTCTGAGCACTGTGGTGGGACAAGGTGGCACATTTCGCACTCTCCCCAGCCATCCCTGAGAGCCACTCACCGACGACAACTGGCAGCACCCGCATGGCCTTGCGCTCCCGGCCGTTGATCTTGGCCCGCTTGCGCCCGTGCCCTGGGTGCCCGTACCTGAGGTGTGGGTAGGACACAGTCTGGATCCCATTGTTCATCCCACACTCCCCAGGGAGGCCGGCATGGGCGTAGGGGCTGCACTCCAGCGGCCCCAGCCGGGCCTGCTCTCTCTCCATCAAGGTTGGGGGGTGATAGAGCTTCCTGTTGGCTCCATAGATGCAGCCTCTCAGCTTGGCCTTCCGGGCTTCTTCCCAGCGCTTGAGTCCTTGGAACATGCCACAGTACAGCACCAGCATGATGGGACATGGGATGAAGAAGGAGCAGATGGAGGAATACACGATGTAGTTGTCATCCTCCAGTTGGCACAAGCTGGGGTCCCGGTCTGGGACATTGTTGAGGCCAAAGATGACTGGGGATGCCACAGCGAAGGCGAATATCCAGGTGGTGGATATAAGGATCAGCTGCCGCAGGTCGATCTGTCGCCGGTTGTAGTTGAGTGGGATTTGAACAGCGATGAACCTGCCAACACAGCCCCGGCTGACTCAGTCCTGGTGTGGTGGTGGCACCGCTGGTGATGTAACTGAGGGGCCCCAAGCTCCTTGTCACTGTCCTTCCCCCCATTAATTTACCTTACCAACAGCTGAAGCCTGGGCTACAACCAGAACAGCCAAGGGACAGCTCTTGCTCATCACACAGCGAGCTTTCAGCTTGGCCACCACCAACAGGACACAAACCTGGTGGTGGAGGACATTAGGGCAGAATTCCCTCCTTAGGGGAGGGCAGCATCTCCCTGCTTGGGACACTGGCAAGGGCCTATGGAACCAGTGTGCTGCCCAGGCACAGCAAGAGCAGGGAGCCACTCACCGATCCACACTGATAGCACACAGATTGAAGATGGAGGCCGTGCACAGCATCACATCCATGGTCATCAGGGCATCGCACAGCACCGTGCTGAGGGACCACACTCCTCCCTGGAACTGAAAAGATCCCTGGGGTCAGCAGATGCTGTATCCTTTAAAATGACAGGAACATGCCTCAGCCACTCGTGTTTCCTCCAAACAAGCAGCCCAAAGCTGAGTGCTCCTCCCGTGGCACGATGCTCCCAGTGCAGCAGCCACGCATGGGAATCAAGCCCACACAGAGCCCACCACAGCCTGCTCGGGGCTTGTGGTTCTGGCCTGTCTGGAGAACTGAGCCCTCAGGCCATCAGTACAGCCAAGTGAGTCATGCTGGGCAGAGAAATGGACACAGGACATCAGGTGCCTTGGGTGAGGGCAGGTACCCCCAGACTCCTCAAAGCCCCCAGTTCAGGACCCCGAGACCTCCCCAGCAAGGCAGTATTGGCTGCACAGCATGCTGAGCTCAGTCCCCAAGCAAGCAAGAGACAGAGCACAAAGCTCCTCTTCCACTTCTGTGTCCCAACCACTCCAACCCCCTCCAGCCCAGGCAATGTGAGCCGTTTGCTTGTGTTACACAACTGTTCCATCCTGGCAGGCCAAGCACAAGTCCCGCCTCTGGAGACCAGGTCCAGGCAGTGAGTAACAACCTCTGATTCTCTCCCCATGGTCACAGGCACCAGGGCAGAGCTGCAGCGACTGGTGTCAGTGCTCTGAACCACCTGGAAGTGTTCACTCTGCCATCCTTGGTGATTTTCAGCTTGGTCATGTCTCAACCAGCAGCACAGGCCCTGCACAGCCCATAGCACAGGCAGGCAGCAGGACAGACAGAAGGACAGCAATGGCTGATGCTGGTACAGCCAGAAAATACTTGCAGCACTTTGTTCCAACTGAGTACTTGTCTTATCCAGGTACAAACCCACCTTGTTCTTTTAACATTAAAGCACTTTTTAGGCTAATATAGCAGAAATAGGTCACTTCAATGATCCCGTTCCTTTGCCATTATTCCCATGAGCTCCCTGAGCACAGGCACAGACGTATCAGTTTGCTCACACCTGCACAGGTAAACTAGGAAGTTCAACAGGCTGTTACCACAAGAGCAGCAGGAAATTTTTCCTCTGAATTTGAAACTGTGAGGAAAATTCTACCATCCTTTGGGTCCCTCTGCAGAGAGAGGTTCAGTTAAAAATCCAGTAAAATGTACAAATAAGTATGATTTTAGCTTGGAATAAAAATGTTCAATAGCAATGGCTCCTTGTCATGTCTTACTCAAACACTTTATTTTGATATTGCAAAATGCCAAACACTATCTGTACTCTCTATATGCTTTTATTAAAATATATCTGATAAATATTACTATAGGATATATATTGCTACATGTAATATATTTAATTTTCTGTGTATGTTTATCTACAGATAATGTGCATCATCTAAAATATATAATTTATTATATATTTTTACCTACAGAAAATGTGCTGCATGAAGATTATTTATATATATATAAATCCCAGGGACTTTTTTCTCTATAGCAATAGCCAGCCAGTGCTCACAGAGTCTAATGTTGCTGCCCTTTAATGTTGCAGGTTTCAGGAAGCAGGTATGGATTTGTTCCTGTAGTGGTGGTAAACAACAGGTTCTGGTTTCATTCATCCCACACAGAGTGCAGCCACGTGAGGAACACACTCCACAGAACTCCGGGAAGGTGCCGAACCCCAGGCCCTGCCAGCAACAGGGCAGGCAGCTCTGCAGGGATTAATATCAGCTGGTAATGATGTCAAGCACAGGATTATGATTAGAGGAGCTGTAAAGCCAAAGGAGTCTCTGAAGTAACTGTTTTGCTATTTTTGTACAGCATCTCCTTGAGATACCTCCAGGGGAGCTCTGGAGTCAGACCTGAGTGCTTCATTCAGCTTCTTCTCTAGCACGATGCTGACACTCCAGACTGAATTTGGGACCTGAATCATCAAAAACCAAATTTTTTCTAAGCTCACTGGGATCTTGACAGGTTACGTTCAGCTTATGAGAGAGAAATTTTGATTTTGGGCTATAGTTTTCCAAACCTATTTGTGATTTGGGGGAACGGATTGATTCTGAAAATCACAAGGGCTCTTGGGCTGCAGCACCTTTGGATCATGTGAGATTAAAGTTGGACACTTGGAAAACGCTATAAAACCTTCCCTTTCCCCACCAACCCCCAAGACTCTGGCTTTGGGGAAGGTGCTAGGAGAGAACTTGCCATTCTATGGTGTTTGTCACCTGCCCACCTTGGCAAAACGTGCCAAGGACCCCTCTGATGGGAGAGTAACTTTGGATAAGAGGCTTTGCTGGGCCATGTGATTGAGGAGTACCTAATTCCAGGAGGCTGCAGCAGATTAGCCCATCAAGATACACAGGGTAAAGATTTAGGGATCACAAACAGCTCAAGCTTCCTTTAAGAAGTGCTCCGGAGCAACTGCACCTTGCAACAGTGGCTCTTTGGGTTCTCCACTTTTCCAGAATATAATGCAGAAGTTTTTAAAGGATGGTGGATGACAGGAGACAGACTTAGCTTCTCAAACACCCTTGCAGCTGCCTTCCTAGTCAGCCCATCCTGGTATCCTTATCTCTAAGCACAGCTGATTTGTAAGGAAGACTCTGCCTTCTAAACCAGCCTGATGCCAGAAGAACTCCTGTGGGCAAGAGCCAGGACAGAGCCAAAGGTTTCAGTCCTATTTCTTCTGATACCAGCTCTTGTCTCAGTCCTGCCACAGGCAGGGAACAGCAGCAGCCTGAAAGGGAATTAGGAATGCCCAACTGGACTTTGAACAAGATCTGCCTCAGTGCAGCCATGGCTCAAAGACATGGCGTGGAGTGAGAAGGCTGTGACACGAGTTGGAAGAGGAATAGTCCTTGCCAGTGGGCAAAGTCCAGCATCAGAGCCAAAGAATTGTCCCCATGTGCACCAGAAGCTGACTTGGGGCTTTTTGTCATGAGTTGTGGCAACTGTCACAGTCCCCAGAATACACACTGCAGCCTGCAAGGGGAGAGGAAGAAGAGGGAGTGGGACATAAGACAGAGGTGCCTCATGTTGCTCTGATGTTGTTTCTTAACTTAAATCATTGAGGTCAAGGTTTTTCAGAGATCATGAGCAAGCCTGATCATCCACCTGAGACATTATGAGGGCCAAGAATTCCAAGACACCTCTCCCCGATTACTGATATCTGAAAAAAACCCCAAAGCACTGGTTTGTAATTGCTGGCCTGTCTCACCTCCCTGGTACTTTGTGTTTCTCAGACATCAGCCAACCCCAGAATAACATCAATTTCCACTAAAACTGTAATATTCTAGGAAAGACTAATCCTGAATCCCACTGCAAACAAGCTGACATGCATTCACAGACAGCCAGGGGAAATTTGGAGAGGGTAGAGGTCTGGCCTCTCATTAGATGAGCTGCATCACAGGCACACAGAAAATACTGCAAGAAAATAGATGTTTTGATACCAAACCTGTGACACCCTGAAAGTTTTAGGCAGAACCCGTCACCCTCACCAAGATAAGAAGATAGCTCGTGTAGTTTTTACTGGCTGCTCCATTGTTGTGCCTGCTGGGAACACTTGTCTTCCCTGACCTGTAGAAGGAGCAGGCAAACATGCAAATCTGCTCAAACTGTTTCCTCTTTTCTGTAATCACTTACACAGGTCTTAGTGGCAAAGATGTTTACATAACCAACACCCTCAGCTCCTGCCAGCAGCTTCCTGGCTCAGGCCTGTTCCGCAGCTCTGCTGCTGGGCAGGGATTAGCAGCGAGCTGATCACAGGAGCAGCAGGTACAGGTACAGGTGTGCTCCACAGCACAGTCCACGTGTGGAGCTTGTCCTGGTGCCTACCATAATTGCTGGGATGCCTCCACTTAATGAGGACTGTATAAACTCCTGCAAGTGTCCCAGAGTCTTTGGGACTCCTACCATTGTCACGGTCTCTGGGAAGAGGAAGCAGTTACACACAAGACAATCCTGTGGAGCCATGCAGCTCCCCCCCAAAGCCACCCAAGTGATATCCTGCAGTAGCTCCACAGCAGTGTAGCTCTGCTTCCCCAGGTAACCCATGTCTGAGTGCTACCAATGCTCCAGGTGCTCCCTGGGATCTTCTCGTGAGCTCTCTTCACATGAAGGCAGAACTCTGTTCCTCAGGAATAACAGTTAATGCCTAGGAGTGCCCCAGGCCATCTCCTTCCCCCTTGCTTCCCATCATCCCTGCCTTTCTGGCACTGGATTGATTGCTGGAAAGCACTTGACACACTCATCAGAAAGCCAAGGCTGGCAGACGAGCAGTGCAACTTCCCCATGGAAGTTACCATTATCTCTCCCCATCATACCGCTAAGACCTGAGATTCCCAAGCAAGCAGGAAGGTAAGTGCCTTCTGCCCATCAGGGTAATTACAGCTGGAAAACACTGGAACATGTCTTCGTTCCATATTTGGATGAGTCCAGTGGAAAGAGAGTGTGTGTCCATAATTGCTGCCAGTCTCTGAAATGAGCTTTCTTAACAACCAGAAATAAAAGCCAAGATCAAGGACTCTCCCACTGTGCTCCAGCACCTGTGAGCAGCAGCAAAGGATCATCCACATCCAACAGGAAGGAATTCCATCCCCACTGGGGCTTGGAGCAGATCTGTTGTTTGTGAGGATGTCAGATGCCACCTCAAGAGTTAAGTCCTTCCTGCTGCCTTCTAAAGGCCTGACTTGGAGGAATGTTTCCAAACCTGGAACGCAAGATGCTGCCTCACAGGAGCACAGCACAAGGGGAGCAAATTTCTGCTGAATGAAAAAATGCTCTGTTTATTGTTCTGTTCCTGCTAAAAAAGCAAAAACCCACCACCTCAGCTGGTTTTCAAGTTTTCCAGCAGGCCCTCAGAGTCCACCTTTACTGTGTCAGGAGTTGTACTAAAGTTTAAAACAGCAAAACAAAAACCCCACACCAAGAATGAAGCTTGAGGTGAACATTCAGGACTGTCCAGGCCATATTTTCAGTGGCTACCATGTTTGGTACAGAGTGCAAGCTGAAACCAAGGTAGTTTTAAAGAGCAATCACTATACCTGGCATCTTACATCCCAACATCTTATTTTGAGTTTTGCCTCCAAGGAAAAGGGAAAAAAAAAAATAAAAGAAACTACAACAATTCTGTCCTCTGGCATGGATTCAGTGGTTACTCTCCCTTTTCCTTATCTTATTTCAGAACAAAATGAGCTGGAAATGCTGCACCAGAGTACAGGAGACAATTAAAATGAAAATGGGCACCAGCAGACTCTGAACCCACAGAGAAGCTTCCAGACATGGAATGGGAACTGCTGCAACACCAGAGCTGGAGTTGCTCTACACATCAGAGCCACGCTGCCTGCTCAAGGGGGCTGTGACTGCTGCAAGTTCAGCACTTCCCACACCTGCTTCATGCATTCTCTCCGAGCGCCAGGATTGCAAATCCTGTGCCTCTGAATGTCTGCCTGGCTGCAGGAGCTGCAGAAGATGGGAGGGAAAGATTTCTGTCATACAGCACCTTCAATTCCCCGTGTTTAATATCCTGGGAGCAGAGACATGGAAGAATTCCCTCACAGAACTGATGTTTATGAACAGCCTCGGAAGTGAACATACCAAGTGTCACCATAAATAGGACAGCCACAGTTTTTAAAGCTCGTACACATAAAAACTTCCATTACCTGAGAATCCAGAATTTGTGAAATGTGTGGGGTATTCAAGGAAAGCCCCACAATATTCCTGCCACATTGGAAGCATTTTCAGAGGTATCCCAGAATATGTATTGAAACTGTATTTTATATATTCCAGAAAAACTCCCACTTGCAGGCAAAAGAAAACCACTCTGGTGTTGGTGACTGCCCACAGAGAGACCTGGGCACCGAAAGCATTGAGAGACAACAGAAAGAGGAAGGAAGAAAAGGGATCCCAGCTAGCAAAAAGTAACTGGGAAGAATGATGAAGAATGTGCCTTTCTAACCAGCAAAATGGAGGTAACGTGAAAAGAGCAAATCCACCAAAACCAAGAGCACAATGGAAAAAGAGGGGATCTAATGCTCCAGTTCTTCCACTGGCTCTTCTCATGGGTCCCCAGATGAACCTGCTGTCCCACAATACCTGTCTCCAGAGAGGTCACAATGTCCTGCAAAATCCTAGGACGAGGTAGAGGCTATTCTAAGCTCTAATCTGCAGCCTGCCTTGCTTAGAGGAGTACAGGCCTGCACAGTCAGGGCCTGCTGAGCCATGGGGTGCTCCTCATGGCTTGCAAGAGAGGACAAGAGGAGAGATGCTCTTCCTCAGCTGAGAAGATCCACACTACCAGCTACACCAGGGTGGGTAGAAAAACCTGCTACTTGGCCCAGCAGATGCTCTCATCCTCTTGAGCAGAGAAGAGCCACCAGCTGGTACTAACAGGTTTTAAAACATCCCCCTGCAAGCGCAAGGGTTTATTCATCACTGGCAGTAAATGCTACAGGGAGAACCACTCAACCTTGGGAGTGCCTGTTGTTCTTTCCCTCGGCTCTCACAGGTTTTGGGAGTGAACGGCAACTCTGCCCCGTGTCCCTGAGCTGGCTTTCCAGGACTGCCATCGCATGCTGGGTCAGGCCTGTGCCAGTCAACAACCTGCCAGCCAAAGCCACCCTGGTGCAGGGTGACCAAATCCCATCCAGCTCCCGGAAAAGACAGCTTCTCCTTCTCAGCCAACATGGAAAGTTGTTTCCTGGCTAAGGATGCTAAAGATCTCCGTTTATCACCAAGATCTGCTCCCTTTATGCCAAACAGAGCACAGCACCTGTCTCTTCCTTTCCATTTGCTGACAGCAACCTGCGCAGCGTGCAAGCTAAGGGACAGCCACCTTGGTTCGCGTCCACTCGGGGCATCTCCACTCAGCGCGGTTCGGACAGGGATCCCAGGAACTCGCAGGGAGCCGGCTCTGCTCCCCGCCGCCCGCGGTCCCGGAGCGCTTAGCGATGCCGTGGCGCTCGCAGGTGAGAGCCAGGGGGTCTGACCGCCACATCCCGGGGCAGGGCTGTCCCGGGGAGGGCACTCCCGGGCCGGCAGGGTGGCGGTGGGGAGCAAGCCCGGAGAGCGGCTTTGACCCTCGGTACTCGGTTTCTCGCCCCCCCACCGCCTCGTAACCTGCAGGCTCGGCGGGCACACAAGCCCCAGCCCGCCGTCCCCCGGTGTCCCCGGGCTGTCTCACCTCGGAGTACACGTAGAGGGGCAGGACGAGGAGGGCGAGCAGCAGGTCGGCCACGGCGAGGCTGACGATGAAGTAGTTGGTGGTGGTCTTGAGCGCCCGCTCCGTGCAGACGCTCAGGCAGACGAGCCCGTTGCCGCCGACGATGAGGAGGATGAGGAGGATGCCGAACACCAGGGCGGCGATGCTGTGGCCGGGTCCGGCGGGCGGGGGTCCGGCGGTGCCGTTGCCCATGGCCCCGCGGCGCTGCCCCGCAGCCCCGCGCACNGGTGTCCCGAGCGCTGCAGAGGTCTTGCTGTGTTCTCACATGGTCTTGCTGTGCTCTCACATGGGGTTGTTCTCTCAAGCGATGTTAGAGGAAAGGATTGGAATTAGTACAGATCGGTTGAATATGGGAAATTGTATTCCGACGTGTGTGTAGAATCTCGTAACGTTTAGGAGTTTGTGATTAAACGGAGTGAAGATCCAGACAGTCCATAATGAAATTTGAAGATACTGCCAAGACAGGATGCTGCAAGCGTCGTGGAGCACAGGGTAGGGATTCAAAGTGCTCTTGATAAATTGGCAAATGCGGGATGCACTTCAAAAGGAATTTTGCACCTTACCTATGCTTGGGCAGGAATAACCAACCACAGAAATGTAGAGTACAGGAAGAAACCAGACAGGCAGTAAGTGTGGGAGCAAAGACAGGGTGGCAGGTCATGAGCTGAACATGGGGGCTGGGGTGTCTTACTGCAAAAATGAGGGAAAAAGGCTGTTTGAGGGGTACCTGTGCACCTGCAGGATCAGGAAGCACAGGGAGGTGTGACCTCCCATTTCTAGCCCAGATGACTTGAGAGATGCGGGAGCTGATACAGACGCTGTGAGCATCTCTGCAGCTGTGCCACCAAACCTCAGCCCAGATGTGAATGCCAGGTAAGCATTCAGGTCAGCCTGGTGTTTGCAGAAGGCAGTGGGAAGAGAAGGCATAGCAGTAAAGGGACATTTATACTGCATGGAAGGGAAAAATACATTATTGGAAGCTTTTTGTGAGACAATTGCTGCTAAGATCTGTTTACAGGCTGCAGCTATCAGAGTTTCATCCAAGCTACTGAGACTTGTGGGAGAAATCCTCTCTCCAGACTCTGCCCTTGCTGCCCCAAGTTCCCTTACTCTTTTTTTGGAAAGGGTAATGGTCACCTCTCAGCATGTGCAGCATGGAAAGGCCACAGCCCTGGTGTCAGCCACGGGACACAGATCCAAGCACTGTCCTTCCCTTGGACTGGACTAACTCATCCACACAGTCTGTTTTGCCCAGCTGCTGTGGCTCTGCAATTTCATGCATGAGTAGGAGAATATTCCCTTGGTTTAAGCACTTGGACAACAGTCTGGTTGGCTAAATTCTGCCTCCAAAGGTGGGGCTTCCAGGTGTTTTCTAAAGCCAGTAAGAATGCCTTGTCTTTAGCAACTACAGAGTTGTACCACCCTTCTCTTCTATCCCAGTGAAGGTTGCCCATCCTCATGTTGATCCCAATACCCATGCATTTGTATTTCCAGTCATCTCCCTCTTCTAGTGTGCAAAGACAGGAGAGACAATTCCACCTGGCCTGAGTGGGACCAGGTCTTGCTCTAGATCTGTCACCAGCACTGGAGTAGGTACTCACAGACCTGTGTCTCTACATTCCTTTTGGGAACGGTTTGTGTTGGACTCAGGAGGACACAAGCATGCTTGCACAGCTGCCACGTTCGGAGCTTGGTGTTACTTCATCTGCTGGGAAGTTCAGGCAAGGAAGATGGTTTCCATCATCTGGTCACAGCTTTTCCTGTCTGGGTTTGAGCCCTAAGGCCTGACTCCCGACACGGCCCTCACTCAGTCAGGGGCTGGGGCAGTGGAATCACTTCACTGGAGCCACTTTTATTCTGAGAAATCAACTCAAAGTAGTAAAAGGAGGTCCTGAAGTGTATTAATGAAACTATGTGGACAGAATACTCTTAATTTATTTATGTTTAAACCACCTGAGCGGCCAAGAGAGCAGGACGGAAATGTGGCTGCTGTCCTCCTGCCTTCCCACAGGGATTAGTGCCATTCCTCTAATCCCCTTTAACAGTTAATTTACATTCATTATATCAATTTTCCCTGTGGGTTAGTGCTGAATGACTCTTAATTCTCAGTGTGGAAACTCATATTCCAGACTAACAGGGCCTTAATCCTAAACTAGCTTAATCCCAGAGTGGATTAAACTAATGTGAAATAATGCTTTTGACTTCCAGAAATGAGTAGCCATGCAAACCACTAATTACGATGGTGCTTCCATGGAATACAGGCTACAGACATTAAACACAATTCCTTCCTTGAATAAGAGGAACTGCCCTCCTAGCAGAGGAGAAGGAAAATCTGTTTTACATCAGCATATCCAAAGAAGTCATGTCAGCTCACTGCACAAAAAACAGATGACAAAGAGTCGTGGGTCACCCTCATGGAAAGCAGGAGGAGTTATGCCAGAGTGGTGGACTGGGAATGCTTAGAGAACCTTTCGAGAGGGTCTGATGTGGCTGGTGTTTCGGAACAACCCTTTTTTGGTTGGATGCACAGCCTGCAGTGTCCTCATTCCTCATCCCACTGTGACAGAAACTGTGGAAGCACCACAGCTGCTCCTTGTGTCAGGAAAAGGGCAGCACCAGAAAAACACCCAAACCAACAAACCAGTGGGAGATCTGCCTTTTGGAGCATTTTGGAGTGTTTGGAAAAGAAACTTGGGAAGATAAGCAGTGTGGTTTGTGGCCGTGGTAGAGCTGGTCCCTGACCAAAGGAAGCTGGTCTTCTGCCAAGGAGCCAGGAGGAGTCCTGCAGAGACTCCCCCAGGATAAATTAATGGAGGATTTGATTCCCAGCCGGTTCAAAGGATCAGGAAGTTTGTGAAGTGAGACATCTGTCAGAGTCTCCATAAGGAGATGGAACTTTTATCACCATAATTTTTCACATCTGAGGCACTACAAATTTAAATAGAAAAGGGGAACAATGGGGCTGCCAAAGTTTCAGGACAGATGTGCCAAATTCAGCTGATGAATAGTGCCCTGATAGCATCAGCTCTCCTGGCTGCCTTCAGGTTCAGGACAAAGGGAGAAAAACAAAGAGCTTTCAAGACCATCCGTGTTCCTTTTATTTGCCATTTTCAGCCGGGCAATTCTCTGTGAGACACTCATCGGCAACAAAGCCATCCTGCTTTCCAATCTCCTGTAATGCATTTCTCAGAAAAGAAGCAGAGGCAGCATCTCCCCTCTCAGGTGAGCTTCTGCAAGAGACGGAAGAGGACGGCACAGTTCTCTGGGCTTTCCAGTCCCCCAAGAAGCTGCAGGGATTTATTTACACGCTGAATCGATCTTTTGACATTTACCATTCTGATAAGTTATGATAAATCCATATAAGATGTAAAAACAAATACTAGTGGTTAGCTGTGGGGGTGAAACTATGGAGAAAATGACTGCATTTTCCATCTCTGTTTGGAATAAAAACTAGATGTTTTTGTGGATGCCTTATTTCAGCTTAACCACATAACTGATCTCACACAAGGGTGACCCGATGAGATAAGGGCTTGTGGCATAGGACAGACCAAAATAATGTAACTCAAGAGCTCCTGCTGGGTTTAAAACGTCACTGAGCTTATTAGAGCCACTTGTTGGGTAAAACCTCCTGGGCAGGGGGAGAGGTGGAAGATAACACAAGCAGGAAAGGCCTGACTGGGAGCAGCAAGCACCTGTAAGAGCACCTCCCTCCACGCTCACCTGGACAAGCCTGTTCCTGTTTACTGGAAAGGGAGTCCCTGACAAAGCCAGGGAGGGATGAGCCAAAATGCAGCCCAAGCAGCTGTGACAGGAGCTGCTGCGCTCAGTGCTGGGACAGCACACCTGGGACAGCTGGCCCTGCCAGCCAGGACGCAGTGCACATGGTTCTTCTAATTCAGATTAATTCCCCGAAGCGCTTTCTCCTCTTCCCCAGACACACAAACAGCTGGAGGCTGAGATTACAGCGCTGATGCCAATTAGAGCCCTGATAAGGCCAGACACATGGGAAGTGGGAGTGAGTGCGCTCGGGGCTCCTGTGCTCCAGGTACAGGGAGCTGCCAGCTGGGCAGGAAGCACTGCTGGGCCAGAGTAGGAAATGGGGAAGAAGCCATGCAGTCCTGTGTGATTGTGTCCCTGTGTTAAAGGATAAGGCATGATTTGCTCTGCACAACCCAGGCAATGTGTGGACGAAAATGATCTCTGCTGCACATCCTGCCCAAAATAAAGTAGCGCCTTGATTCTCTAACACTAAAAATGTTGCTGGAGAGTTTTCTGTTCATCCTGCAGTTTTGGTGACACCTGCACCGGGATGTGTTGTTCCACCCTGGGAATGTGACCAGGGGGCAGGCTAGCCCAGGGAAAACCAGGGGAGCTTTGGAAGGCATTCTGTAGGGTGTAAATTTCCAGCAGGTGATTGATGGGGTGACAGCTTGTCTTTAAAAATTATTTGGGGCTTCTTTGTTGACAGGGAGACAGCCACGATGCACTCATGGGTTGGGAAAAGAGTTCCCTTCTTCCTGTAAAAAAGCTGTGCCCTGAGCTTGGCTTTTCCTTGGCTTTTCTTTTTCTGGATCACAGTAAAACCAACCCTTCTTTCCCCCTACAGTACCCATTCCCAAGCAGACAGGAAGAATTTCTTTTCAGGAATAATTTCCTCATGGAAAAGGTGGTCAGACAGTGGAAGGTACTGCCCAGAGAGATGGTGGAGTCTCCATCCCTGTAGGTGTCCAAGGAAGAACCGGTCATGGCATTCAGAGCTCTGGGCTAGGTGACAAGGCACGAGTCGGGCACAGATTGGACTTGATGGTCTTGGAGGTCCTTTCCAACCTCAATGATTCCATGATTCTATGATTTTCTTGCAGGAGGGAAGTGCCTCATGGAAGCTCTTCCAGATTCAAGGCTCGCCACCGGTGTTCCTGCTGCAGGATGGGCCTGGCTCATCCAGCATCCCCAGGCAGAGCAGTCCCTAGGGAGGCACCCCAGGGGAGCCTCTGGCTTAGCCCCTATCCCTGCTTCAGAGGGATGTTCTCAGCTGCAAAGCACCTCTTATCCTGTACTCAGGAGACCAGGGCACCCTGCCAGCACCAAGGTACAGCTCCTGTACCAACAGGATATTTTTCCCCTTGTTGTTCCCAATGCTTAGCAAAATGTGTTAAGCATTTGGGGACTTTTTTTTTTCTTTTTTTTTTTTTTTTTTTTTTTCTTTTTTTTTTTTTTCCAGTAGGAACAAAACACCTAATATTTAATCTTTTCCTTGAAAAGAGATGGAGTTTACAGCAGATTTCACCCAAGGGTTTGGCAGGAAGCAGATACAACTTTGACCAAGGTGACTGAGGTCAGCATAACCCAAAGATCCAGACAAATGTTTTCTGTCCTTACTCCTGGATAATGCTGCCAGCCATGGATGTCACCAGCATGTCCAGCACCTTCCCTCCTGACTTCAGACCAAGCAGGCATAACTCCACATATGACATTTTGTGCTTTTGTCCCTCACATCTGGTTTTCATTTTAAACTGGTGCAAATCCAGAAAGGTGCCACATGTTTCAGTCAAACAAAGCAAGGGAGAGACACAGGCAATCCAAGCCACCTCAGGAGCAAGTAGGTAGAAAGAGAGACACACACATCCTGCATCTGCATAACTTTCTTAGCTTAATTTGCCCCTTTGGGTTTGGGGTAAGTGTTTTCCCGAGGTTCCATGACCATTTGGGACTGTGACTTTCCTTCTTCTTCCAAGCCCACCTGGGCTGCCCTGCTTGCCTCTTCCTTCCATCCCACTCTTCACTCTTGCAGCCAAAATCATGAAATCAGGTGGTAAAGATTAAAACTCCTCCTGAAAGCATCCTGTGCAAGAAAGGAGCATTTAGAAGGCTAAATCCTCCAATCCCCTTATTCCAATTAGGGCCCTTTCTCTTACAGACCTGGGAGTGATGCAAGGAATCGCCTCCAATCTGCTCTCAGCTGGAGCAGCATTGCCGTCATCGCAGTGGCATGGGCCAGGCTCACCTGCAAACACACCAGAGATGATCCCCACTGCCCACATGGCCTCACACAGACACAGGAAGGGGAAAAAAGGAATGGGGGAGGTAGAAGTTCCTGAACACCCCGTAAGCTGATTAAAGGGTATTTTACGTAGGAAGGATTTAGCCATGCAGCTCCTAGTACCATCTGACCTCAATAAACTTCCCTGCCATGGGCTGGTGCTGCCATTGCATGGGGCACAGCCTGTGCTGGGCTCCCCGCAGGTGGGCTGCACCTGGACAGCTCCATCAGGACTTGGGACACACTGCTGGATATGTGTGGGGCATGACATGTTCTTCCCACGGCCTTCTCGGCCTGGCTCGACCCTTGTGCATTTTGCCATCCCAAAGCCGTGGTGCAAAGCGTGGCTGTAAGGTTTTGGGATGTGTTTTGGCCAGTCAAGGTGTTTCCAGGAAGAAGAGCAATTCCAGCAGATCCGGGGGTCTGGGTTCTGGACAGGCTGGCAAGGGTTGGGCAAACCTTGTGAGGCCTGTCCTGAATAAACAGCAGCCCCAAGGGCTGGATGGGCTTTCCTTGTCCAAGGCAAGAGCAACGATGGCCACGTGACAAGAGCAGCATTTATCCAGCCTGTTCTTCATGCTCTCTGGAGGGGGACTCTGAATGCATCCACACTGCTTTTCCAGGGAAAAATCTTTTGTGATCTCCTGCATCAATTACTTTGATGGGTGAATGGGAATGTCTCCCTTTCAGAACTCAGAATGATCCCCCCCCCGAGCTCTGAGTGCTGATTTTGGAGGGTCTGCCTGCATCCTCCCTGTGCTGTGGGCCAGGATAGGCAACTCTATGATGAAATCCTCTCTTTTCTAAAGTGCAGTTTCTTGTCTTTACCTCCAACATCAAAAAAGGCCAGGCTCACATGTTCTTTCAAGTATTGCCAAATTTGGGGCTAAAGCATTTAACGTGGTTCTGAGATGCTGCCTTTCACACTGCAGATTTGGTGACCCCTCCCACTGTAAAGAGGAGAAAAAAAACCTTCCTCAGTTCCATTCTTGGCTCTCATGCCTTTGAGACAGAGCAGTAACCAGAGCCTGGGTGTTGAAGGGGGTAGCCCCTGGTTTCATAATCTTTGCTCTCTGTCAGCACGAGGGTGTCCCCAGGCATCAGCGTGGCTACTGGGAATAGCCCTGGCACCCGTGGCTACTGGATTTACTTAATGCATCCCAGGTCTCTCCTCACTGGGCATGTTAGCTGGTGCCAAGCCTAAGCACAAGTGACTGCACAGAGATCCTGATGGCCTCATACCTGGCAGTTCCCACTGGGCAGCTCAGCGATGGCCCCAAGGCTCACAGATCCCTTCTCCATCTTGTCCTGGGGCATTTGTCCCTGCGCTCCTCAAGGAGTGTGTGTCAATAGCCTCAGCAATCCTCAGTGCCACCTGTTAGTGGTACTTTGCTAAAATCCCGCAGAACGGTTTTGTGCCATGGACAGGTGAGCCAGGGCAGCCAGGGGCTGGGATCAGTGCAGCCCTGGCTTCCTGAGCCTGCAGATGTGGCAGTGGTACGGGAGCAGGGATCAGGTGAGGCCAGTCATTTCCTCTATCATTCCTAGAGCCAAAAAATAGCTGAAAGCTTTCCTCTGGAGTGATGCTGCACATAGATAATGGGTTATAGATTCCATCTAAATGGGGGATTTAATCCTGCTTTGTGCCTGCTGGATGAGAGCAAGGGAAATCTCCACTCCCCTGCTGGGACTTAGATTGTTCACACAAATGGAGAATGGGAGAAGCAAGGTGCAAACTCACAAAGCTCCTTTCAACTGATATTGTTAAGAAGGGTTCTTTGTTACTCCTATTTCCATAATATCTCCTGATGAGAGTTTGATGTAAATTCTGGTTAAGAAGAATCAGATGTTGTTTCATGACTGGGGAATTGGTTTGGGCTCTGGTTTATTCAGTTATAAATTTCAGCTTGAAAATGCTTTTGAGGTCTCTTCATGGCCCTGAATTTCCTCACTGGGGCTTCCAGAGCTGCACTGGAGCTCAAGCCCACATTTGTCACCTGCATTAAGTTGCAGCAGGGCTGGGCTTGGCCACACCATTTTCTATCCCATCATCTTTGCACTCTACCCCTGCTGCTGGAGGCAAACCCCATTTTTTGTTGCAGAGAAGTTAATCAGGTTACTTATGTCATGTTCTTCCAGTCCCCAGAATCTTTTCGTGTCCCGTTACACACCCTCTGCTGCCATCGTGGGGCCGCTTTGTCATTCCAACCTCTTCTCTGTCCTCATCCAGATTCTCATCTCAAACTGAGTTTCCCCAGACTTGGAGGCATTTCAGACCCACTGGGGTTGTTTGCAAAGGAAGGAAAATCACATTAGTAATTTTTACCTCCCTACGTGTGGTTCAGCCTTTTTTATGAAGCTGAAGCTGCCACCAGCACCGCAGGCAGAAGGCTGCAGCTGGAGAAAGCAGGTACAGAGAGGAGAGGAAAGTGTTTGGGAAATGCCTGGACCAGAGCAGGTCCAGAGGAGGAAATGGGCTCCTCTGTCCTAGCACTGACCATGGCATGTCCCGCTGCTCCAGCCCTGGAATGGGACCTGGAGTGTCCCTGCTGTTTTCCCCTGTCCCTGTTTGAGGGCTCTGGTTGCAGCCTGCACTCAAAGGCTGGAGGGGAGGACTGAGGTTCTATTCATCAGGCCCTGGGGCATTCTTCCAAGGGAAAAATGATGGGGGAAGTCTTGTCCCTCCCAGTCCTCTAGTCATGGGGAGACACTCTGCTTTTCCAAGGAAAAAGAAAGATAAGTAGATAAAAAGTGTAATGCAGCTCCCATTTCTCCAGCTGTAAGATTAATAATATATATATTTGTGGTGCTTATTCCTTCCAAGCTACTTTATACCATATAAAGAAGGAGAGAAAGGATAATCCTATTTTCTTCTTCTATTTCCATGTCACCTTTAGCTGCAGTATTTGAGACCAACCAAACTTCAGCAATGGCAGGGAATATTCAGGATGTTTTCCATGCATGTACAAGTATGCTGGTTTTTAGATGCTGTGACAGAATTTCTACTTGGCAGACCTTTCCCAGTTGAAACAATAGTTCAAAAGGTGTTGTCCCCTCATGGAAAAGTAAGCCCTAATCCTACTGATCAGGCAATGCTTGTCCTAAAAAAGTGACACGTCGTTCAACCAAATCATTGGTACACACAGGGACTCACTGACAGATCCTGGCAATTGCAAACATAGCCCAAGCCAGGATGAAATGACAAGAACAGAAGATTAAGCTCCTATCAAGAGGTAATTAAAGCCAGGAAATAATGATGACAATCATAGTGAATCAATTGCCACAAGGATGTTTGCCCAACAAATGTCATTATAGGCAGAAGCAGGAATTATTATCCATCAGCAAAAATATTCCATCAAATTGCTGTGAATGACCCAACCAAGTAATTAAAAGGACATTCCAACCCCGCTGCATTATTTGCTGTTAATCATGATTGCTCATATCCATATCTTTACCCAAATAATTGCTTCTGATAAGACTGCAGATTTATAGGGGTCCCCGAGAGGAGCGGGCAGTGGAGCATCAGCTGCGAGCCGGGAGTGACCGGGTTTGGTGAGTTCAGCTGGGCTGGCTGGGCTGCACGGGTTGCCTTCCCCCCTCTCTCACTTTGGGGGGTGATTTCAGACCTCTGTGATGCCTCGCTGAGCCGCTGCTGTGAAGCCATCCGTGTCCTGAGCAGCAGCACTGGAATACGGGGGGTTTGCCTTCTCAGGGTTCCCAGGCTGGCATAGCTCTTTCCGCTAAAGGTCCCAGCTGGCCAAAGAGTTTGCAGTCATTTAAACTAGCATCAATGGGGAGGAAATGAAAAGCTTGGAAATATCCTAAGAAGGTTAAACGGTGATGAACCTGGAGATCTACCTGCTCCTTATAGTCTGGCTAATATAAAAAAACAACGCAATCATTATTGATAGGCAGGAGAAGTTCCCAAACAGCTATCACTGCTCCTGGGACCTTCAGCAAGCAAATATGGGCTACCCAGGGGAGACAAAATCATGTCCAGGAAGAGAAAAGAGAAGTTGATCACTGGATTAGCAGCTAGAAAGGTTATGAAGAGAGGGGAAACTCTGGATCCAGAGATGGGGTTTCAAATGGTTTCTTAAATATTGTGCTCACAGAGAAATGCCGGCCAAAGGGAGGCCAAATGCTGAGGTGAGGTCCTGGGAAGGGATTGTGTGACAGCTGTTGGGCAGATGGAAGGACAGGCTCAGGATACAAATTCTCCTTGCCCAAGGATGCTCTGGTTTTGGTGTCTATTTTCAGGTCCTCCTGTATCCCAGGATTGTGGAGTCTGCCTTGTTTGGACTCCACTAAGATGCAGATCTTTGGAATGTCCTTCTTGTTTTACTATTCCACCCCCTCAAAGCTGGATCAGGCAGGAAAACACAACACTAAAGCTCAAAGTGTGTATGAGATTAAGCTTATGTTTCCTTCATCCTCTCATCTGTTTGCTCTGCAGCCCCCATTAAATATTTGCCCTGTGGTTTACAGTGAATAAGTTTCTGTCTAAATCCCTCGCTCTTTTCCTTTCTCCTTGTGCCTCTTTTCATCTTGCAGTACTTCCAGAGCAGCAAACAATCCCAGAAGGGTGGCTAGAAATTGTTCAGAATTCTCGGACAGTCCTTTCATGTTCTTTGTACTGTTTAGCTTCAGAATAAAGTAAAAACCAAGTGGGAGGGACTTGGATTTGGGATTAGCAAATGCAGTCTTGAGAGACTGCAGGACAGTGATGAAGGTTCTTTGCAGGAGGAAGGCAAAAAATAAAGGAGTGTATTATAAATTACATGTAGAGTTGCTGTGTGAGCCTTGAGGAAGGGTGAGCACCTGGGAATAAAGGCGGAAACAACCTGGGAATTAAGGGGGGAAACATGCCATGGCTTGTGATAAACAAAATATACTTTTCTTTTTATTTCAGTATAAAAAAATAAAATAGGAGGGCCTGCTATGACTGCAAATCTGGTTATTTCATTTTCCTTCTTGAAAGGTTAGAAGATAGGTGGATATGGGCATGCACATGAGCCCTTCCTCTGTATGTGGATGAATTTTATTTAGCACATGTAATTTTTTTTTGTTTGAAAGCCCCTTGCAGACATCTCCAGGTGTTTATCTCTGCTGCAGGAATTCCTGCCTTATTTAGCTACAGTGATGGTGTTTCCACAGCCCTGTCTCTGTGGGGCATGTGAACTGCACCAGATACACACTAAGGTCACTTGTCCTGCTGCTTACAAAAGTCCATGCTTTATTTCAGGAGAGAATATGGTTTCCATGAAGACAGCTCTGTGGCAAGTAATTATTCCCATGATTGTCCTGTCCCACTTCTCAGCATCTCTGTCATCTGGGGAGAGGTAAGCATTTCTTCAGATTCTGCTTTCTTTTTCTCCCTGGATTTTGTTCAAAGAGCCTGCTAGCTGAAACCCAGCCTTTCAGCTGTCTTCCTGGACTTGCTTCTGCTTGCTTGTGGATCTTCTTCTTCTTCCCTAAACAGATTTAGTTAAATGAGTGCAAATACTGTAAATGCTTTTTCTTCCTTAAGAATGGGAGTGTTAATTTTATTTAATTTGGGAGAAAATTTGTGACCCCAAAACAAAACACGAAGACACTTTGGAGTCTGTTTTTCTCCTGTGCACTTACACAGCCTGTTTCCAATAGCCTGGTCCCATGAAAACATAACCAGAAATGGCCAACCCTGTAAGTTCGTCAAGGGAGTCACCTGCAAGGGCTGGTCTTCGCTGCTCTCTTCTAATTGCTCTTCAGCTTTGTGTCTCTGCATGTTTGTTTATTACTCCTCCAGCCTCTTGCCCTGCTCAATAACCCCACATTCCCACATCCTTGTGGCAACCCCACATCAATAAAAGCAAGGATGGGCCATTTTCCTGTATGATGTTTAACAAAAATATTTTGAAAACTCCCTTTTTTTCCCTTTTTATGTGAAACTTCGCCAAAGTAGCACAAATTCTTGCCCATGTGTGTTTGGGACTCTCTTGCCTTGAGGCAGCAGTGTTTAATATCTGTCCTTTTGTGGTTTTAAACCATTCTTTTGGACCACCCCCTTCCCTGTTCCAACACGCAAGGACGGAGCGCCACGCTGACGGGCTCTTCCACAGCGAGCTCAGCAAGATGAACGGCAACGCCTACGTGCAGCAGCTGGTCAAGCACCTGGTGGGCCTCAAGGACAGGTGAAGAGCAGCCACAGCCACCCTCCCGGGGCGGGGAAGTCTCCAGCTGGATGTGGGATCCGTGCCCTGAGGGGGTGCCCATGGAGCTGAGCTCTCCAGCTGCAGAGCCAGCCCCAGATGACAAGGGGAAGGGCAGGGGTCCAGGGCCCGTAGTGGCGGGAGGAAAGGCATTGCTGTGCCTCGCGGTGAGTGCCATGTGCCTGGGAGCGGCTGGGAGGTGCGGCCGCTGCCCCATGTTGTCCCCACACAGGTCCCAGAGGCACTCGGATGGGCTGTTCACCAGTGAGTACAGCAAGATGAGAGGCAACGCCCAGGTTCAGAAATTCATCCAAAACCTCATGGGCCGCAAGCGCAGGTGAGAGGAAAGCCCTGGTGTCCCAGTCCCCACCCAGGGCTCTCACTGCCACACTGAGGCCACGTCTGTGAGCACAGCAGCAGATCCAACACAAGGTCTGCAAGTGCTGCTCTGCTCTGGTGGTGGTTTGGTTACATAATTGGTGGTTTGGGGTTCTTAATTATTATTAATTGTCTTTATCTAAACCAGTTCTCCTGGCCCAGTCAACACAGACATGCAGTGGAGAGAAGGACTAAACAATGCTGAGGAACTGTGCTCTCTCTGGTTGTATCAGAGCTTTCTGAACAGCAGGTGGGTGTCAGGGATTGGTCACCTCTGTGACTCTGAGCCCTACAATACTGGAAAAAAGAAGACTTCTATGAAAAGCCATAGAAAAGTCAGTTGTTAAAAATATTAAAACCCAGGGAAGCAAAACAATATATTTTCTTAATAATTTCCTGAGAGCTGTCATTCTGGATTGAAGCAATAATTCAACCCATTAAGAAATGTGATCTAATAGTTAAAACTGAAAGAAAGCCTTTGCTACGCTGTCTGGATTCAGCTGCTGATTGAAACACACACCTCAGGATGGGTTGTCCCAGCACCTGGATATTGTCTTTTCCTAATGCCCAACAACTTTCCCTTAGACATCTCATTCTTAAATCACTGTAATTAGGAGGAATAAGCTGGCCCTTAGTACCTCTTGTGTCCACAACGGGGGTGAAACACCACGGTGTATTTGTAGAGTGCCTGGCAGCAGGCAGCCATGACCCCTCTATCGTACACCTGCTCCTTGGAGTCATCCCTGAATGTCACAAGGTGGCCTTGTTACACTTCCTGCAGTCCATGCTCCCAGAAATAATGAACTATCCCTGATTTTTCCTTTCCCACAGCCGCTCGGACAGAGACTCCAGGGAGGCTGCTGCCATTACCAGCCAGTACATTTGCCCCCTCTTTAAGCAGCTGGTTGAGGACATGAAGGAAGATACAGATGATTCTGAATGAAGGTGAAGGGAAAGAAACAGCCAAGGAGACAGCTTTGAATATGCAGGGGCTTGAAAATAAATGGAGAAGCTCTTGCTTAGAAAAATCTCTTGAGATAGGCAAATAAATAAAAATAATCCTGGAAAGCAGTCAAAAGCCAATGAAACCTCTGAGATTATCCAAAGTGAAATGTATGTGGGTGTGTACTGCTGTCAGTAGATGGAGCCTGGGTGAAGCACATCCCTTCCACTCTGTGTTGGCATCTGGCTGCCTGCTGCTCATCCCAAATAAAAACGGTCAGCTGTGCCTGTGCCTTGGCTGCTCTTTGGGAAACTGCAGTAAGGGTGGTTCTGTTACAAGGTCTTGGATCATTAGGAATGCAGGGGAGGAGCATTTTGCCAGGATTCCCTGCATGAGTCACGGTAGGATGGACACGTGGCTGGGTCTGGGGAGTGCCACACAGAGCAGCTGTGCACAGAGGTCAGAATCAGGGCTCCATGTAGCAGGAACAAAGCCGGATGTTAGGTCTTATGGCAAAGAAATGTTCTGAGAGCTACACAACAGAGATACTCACTGTAAAAGTTGTTTCCTCTCCATTCTGCCCCTGGAGCTGGTGGCCCAGTTTTGTCAGAGTCACTAAAGACAAAGCTCCACAAGGAACAATTTGTTCCCACTACTTAATGAGGTTTATGTGCTGTCCCTGTGCCACAGAGGCAGACTGCCCCCCTTTGATGGAACAGCTATGCATCTTTCCTGTAAAACCAATGGATTTTGGAGAGCAGCTCTAAAATAAGGATCTTCAGCTGCAATCCTGTGCTGTGCAGTGCAGCCCTGCCCACCCCATCCTGCGCTGGCAGTTTTCACCATCTATGACGGACCTGCAAAAGGAACTGTTCCCACTCAAATGCACACCTAAGCACCATTCCCTTACTGAGGAGCTGAACAAACCTCGGCAGTTGTTCATTTTGGTGCATAGGAAGTCTCTGCTAAGAAAGATTCCTTTTGGAAGGAGTGCTGACAGCCTGGATTTCATTAAGCTGCTAATAACCACCTGGCTGAGGTGCGGCATCTGAGAACTTCCTGAAATCAGAAAGAATTTTAAAAGATCAGTGAGAGCAGAGGTCCCCTGAAAACCTCAGGAAGATGCTGAGATTCAAATAGTTGAATATTTCCTGGTGTGGAATCTCGTGGAAAGAGATTCTGGGAAGCATCACTGGTAGAAGGAGATATGCCTTCTCTACAGAGTTGCCGGGCATTCCCTGGACTGTAAGTGAGCCTTGTCACAGCTGGGATCCACTTGCTCACTTAGTGGGGTACAGACCCCATCTTTGGCACATCAGAAACCAAATTTTTCCCCTTCCCTGTGGGAGAGACTGGAGCGCACAGGCAGCTTCCCAAATACCAGCCCTCATCCTTCGCGCTCAGCCGCGCAGGGCTTGGCTCTCAGTTCTGAACTGCTTCAAATATATCCTTATTGCCTGAGTTTAGGACAGGAAAGATCCAGCAAAAAAACAAGCAGCAATGATTTATGCGTCGTCGTGTTCCATGACTGGTGAATCCTTCAATAAGTCATCCAATGGGGCAAAGAGGCAAAGGTTGAACCACGGCAATCCACAGCCGGCCTGTGTTTCTTGATGCCATAAAGTGGTGAACGCAGACCAGGGCACAGGGCGGAACCGCGAGAAGATTGGGAAAAGGGATTTTTCAGCAACTGGCATCTCACCATGGCTATTCCTCACTGGCTCCTCATGTCTGCGCTCTTCCTGCTGCCCCTCTTGGCACAGGTTTTGGCACAGCAATCAGGTACACTCTTTCACGGGGTCCATGTCTCTGAGGAATGTCTCCCACGGGAGGGGGTGGCCCTGTTACAGGTGGGAGGTTGCTGCGCTCCAAGACACCTTTGATCCACAGCTTGTGACCACAGCTCTCACCCAGCTCCTTCACAGTGTGAATCCTTGGGCAATTTTGCATCTTACCTGTGTGTTTTTCCAGGATGTTCTGTCAATAACACCAAACCAAGTGTTCCTGAAAATAACTGTCCTTATGTGGTGACTACCCTCCATGTGCAGTCAGGATATACCCTAACAATTGATTCCAATTCCCCTGATGGCCAATTCTTCACCATTGAGGGCTCCGAGCTGCGGCTGACAAAGTGTGTGGACTATGAGGTAAGCCTTTAGCTGGCAGACTATAAGGATGGGATGGATAATGCTGGGATGCAATGAGTTTCAGCCTGGAGTCTTGGGCTTCCAGGGATTCTTAATCTGTTTCTAAAGGAAATAAGTTATTTCAGTTGTGTGAGTTTGGGAGCCTACAAAAAAAAAAAAAATTGGGAGAAACCATTTATAAAGGCCTAGAATGACAGTATAAGGGGGATGTGACTTCAAACTACCAGTGGCAGGGTTAGATAGGATATTGGGAAGAAATTCTTCTCTGTGAGGGTGGTGAGGACCTGGAACAAGTTGCCCAGAGAAGCTGTGGCTGTTCCATCCCTGGAAGTGTCCAAAGCCAGGTTGGACAGGGCTTGGAGCAACCTGGGATAGTGAAAGGTGTCCCTGCCCATGGCAGGGGGTTGGAATGAGATGGGCTATAAGGTCCTTTCCAACCCAAACCATTCTGGGTTTCTGTCATCTTGTGTGAAGCAGAAAGGCACTATAAAAGGTCATTGTGTTCACTTAGGTTGCTGCTAAATTATTTTAGCTCCCTTAAGTGCTCTCTATACAGCCACAAGCATCCTTAAGATCCCTTTCAATGAGAAAACCCACTTTTACTTGAGCAAAGAGCAAAAACCAGAGTTAACACCCCGCAGGTGCCACTGTACTTGCTGAATAGAATGTTTCTCATTTATTCAATTTTAAAAGAAATCTGTTTGAATTCACCTGTGGGTGAATAGATGATAGCAATCACAGAGGTGAGAGAGAATGGCAGATTAACTCTGCCAACATCTTACAAGAATTGCAGGGAGAGTGCCTGGAAGATGAGGCTGCTTTGATATCATCATAAACACAGTCCCAGCATTAAGGAAAAAAAGGAAAAGTTAGATACACCTGATAGTAAGATAGAGCCCAGCAGCATTTCTGATTCAGCAAAGCATGAATTTGGCTCATTTGCTTTAGCCAGAGTTTGTACACTTGGGCTGTTTCTACAGTGGGTGGGTTTGTTTTTCATGCAGGAAGACCCTGTGCTGCTGCTGTACCTGACCTGCACGGACTCTGCTGGCCAGGTGAGTGCTCTCCCACCACTGAGCCCTGGGACAAGGCGCTGCAGGCAGCACCTGCTTCCCTCTGCTCTTCCTAACCCTCACATTGGGATGGCAGATGTCCTTCTCTTTGTGGCCAGACACGCTCTTTCCTAGCCACAGAGAGCGCCAAGGCTCTGCCAGTGCAGAGGAGGTGGCAGCAAGCCCACAGTCCTGCCCCAGGATTTGGGCTGGCTGCAACCCCAGCCCCATCCAGCCCCCATTCTTACACCATCCCCTCTGGTCACTCTGCAAAGTGGGATCAGCCCTAAGAGTCTATTTTTGTCTTTGATTTGCCAATTCTGCAGAGCAATTCCTTGGAAATCATAGTCACCATTCTGAACGAGAACGACAACAGCCCCGTGTTTTCACAGCCAAACATCAGCAGGGATATCCCAGAGGTAAGGGGTTTTTGGAAGGGAGGAGGGCACGGAGTGCTGTGGGGCTGAGGAAGGATCAGCAGGGAGAGGACATCAATCCACTTCACACAGACAAAAACTACAATGTGTTTTTTCAGGATACAGAAGTGGGCACAACCATTGTAGCCCGTGACGAATTAACTGCTAGTGATGCTGACCTGGACACCATCTACTATGAACTCACTACCACAGTGCAGGTGAGTATCTCTGGGGACAAACAGTAGCTCTGGAGAACCTGGATTCAGGAGAGCCCCAGCTTTGAGGAGAAGATCACTGCATTTAGCTCTCTCAACTTTTACAAAACCCGAACATTGATTTGGTTAGCAGAACAGAGCCATAAATGCTGCAGGTATTGAATTCTCTTATGGCTCACACTTCCAATGCACTATACAGATTAAACTTTCATCTAGGATATTCAGAGCCATAACGACTCAGGAAAGTCTTGTTGGCATAAGCTCTAAACATATCAGGAGACCTTTGTACCTCAGGGAGCTCAGAATTACGCTGAGTGTGATGTGGAAAGGAGTCCTTGCCCTAATTGCCAACAGTAGCACAGGAAATGGATTGTGCACACAGTTAAACCAATGCCAGCCTAGAGCACAAGGGCTGGCTGTAAACTAAAAGCAAAAGGAAATTCAAGAGAAAAAACCAAATGTATGTTTGCATTTTTGAAAAGCATTGTGGAGAGAGCAGACAGTGGCTCTGTTACCTCTATATATCCCTAAGGAATTTAAGTTTCTGTGAACAGAAACCACCGGTTTTTCAGCTCTGGGATCAGACTTTGCAGTCACAGCAGTGTAAATCCAGAGGCGTAGGACGAACCAAAGCAAGTGCAGAAGGTTATGGAGTAAAATGAAACACGTGAGACTTACCACCACTTTACAGTTTGTTTCGAAGTCCAGCTGTGTTAGGCTAAGGCGGGTGATCCTGCCAGGTCTCGAAGACTGAGCCATCTTTGACCTTTTTTGTGCACGGAGGTGAGATTGATTGGCTACTAGGGATCCAAAATCAAGGATTGTTGGCAACTTGCTAAATGTAGGAAATAAATGAGGTGATAGATTTCATCCAGAAGCTGCTAAGCAGGTGGGCAGTCCGAGCAGGAGGTCTGGAAGAGAAAACTCACAAGAACAAACCTTTCTGGCAAGCCAGGCAACTCCAGTGTGCAGTACCAAAGATTAAGTAGATCAGACATTCCCACAGTGGTCCCAAGGATTAAAGGTCCAGTTGGGATGACAAAGACAGCAATGAGCAGGATTTGGAATGTGTCTGTGATTGAGTCTGCTATACGATTTTTCCTTTTCCCTTGGCAGGACACAGATGGTTATTTTGCCATAAGAGGAGTTAATAACCCAGAAATCTATTTACAAAAAGCATTGGACTATGACAAATTTAATTCAACAACATTGCTCTTGTATGCAAGGGTAAGTGATTTGGGAAGAACAGAATGCCTCTTTTACATGGTCCCTATTACCTGAAGGGTGAGTCTGGGTGGGACATCTCTGGGATAACAGGAGGGAGGGTGGGGACTAGGGGGTGAAGAGGGGGAGGCGTTCAGAGCAGCCTTCCCCTCTTCATAATTCCAGTGACAGACCTGCGGTCAGCCCACTTTTTGTCAGCAGCTACTGCTTTAGCTACTCTCACATAAATTCCTAAGTAAAGAGAATGGAGTGACAACGACTAAAGGGCTCCAGGGCACTGCTTTTGGCAGATGGGCCCTTGTTTTGGCAGTGAAACTTGTGTCTCAGAGAGTGTGCTTTGCCTCGGGGGCAGGACAGGCCTGTCGACAGCCTCGACCTCACCCACACGGCCACGGCAACAATAACCATCATCATCGAGCAGAGTGACACCCGGGCGCCCTGGTTCCTGCCCTGCACTCGGCTCTACAATGACAACAGCGTCTGCATCAGCAGCCCCTACTCCGGCAGGGTCAACATCTCCGAGATGTCGGTGAGCAGGAGGGCTCAGACAGTGCCCCTGCTGCTGTCCCCAGCGGGAAGCACTGAATCATCTCTATGAGCTTGTGCTGGTCTCCAGTATAATGGAGATGGTTCAGTAGAACAGGGAGCCTTCATCATTCCCCCACCCCAAGCAGCACGGCTGCTCTCTGCTCCTACAGCATATCACATGAGAGGCAAGAGCTGGAGCAGCAGCTCAAGGCTGTTTGACTCCACCCTGTCACAGACGCCTCCCAGCAATAAACCCCGTTCTGCCCAGGCAGAGCCACGGCATCTGCACTGGGCTGGGAAAGCTCCAGCTGCTGATCTGCTCCTGGCTTGTGGTGCGTGATTGTTTGCCTTGTTGTTGCAGACGGAGCCGCTCCTCCTGGAGCCAGGACCCATCTATGCTGTTGACCCTGACTACACCATCAACGACAGGATCGTGTACAGTATTGTTGGGGGTGAGAAAACCTTGTCACGTTCCACAAGGGACATTGCTCTTGTCTCCTGTGGTACCTGCCAAGAGCACTTGAGGGAGGACCTGGGATTTGCCCCTCTGTTTCTGCCACAGAAACATAACTAGTGCCACAGAACGTTGTTGATTAAGTAGAAGAAACAGACTGTACAGAGAGGAAGGAAAAAAAATAATTACAGTCCCACAAACCATCCCAATGAAATCTGTTTCAAAAAGACTTTGGTTTTTTTTGTGAGATGAGACATGTTTAATCTTTAAGCTTTTAGATGTGATTTTGTCAATCTGGTCATGCTACTTTCATGCAGTCTTTGAGGCTGAACCTTAAATTCCTACATTATCAGCCTAATTTCTATTCAATGCCCAGAATTATGTTTTTATTCCCCAGCACAGTGGCACTATCTCATCTGCCCTGTTTTAGTCTTGACTCCAAAAGGATCGAGGCAAAGGTCATACTGGTCAAGTGGAGTGCTCCTCTCTCTTTACCTGTTATGCCTCATGCAACCACAGCTGTGAATATCTTCCTGATATCAAATGTATTAAAGAACATTAAATTCTACTGGCATTTGGGTGGAGTGTGGCCACCCTCCCCACAGTCAGTGACTCAGATCCTTGTCCATAGAGAGCCCTCAGTGTCTCAGGGTGAGGAAGAGAACTAAAAATTCTGCTTATCTTACAACATGTATCCAACGTAAGTATTTTTATGATTCCCACACAGAGGTAGGAATCTGATTTCTACCTGTACATAAGTACAAGGTTCGTGTCTAGACTCTCTTTGTAATCAGTAGAGAGAAATAAGCATTCTCAGAGCAGATTGGGAACTGGATGGAGATTTTGAGTCCTCAAATTGCACCAGAGGCTCTGAGCATTTATCCTACTTTAGACTGGCAATCTGTGGGCCTGGGCACTGGAAATGCAAAGCTTTGTTGGGCTACCTTGTTTAACTGGGTTCAAACACATCTAATGTGTCCCTCTGCATCCCTGACCAGTACTCCCAGTCTTTGGAGCAGGCAAAGAAAATAGCATTTTTCCTTGGGTAAATGGTATTTTACCCAAGGAAAATTCCTGGAGGATATTTCCACTAAGACGTGGAAGAATGAGTCTATGAGCTCCAGGTCACTTTGTGAAGGAATCTGGTGGTTGAATGGTCTTTGCATTTTCTCTAGGGAATACAAATGGAGTGTTCTCAGTGAATGCAGACACAGGGAATCTAACCATGAACAAAGCAGTGACTTCCTCTGATTCCTTTCTGTTGCAAGTCATGGTAAGTGATGACATTACAGCCAGCCACCCAGCACAGCCGGATTTCTAGGAAGCAGCAGCCTGGGTTCGACAGGAGTCACTGACCTCAATAATAACTCATTTACTTTCTTATTAAAGGCCCAGTATTTGACCTTTGTCTTGCACCAACCCATATGTGAAGCTCCTGCAGCAGTTGAGAGTTTCCCCTCAGGTGTGGGTGGTGATGGCAAAGGACTTTCACCCTGGGCACATTCTGGTGGTTGGGAATTGTATCAGGCTTCAGGGTGAGCCTGTGCTTTCATGTCTCATCAGGGGCAGGAGAAGTCTGACATCTCTCTCTTTCTCTCCAGGCCACCGAGGCCAGCAACATCAGGAAATACTCTGTAGCCACTGTAGAGATCAAGGTCATGAATAAAAGCAATTACCCACCCTACTTCGAGAAGGGGGTCTACAACGGGACAGTGTTTGTTGGGCTGCCCCAGAGAAGCTTTGTCTACCAAGCTGGAGATCCTTCCACCCCCCTGGTGATAACGGCACTGGATGAGGATTTCCCTGATGTGAGAAACTAAAAGTGCTCTGTGTTCTGTCTCACTGCTTTGGGCTTAATGCGGTATCAGGAAACATGAGTGAGGGGAGGTGGGAAGAGGCAAACACATGTTGTTCCACATTACATTCCCTTGGAAATTCCACAGATACCAGAACCACTTATGGTGGGATGTAACGGGATGAGGCTGCTGGACTCCCGTCTTCCAAAGCCAATCCCACACAGATCACTTGCTTAAGTGTGTTTTGCTTAGGCAAGTACTAAAGTATCCAACACAAGCTGGGTTAAGACTTGGGAATTTTTTTTAATGTTTTTGTGATACATTCTTGGCCTCTGAGCAACAGGGTTGAGTTTCTCACCTGCTAAGCCCAGGTTTATTTATTGCTCCCCACACCTGCTCGTACCTCAAGTGTTTTGGACAAATCCTGCCATGGGGCTATTGGGAGGATGCATGTGAGGCACAGTGTGGTTTGATCACCCACTCTCTGGCCTTTCAGAAAGTCAACCCCAACATCGAGTACTATCTCAAAAACAGCACCAATTTCATCGCAACCAGCGATGGGCTCATCCTGACCAATGCAACGCTGGAGTCCCCAGGAACTGAGACCATCCAGGTAGGGCACCTTTCTTGGGTATTTTGTCAGGGGCGTGGAAAGAGGGAGGAATTCAAATCCTCTTTTTGCTTGGGTCAAAGGAATCAGTCAATAACTTTAGACTTGTAAGAAGCTGGATGTTCCCTTTGTCCACACGCCTACCTAAGGCTTGCCTGGCACAGTGCTGTGGAGCTGTCTGAACCAGCCTGCCCACAGCACTGCTGGAGCTCCATGGGCAGGCACAGAGAGGTGCCAACACTTGCTGCTCCTGCCCCACACTGCCTCAGAGCCTGTGCTCTGCACTGTGCTGGGAACTGAACCCTTATCCACTCCCAGGGCAGGAAATCTTCAGAGCTCTTGTTCCCCTGTGACCAGGCTGTCCAGCCGCAGTGAACGGCTGTGGTAAGGATAGGGACAAGGCACTTTCTCCTCAAAGGGCCCCCACAGACCTTGAGAGTGAGCTGGAGATCTGAAAGCCCCTAACCGTCTCTTTCTCATGTTCCCATAGGCTGTTGCAAAAGATGTGTTGAGCCTGGAGGAGGCAAGCACCATAATTGTGGTGGAGGTCATCCTTGCCCCAGGTAGGCTGTGGGGTGGGGGGGGTCTCTGTTTTCTGCTCTGGGGAGTCTTTTCTATTTCTGTGGCAAACTGGCCATGATGGGTCACCTCCTGAAGTCTGTGGGCCTGGGCTGAGGCCAAACCCAACCCTACAAGAGGTTCTGTGGTGGCTTTAAGAGGGAAAACACCCCAACAACATCCTCACAGTGTAGTCACCGCATGCCTTGAAAAGCCTCCCGAGACTTTAAGTGGTGCTGTGTATTGGAGTGTCTCTTCTTGGTGTTCCAAAGCTAAATCTGGGGTTGGTTAAAGCTGGGAAATAACCCAGGATGTCTGATCATAGCAAAGGAGACCTCGGCACATCATTGCTTCCTTTGAGCCAAACACAGAACTGCAGTGTTCTTGCCTGTCTTAGGCAGAGCAGAGGGCAGCTGGCACACTCCAAAGCCAGGCTCGCCCATGACTCAAGGCATTTCTGTTTTGGTCAGGTTGGAGTCTTTTACACCAGGATCTTATGATCTTACAGGAGAAACAGCCTATGAGTAATAAGAGAGACATGAGGCTTCATACCTAACCCTCTAGCTACTGTTTCACCTTGTTGATGTAAAAACAGCTCACACTTCCATACTGCTGAGAAATGACTCTTAAATTGGTCTTGTAAATCAATTGGGATTGAAGTTCATGAAACTTCTTATGCTTTAAGATGAACCAATAGCAATGAATTTTTATCTCAGGATAGGTAGACAGCGCCCAGACACCACTGGATTCATACGCGATGATGTGTGATTGAAGTTCTATCACTTCACCCTCTCATCACCACCATTGTGGAGTGGGAAAAACAAGTGGGTTCCTGGGTGTAAATTTGGATTCCCTAAAGGTAGTGTCACTTCACAGCTAAAAACCACTGAAACCTCATTTAAGGGCACAGCCCAACATTAAACTAGTCCATGTGTGAGCTCACAGAGTTACAAATGCTCCAAGCATGTACCAACACTTCTGTACAACTTTGAAATGTTGCCCTTGCTGCTTATGCCACACAAAGCAATGGTACTGTTAAATATGCAGAATTACACAGCTCTGCGACTCTCTGTGGGCTGTGGCTCCCCAGGAGACAGGATTAAGCAGCAAAAATTCACTGTCCTAAATCCTTGCCAAGGTGTTAATGATAAACTGAGGGCAGAATCAAATGCAAAGGGAATACTACAATTCCATTATCATAGACAGCTCAGCAGAAGAACAAAACCTTGTTTCATTAATCATTAATGAGAGTAATTTACACTACAAAATGAGGCTGGAAAACTTAAGGAATCCCACCAAGCAAAGCTGAGAATAGTACTGTCTTTCCCCTCTGGTGTCGATCTCTGTACAAATACGTGACACTGAGCAGTGGCTGGAAGCAGAAGCTGCCCCTGAGCAGACTGGGCAATATTGCTACAGCTACAAAAGGGCAGGAGAGGTCTTCTTGTCCTGGGAACTTTCCAATGCTTTTCCTATTCTGTTTTTTTTTGTTTCTTATTTTGATGTGCTCCTCCCTGTTGGAGGGGATGTTCCAGATGAAAGGAAGCTTTGCATTTTCACACAAGATGTACAATCAAACCTCATTTTTGCATTCTGGTGTAAAAGGGTGAAGTGAGAAACTGAAAGAAGTAAATGCCATGTACTATCTGCTTGCCTGATGCAGTCAGGTATTTATTAACTTAGTTAAACAACGGGGTTAAAAGTCACTGTCCTGTAAATGGCTGCTATTTCCACTCCATGGAATTTACTGGAAATTACAATATTCTGTGTAATAAAAAAAAGAAGCCCTCTGCTTTTAGGACAACAAGAAAGACTTTCTGTGGTACCAGATATATGACTGTCACATTCTGCAGCACAGGATGCTTCCTTGCCTTTCAAAAATTGCTTGGAGCTTCTCCCACAGTGAAGGGTTGTGTTGGAAAATGCTGCCTGCCAGTTTTAGGCTTTGTAACACTGGTTTGTCTTCCTTGCAGCTGTAACCCCCTCTGACAAGATGTACTCTGCTCAGGACATGGCTATCTTAGGGGGCATATTAGCAGCACTGCTGTTAATTGCCTTAGTCATCCTTGCAGTGCTGGTATGGAAATCCAGTAGATGGTACGGAAAACCTGTCAAACGCCTGATGAAGAAAAAGGTAAGTGCCTTGTTTGTATCTGAACTTCTAAGAGTTAGGAAGTGGGATCTGAGGAAGCTTTTTTGCTGCTGTTCTTTCCACCCCTGAGGCTGGAGCTGTGTGGTGAATGATGAGCAGACATGGTAAGGAGAGCACCATGGAGCTCCATGGAGCACAAAATCGAGGATAAAGGTGGCACACATCAGGGGGGGTCTCTGAAAAACACCTGTCTGTGGCATAAACCACTCTTCATCCTCCATAGTCAAAGGAGAGGAGAGGAGAGGAGAGGAGAGGAGAGGAGAGGAGAGTCCCTTTATATTTGATCCCAAAGCCTGGGCTCAGACACTGATCTGCACCTGAGCTATCTAATTTTGGACCTCCCAGGTCCCTGGCAGATTGGTCACTGGGAAGTTTAGGGTGTAATTTGTGTTGGTCTGTGCCACAGGCTGGGCCTGCCAGAAGCCTAGACCTGAGTGCAGAGCACATGGCTCAGGTGAGTAACAAAGGTCCTTCACCCTGAGTGAGGGAAATCCCACTGCAGAATGGAGTGGATACAAATCACCACGTGTGTGGTGCTGGTGCTGGTGCTCAGCCCTGCTGCAGAACAAGCCCACTTATCTGAGAAAACTCCAGAAATGGAGCCAATAAAAAAACGTCTCTTCCAGAGGTCTGCATCTTTCCCTGGCTTCCAATAGGTCTAACTGCAAACCAAGCTGAACATTCCTGAGCAGGAGCTCAGTCACTGCAGCCACCCCTTCCCTTCTGCCCCCCATTTATTTTTCTGTCACTACAATCACAATGTGCCTCTCCTCCTGTAGCTGTCCAAGGAAATCTCTGGTGGTCACCAGAATGAATATTACCAGGAAGATGAACAGCCAGATGTGAGCACCAAGCAGCATGAGACGTCAGAAACCAGAAGCGTCCAGGCAGAGGCTCCTGAGCCAGAACAGCCAGCACCTGACTTGTATTCCTCCTTGTACTCCTTGCACTTGCCTCCTACTCCTCCAGAGGAAACGGAGAGTCTCCCAAAGGGCTCCATAGCTTCCACTGTCATCTTTGATCAGGAAGGGAAAGAGGAAGAAAAGGAAGAAGAGGCCGCACAGGAGAAAGAAGTGAAGTCAATCCTCAAAACAGACAGGCACATGGCAGATGATGGCTACAAAGCTGTGTGGTTTAAGACTGATGTGGACCCCGAGGCTGGAGAGAGGGTTGAAGTGATTGAGAACCTTGCAGCAGATGATGATGATGAGGATGACAGTGACCAAGATGTGCAGAAGAATGAGGAGGAGGAAGGTTCTGACACAGACAGTCACCACCAAGGGCTGGGAGAGTCCATTGCTTCAGAAAGCTCGTCACCCCCAGCAGCAGAGATGACAGTCAACACGTATGACACAGGTGCAGGGACAGATGACTCTGAGTTATAATGAAAATTGGGTACATACCCTCAAAAATGGGGCAATCTCAGCTTATTTGCTGACATGAAGCCCATCTTTCTTCTCAGGGGAAAAACTGGAATGCAGAAGGGTGAGGTTATCTGTCCTTTTTGTCTGAATGCAGCAAATAAGGCCAGAAGAGATTACAGCTAATTTAACCCTTTAGTGAGACCTTGGAATGTCACTTAGGATTTTCAGGGTGAAGCATTTTGTCTTTCCACCTTCCTGCCTGTTCTCCTGGGTCCCTTGACAGCGCCTTTCCTAAGTAGCTGCAGGTACAGCAGAGCTGTAGTTGACCTGGTCTGGCAGCAGCGAGCCCAGCAGGGTGTCAGCAAGTCTCTCTGAGCCTGCAGGTGCTGCTGCAACTATACAGGAGCTGACTTCAGGGCTTGGCTCTGCTCTGTTCTCCCAGCACAAGCAGCTGGAATGTGCCACCAGGCCCTTGTCTTGCCAGCCAGGAGAGTCCATGCTCAGGACCTGCTGTTTCCTCTGTCACTGGTAAACAAGGACTGATCACATGTTTACTGAAGGACTTTGTCATCAAGTTTCTATGTCATAAACCCACTAATTGTGCAGTACTTTAGCTGTCTATCTGCTGTCTGTCAGGCAAAAGAGTTACGGAGATATTGCCTTCAAATGCCAAGTCAGCACTCTGTTTCCAGGTGGCAGAGGGAAAAAAATATTTGATGCTCTTGTCTAGGTTTGCACCTCCCATCAACCAATCTCTTCCCCCAGCTGGCAGCCAAAAGCTGGGCTGGTTTCCAGCGGCTGAGAGCATGTCTGTGTGCATTTGCATCTTCTGATCATCAGCACAAGACTTGTGCTGCTCCTGGAGAAAGAAACCAAAGAGTGACTGTTGGGATCTGCAGGAACATCAGAGCACATGTGATTCCCAGGGAGGCTTTTATCCTCTTGGGCCATCCATGTTCCTGTCCCAGTGTTCCTGTGCTCACTCCTACTCTCCTGTCTCTGAGGAATGCTGCCCTGGCCTCCTGGACTTCAGGAGCTGTTTGTGCTGAAAACCAAGCCCAGGACCTGGGAAGCTTTCCTACTTCCTGCAGCAAAGCTGTTTGCCTGGGAATTGCAGTGTGGTAATGGAGGGTGGGGAGTGCGCCCAGTGTTTGCCACAGAAAGAGTCCCTCCAGCAGCTTTGGGATATGTCCAGGAAGCATTTCCCACAGGACTGAGAACTCTCTGGCAGCTGCTCACTGCCAGCCCAATACCTCTGGCCACCAGGAAGGCTGAGGGTCGAGCCTGCCTGCCCCCTGTGCTGATGCTGCTTGTGGGAGAGTTGCTGATGTGGGGAGAAGCTGGAGTGCTCCTCCTCTGCTCCGTTTCCTTGGAGGCTGTGCCATGTGTGGTCCATTCCTGCCAGTGCTCTGCTGTCTGTCTGCCTTCCCTCTGCTGTCGTGTACTCTGGATTTCTGCTGGCACACTGATCTATGAGCTCCCTGCAATCTGTGTTCAGCTCTTGGTGCTTTCCTTCCCCTCACCAGTGTGCTTCCCATGCCCTTGGAATGGGACTGGTCCCATCAAACCAGTCTGTTTTCTCCCAGGTCTCATCAGTGCATACACAGGATTTAGTGTTTTTCAGGGTCATGGGTGTTTAATTTCAAAGGAGATGATGTTTGGTAAATATTGTGACTGTGGAAGTAGTGGTTGTTGTGAGGAGAAGCACAACACCACAATAATAAAACTTGGGAGCAGGCAGTTCCAGTTATTGCCTGTTAAAGCCTCTAGATCCTGTGTTCCTGACTCTTGTCTTTTTGGAAAGAAATGAAGAAAAACGTGTAAGGAACAAGAAGAAAAATTAACCTTGTAAGTTCAAGTCCATGTGAGCTTGTACTCCATCTGTTTGGGTTGGTTTGTCTGCTGAGGCTGGGAAGGGTGACAGAGTTTTTGCATCCTTGTACAACAATCATGTTCGTTCATAAACATCTGCGTAAGAACGAAAAATGTACTGATAGAAATGGTTTTAGAAAATTGGATCAGCTTAAGAGTTGTTTGATGTCAAATAAATATCTAAGTATTTTGAAGATCTCATCCTTACACTCCAAAGACATTCAAGGGCTTTTGGAAGTTTAACTCTACAGGTACATATAAGAAATCTCTTTCACCTCATCCCCAGTCAAGCTCTGTTTTTATTTCTGTACCAGCTTAAAATGATACTTTTTAAATATTTGTAATGTGCAGGGGGAGAAAGCAAGGGAGAAGATCCTCACAGCTTTCCAGCTTTGAGCACCCTCTCCTGATGTAACACAGACCTGGCATGTGCCTGTTTCGCCTTCATTTTGGCCTCTAGAAAGAAAAGAAGCCTTTCAGCTACCAGGAGAAACTCTAAAGCTGAATTGAAACCAGCAGGTGCAAGCAGGGAATTGGAAAAATCAAGTAAAAATACAGACATCCTATCTGCAGAAAGTAATAGAAACAGACTGAAAAATTCTGTGAATTTCTCCTCAAATTCTGTCCCCATTTAGAACTGAATAAGCTCACGGATTTCATCCAGTGTCACTGGCATAACTGACAGCAAATGCATCCTTTTGCTTTTTTTTTGCTCTGGCACATGGCTTGCCAGTGCGGAGGACACTTGGTTTAGTTTTGAAGGGATGGAAGAGAACTGGAGACCTTTCTCTTTGTGTGCAGGATAGCAGAATGTTCTAGCATTTATAAATTTCCAGATGATAAACAGTCAGAGATAAAAGACCTGCTTTAACCTGATTCCCCTTGGATATTGAGCAGCCTTAGCTTCAAAAGGGATTCTTCTTCCTTCAGAAAAAGAAGTAAATTAGACTTTATTCCAGTTTGTGCAATTTATTTTTTCATTAGTTGGTTGCTGAGTCCTCATGGAAATAAAGCTGACCTCAGCAATAAATGGAATTTTAAAGAAACAGGATCAACTCCATCAAACAAGTTTTGAATTATGGCCTTTCCTTTTTATAAATACATATTTTATCCAGTCAACAATAACAGCAGTTCACCATCAAATTCCAAGAAACAAATTCTGAGCTATAACGACAACTGAGGCTGTAGAAATGACCCAGTAGTAGTACTGGGATAGAAATTCCTGTGCTCTTTTTGCACAGAGAGGTTGCTGTAATGAAGGACAGAGATGGGAGTGTTGGATTTCCCCTTGATATCTGTAAGTTGAGATAAACACTTGTATGATAAGCCTTAATGGAATAGCTGAAACATGTAAGACATCATATTATACTTGTGTTCTGCTTGGATTTATACATCTTTATGGATGTGTCATGGGTTTTATAGCCGGATAAGTAACCTAACTGTTGAGGTTTAAAACAGATTTCTTAAGGAGATACAAGGCCACATATCCCTTCTAGGTCACTCATGAGCTTCCTGCCCATGTGATGGAGAAACAACCACCCATCAACACCACAGTCACAGTTTGTCTCTCCCATGCTTACAAAAGCTTCATGAGTCACAGGCATCACAAGGGCCTTCAGAGATTGTGATTTAAGGGCAGTTGTGAAGAAACAAAACATCCCTTTTTACTTATCCAGTTTTCTTTATGAGGAGTATCTCTGTTACTGATCGTGTTCCCAATAACAGCAGGCAGCTGACATGTCACTGCAGATCCCAAAAAACCCATTGAGGGGGAGATCATCCCTCATGCTTCCACCACCAGGTGAGACAAGAGGTGGTCGTATCCCAGGAGCCTGGGTTGGGAATGTTTTATGGAATTGCCCAAGTGGCTTCTGGTCTTTCCATGGTCTGTCCCTGGCAGGCCCAGCCTGTGCTTCAGCTCAGCGCCACTCTGGGCCCTCGGTCCGCAGGGCAATGAACGTCTCGGGCAGTTTGTACAGCTCTGTTCCCTCCTTTATGGATTAGGGTGATTTTCTGGGAGCAGGCTGTCCATCCTGACTGCTTCCTTCCCTCTCCCTGTCAGGCTGTACCTGCGGAAAGGCCGAGGTGAGACCAGGATCTGTAAAATCTATGACTCTCCGTGTCTTCCTGAGGCCGAAGCCATGTTTGCTATCAATGCTGACGGAGTGGGAGATGCTAAAGACTGAAATCTCCTTTTCTTCCCCCGAATCCCAAGACTCTGTGTCTGTAAGAGGCTCCTTTCCTGCTGGCACCTCAGGGATATTCCCAAGGGAGGAGGAAGCTGTGGTGTGTCAGCATGGGAGCCAT
>VXBU01003971.1:119290-165509 GCA_013400315.1 Bombycilla garrulus
GGGCCGGAGCCCGGCGCCCCCGCCCTGGCTGGAGCCCCACACGGGGCCGGGCCCGCTCGGCGGCTCCCCCCATGCAGTTCACGAGCACCGCCCGACACCGCCGGGGCTCCGGCTTTCCCCACATCGCACGGGGGGCTCCCCTCCGGAGGGGGCCCATCCCAGCCCACCACCCTCCCTACCTCCCGGGACCTCCTCCTCAGGAGAGAGCCTTCTCTAAACCCTCCCCCCGGACGCCCTGGTCCGGTTCACGTGTTCACTTGAGCTGTGCCCAGTGACACCATCACCCTCCAGACTCCTCCACCCCCGTTTTCCTCACACTTGAAGGCACAAAACGGGTCCAAGTGCCCTGGCCAGCAGCTCAATGCTTCCATAAAGCCTTTTCCACATGGACATCCCCCCAAAAATGGGGGAAAAATCAAGACAGGGCAGCCCCAAAAAGTCTCCCCAGCTCCTATCCCACGGTGGCTGCCCCGCGGCACAGGGAATGTCCCTGAAGATGGTGCCTTGTCCTGGATTGTCCCAGAGGACACTGCAAAGTGTTTGAGGAGGACAAGCCCGGCTCAGCAACCACCAAACCACCCGTGTGTTATCTGCAGCGTTACCATCGCAAATCCAAATCCAGTAAAGGAAAAGATCCCTATCACAGTCAAATCCAGCACAGCAGCCAGCACACCCTGTCCCTGCTCATCTCCCAGCTGGATGCCTCCAGAAGGGTTTTGTGAGGGACAGGGCCAAAACTCCTACTACAAGCCCAAAAATGAACAGGCTCTGCCTTCTCATCACCTCTGAGCCAGGTGACCTCATGGCAGCAGGATAAGAAACCAGTTAGACGGGAATTTCTCCCCGTTATCCTGAGCTCCCATGCCCGAGGCTGGCATTATCCTTGAATTGCTTTCCCAGCAGGGTCCAGCATGACCTTCTCCACCATTTTTCTTGGTACTGAAATTAGATTATCACGGCTGGAGTTTCCTGGAAAAGTCCAAGCGGGATACAGTTGGAGAACACCCAGCCAGCAATGGAGCTCCTCAGGTTCCAGGACCTTGGGTGGAAGATTGAGGTGGTTCTTTCTGGGACATTCTGGGATGAACCCCATACAACATCACAGCCTCGTGGATACTGAAGTGGTCCAAGCAGTCCCCAGTGATCCCAAATGGAAAATCACTGCCCCTCCTCCCCCACTGGACACACAGATAAGCCAGCAGTGCTTGGCACAGCCAGGGCAGCTGTGAGAAAGCAGGTGACCGGAGAAGGACACCGAGAACAGCTAAAAGCAGAGAGAACGCCCACAGAGCCGAATTCTCACCGGACTCTGCCACCCTGAGCGGGTCAGCTGGCTCCAGGAGGATGCTTGGCGTGGCTTTGGGCATCGGGGTCCTGCTGGCCCTGGTGGGCTGCACGGCCACCGAGAGCTGTGGTGAGTGCCAGCCACCCATGGAGAACCAGGAGAGACCATGGATGGGACACAGGATCCCGGTGACCTCCTGTCTCCTTTCAGTGGCCCCGCAGGACACGGTCTCCCAACTGCTCCAGCGCATGGAGGGATCTGTAAATCTCGAGGAGACGGCAAATCCCAGTGTCCTGCTGGCCATGAACCTGGCTGGGGGGGACAGCGACGATTCCATCCACAAGTGGCTGCTCCAGGAGATCAAGGAGGAGGCGGTGAGGAGAGCCCAGAAAGGTAGGGAGGGCAAGGAGGGAAGGTGCCAACTCCTGGGGGCCCAAGTTTCCACCAGTTTTTGGGATGCCCAGCCCAGCAGAGCCCAGCTACCCTCTTGTCCCCACAGACATGACCTCGGGACAGGTGGCTCTGCACGTCCTCGCCCTCCTCTCCTCCTGCCAGGATCCCCAGCGTGTCCAGGCCCTAGAGCAGACCCTCGACCTGATCCGTGTCCTGCAGCAGAAAACAGATGAGGAGATGGCCACACTGGGTTTGTTGGGATTTGGGGGTCTGGAGGTGTCACTGTCCCCACACCCTGTCATCTTGCCACTCTGCTTTCAGAGGCAGAGGGGATTCCCAAAACTTCCCTGTACAATGTGGGCCTGGACACCCTGGCCCTGTGCCTGGCTGAGGCGAGCGGTGCTCAGGGGCCATCGGTGGCCCTGGCCAAGCAGGTGCTGAGCCCCGAGAACCATCTCTCTGTGGGTAAGGAAACCCTCTGCTCCCACATTCCCACTCCTGGGGGCTGTCCCAAGCCTTGGCGGTGACTTCAAGATCCCACAGACACCCGGGCCGTGGTGGCACTGGGGCTGGCCTGCGTCTACAACTACGTAGAGGTGGAGGATGTGCGGGATCTGCTCCGGGAGGCACTTTGGACAGTGAGCAACAGCTTCCTGGATGAGCAGGAGAAGGGGAATGGCATGATCGGGAATATCTACAGCATGGGGCTGGCCCTGCAGGTACGGGAGGTGCCAGGGGAGGGCGTTACAGCCACCTGGTCCCATTCCCAGATGTGCCATTCCACCTCCCACCCCCTCCACAGGCGCTGGAGGCCACAGGGAAATTTTACGCCCCGCGGGAGTGGGACTGTGCCCAGGCCTTCTCCATGGTGTTTGCCCACGACTACCAGCATCCCATGGCCATTGCCCAGGTGCTGCCAGCCCTGGTGGGCAGATCGTACCTGGATGCAGCCGGCCTGGACTGCGCTGTCACCAAGGATGCGTCCCCAAGCCGACAGCTGCCTCTGTCCCCAGTGCTGGGGACACAGGGCATTCCCAGAGGTACACTGATCCCACCTGGAGTTCCCCAGACCCTGCAGGTATGATGTTCCCTCCCTGTGCCTGCTGGGGCTGTGCCAGATGCCCACCCTGCCGCTCTCTCCCTGCACAGCCTCCATCCTGGTGCATTACTCCATCACCAACAAGCTCCAGGGAAAGCACTTCAACTACTCCATCTCAGTGACAGTCCCAAGTGGCTCCACTCTGCTCCAGGTGATGAAGGTGGCAGCAGAGGAGGAACCCCAAACCTTTAGGTGAGAGCCAAGGCGGCTTTTGGGGTGGGATTTGGCATTTCCCCACCCAGGCCTGAGCCTCTGCACCTCTCCTGCAGCTTCCAGACAGAGCAGACGTCCTGGGGTACCTATGTGACCTCCATCCACGGGCTCGCTGCCAGCACGGATGACAGAACCTACTGGCAATTCCTCAGTGCTGGGAATGCCCTCGATGAAGGTGGGAGAGGGGCCCAGGATGGGGAGGGGGAGCCTGTGGTGGGGATCTCCGTGTCCCAGCCTCACTCGTCCCTGTGCCGCAGGGGTCGGAACCTACAAACCGCACGATGGAGAGCACATCCAGGCCGTCTTCAGCACCTACTGACGCCACCAAGACACCCCACACCCTGCTATAGAGCAATAAAGTGCCATTCCAGCATGTCCCTGCGTGTGTGTGTGTGTGTCCCTGGGAGAAAAGCGCTCACATCCCTTTTGTCTTCCTTCCTGCTTCATTCCATGAGCTCGGCTCCTCTCCTCCTCCTCCCCAGCACAACACACCAGCACAGCCTCACCCAAACTCCATGGAGTCGATTTGTTGGTCATCTCCACATGCAACCTCAACAATTCTACGTCCTGATACTTAATCATTATCCTGTTTCAGCCCATGAGCTGAATGCAGGTGTATTGCAGGATCACAGAATCACAGGATCACAGGGTTGGAAGAGACCTTCAAGATCATCCAGTCCAACCCCTGCCCTAACTCCTCAACTAAACCATGGCACCGAGTGCCACATCCAGTCTTTTTAAACATATCCAGGGACGGTGACTCCACCACCTCCCCAGGCAGGCCATTCCAGTACTTTAGCACCCTTTCCGTGAAGAACTTCTTCCTATTATCCAACCTGTATTTCCCTCGGCACAGCTTGAGACTCTGTGCCTTCATTCTGTCAGTGCTGCCTGGATAAAGAGACCAACCCCCCCTGACTCCAGCCACCCTTCAGGGAGTTGTCGAGAGCGATAAGGTCACCGCTGAGTCTCCTCCAGGCTGAACACCCCCAGCTCCCTCAGCCATTCCCCACAGGGTTTGTGTTCCAGGCCCCTCTCCAGCCTCGTTGCCCTCTCTGGATGCGCTCAAGGGCCTCAACGTCCTTCCCAAACTGAGGGGTCCAGAACTGGACACAGCACTCGAGGTGCTCCTCACCAGTGCCAGTACAGGGGCAGAACACCCTCCCTGCTCGTGCTGGCCACACTGTTCTGATACAGGCCAGGGGCCATTGGCTTCCTTGGCCACCAGGGCACACTGCTGGCTCACGTTCAGTTGGCTGTTGATCAGTGCCCCCAGGTCGCTTTCTGCCTGGGCACTGTGCAGCCACTCTGCCCCCAGCCTGTAGCACTGCAGGGGGTTGTTGTAGCCAAAATGGCCTGGCACTTGGACTCATTCAGCTTCATCCTGTTGAACTTTGCCCATCCATCCAACTGCTCCAAATCCCTGATCCTGCTTAAATTCAGGATGCAGGGCCAACCCCCCACAGGTCAACACTGACCTGACCCAGATCAATCTCAGACACTGCTCCAGTTCTCACCTCCCACCTTCTCCCGGGGCTGCCATTGCATTCTTGATGAGGTGAGCACTGGCCCATCATTCCATCCAGTTCCTCCCACTGCTCCAAATCCTCCCCAACCTCCTCCATGTCTGTGCCGGGTCCAGTGCCCGCCCCCAGGCTGTCAGCCAGCCCTGCAGCACCCAGCCCTGCAACCAGAAGTTTTAAATGCTGGAGTCTGACGCACTTTCCCCCTTCGGCGTCATTTTCGGGAAGTAACAAATCCATCATGGCACAAGGGAAAAAATGTGATTTAAGGAATGTTTTACTCTCACACTCCTCACTTTACCTCTCACAACCACCCCAGCATGAAACATACATTCATTCAGGAATTAGTGTTCAGTAGCTGCCATTAGAATTTTAAGGGTATCAACAAAGCCTCAATAAATAGGTGGGGAGTTCTACAGCAAGTTTTCCTTCCCCGTCTGTGCGAGCATCCAGCACCATTCCCTGTTCCTGTTTGGCCCCCAGGAGCTGCAAGAGGAATGTCAGTCGTCGGCTTCACCTCCTTAGCATCGCTTCATTAGTCCAGGAGATAATCAATTTGATGAGAATGAATCTGGTCGGTGGCAGATCATAACAGCGAAACATCACCTTTGCCATGGGATGTTCCCACTCTTGTAACCTGTTCTGTGAACAAGAACTACTTCCCAAACTCAGTAATTCCATCTAAACCATGGCAGCACAGTTTGGAGGGACAGAAGTTTTCGGCCTCTTGTGAGGGAATACAGAAACACCACTGGGAGAAAATCCTGTAGTTCAAAATCCTATTGAAAAGGATCTTGACTAATGAACCTCTTAAAATCCAGTCTGGATTGTGCAGAAAAGTTCCTTGGTCCCACCTGGAAACTGATCTCCCCAAAACAAAAGTTATGACAAATTATTCCGTTAATTATTATGGAAAAGAGAATATAATTAAACTGGAAAAAAGTTTGGCTCAAGTTTCCCTCGGGAATGAATTGAGAGCTCACCAGCAAGGCTTTCTGACAGGCGGAGTGTGTGATATAAAATATATATGTGCACATATATATATATTAAATAAATAAATATATATTTATACACACATATATAAAAATATACACAATACATATTTATACCACAAAGTATCTATCTCACGTATATCTGCTGTGTATATATATATATAAAACACCACAAATATTTTTATATCACAAACTCTACCTATAAACCCCCGCATTCCCCTCTTTTTTCAGGAATGTAACATTTTTAGGCATCCTAAAATCAAACACGTGCAGTGCTCCACAAAGGAAAACAAACCACGATTTTATCCCATTAATTCTAAGATGTTTTCCTGGATGTGCTGCCAGGTGTCTTCCTGTAAGCTCTCGTGGCTTATCCATGAAGTGTACTTGGAACTGTCAGGATCACAAAATCTGTCTGGAATTTTACTGTCTCTGCAGTGGGATGAGTTTTTCCAAAATTATTCCTCCCAGAACGAGCGCATCTCCTCGAGCACCTTCTCGCTTTCTGCATCCTGGAAATGCAAGAGGGAAATAGATCAATGTACAGCTCAATTAAAACAAATTAAAAAACACCATTTCCCTTCTTTTTCTCCAACCCCCAAACCAGCTTTTAAGCATATCGTGGAGTCCTGGAATGGTTTGGGTTGAAAAGGATCTTAAAGCCCATCCAGTTCCTGGCCAGGGACACCTTCCACTATCCCAGGCTGATCCAAGCCCCGTCCAGCCTGGCCTTGGATATTCTCGGTATTTGGGGAAATCAGGAGGAACACCATTAAGACTTTCACATTGGACTTCCAGAAGGCAGACTGCCCTATTTAGGAGACTTATTCAGAGAGTTCCTTGGGAAGCAGCCCTTAAAAAGAAAGGAGTTCAGGAAAGATGGGCATGCTTCAGAACAGAGATCTTGAGGGCACAGGAACAGACTGTCCCGTGTGCTGACAGATGAGTCAACGAGGCAAATGTCCAGCCTGGTTGGGCAACAAGGTTTTGGACGAAGCCAGGAATAAAAAGAGGATGTATCATCTTTGGAAGGAGGGTCAGGTCTCTCAGGAAGCTTTTAAGGGGGTTGCTAAGGCATGTAGGAAAAAAATTAGAAAGGCTAAAGCTCAGTTTGAACTTGAAATGGCGACTTCTGTTAAGGATAATAAAAAATGTTTTTATAATTCTATCAATGGCAAAAGGATGGGTAAGACCAACCTTGGTTCTTTATTAGATGCAGGAGTGAACTTAATAACTGCAGGTGAGGAGAAGGCAGAGGTGCTTAACGCCTTCTTTGCCTCAGTCTTTAGTGGGAAGATGGCTTGTCCTCAGGACAGCTGTCCTCTTGGGTTGGTAGATGGTGTCAGGGAGCAGAATGGTACCCCTGTTATCCAAGAGGAGGCAGTCAGAGAACTGCTGAGCTGCTTGGATATTCATAAATCCATGGGATCAGATGGGATCCATCCCAGGGTGATGAGGGAGCTGGCAGATGAGCTTGCAAAGCCACTCTCCATAATTTTTATTGCTGACAGGGATGAGGGTATCGAGTCTTTCATCAGTAAATTTGCAGACGACACTAAGCTGGGAGTGTGTGGTGATCTGTTGGGAAAAGGGTTCTGCAGAGAGATTTAGAGCAGTTGGATGGATGGGCAAAGTCCAACAGGATGAAGTTGAATGAGTCCAAGTGCCAGGCCATTTTGGCTACAACAACCCCCTGCAGTGCTACAGGCTGGGGGCAGAGTGGCTGCACAGTGCCCAGGCAGAAAGCGACCTGGGGACACTGATCAACAGCCAACTGAACGTGAGCCAGCAGTGTGCCCTGGTGGCCAAGGAAGCCAATGGCCCCTGGCCTGTATCAGAACAGTGTGGCCAGCACGAGCAGGGAGGGCGTTCTGCCCCTGTACTGGCACTGGTGAGGAGCACCTCGAGTGCTGTGTCCAGTTCTGGACCCCTCAGTTTGGGAAGGACGTTGAGGCCCTTGAGCGCATCCAGAGAGGGCAACGAGGCTGGAGAGGGGCCTGGAACACAAACCCTGTGGGGAATGGCTGAGGGAGCTGGGGGTGTTCAGCCTGGAGGAGACTCAGCGGTGACCTTATCGCTCTCGACAACTCCCTGAAGGGTGGCTGGAGTCAGGGGGGGTTGGTCTCTTTCTCCAGGCAGCACTGACAGAATGAAGGCACAGAGTCTCAAGCTGTGCCAAGGGAAATACAGGTTGGATAATAGGAAGAAGTTCTTCACAGAAAGGGTGATAAAGTACTGGAATGGCCTGCCTGGGGAGGTGGTGGAGTCACCGTCCCTGGATGTGTTTAAAAAGACTGGATGTGGCACTCGGTGCCATGGTTTAGTTGAGGAGTTAGGGCAGGGGTTGGACTGGATGATCTTGAAGATCTCTTCCACCCCTGTGATCCTGTGACTTCCAGGGATCCAGGGGCAGCCACAGCCTCTCTGGGCAAGCTGTGCCAGGGCCTCCCCACCCTCACAGGGAAGGGTTTCCTCCTAAGACCTGATCTGAGTGTAATCCCTTTCAGTTTGACGCCATTCCCCCTTTTCCTGTCATTCCAGACCCTCGTAAATCATCTCTCTCCCTCTGTCCTCTCACTGGATGGCCACAATTGGGGCACCACAAAGATTCTTTATTCCAGGCTGAGCAATCCCAATTCTTTCAGCCTTTCCCCATGGCAGAGGTGCTCCATCCCTCCGACCAACTTGTTGTCTCTCCTCTGGATTTGCTCCTTGTCCTCCCCGTGGATGCAGTGATCCAGCTGGGATCTCACAGGAGCAGAGCAGAGGGGCAGAACCCGTTTTTGCTCCCTGCTGAGTGTTACCTCTTTGGTGTTCCCTGGCAGCTCCGCAGCGAGATCCATCCACAGCTCCGCCGCTGAGTCATTCCCCAGGTCCCTGTAGCACTGGGAAGGGGAAATGGCAACGGGAAAAGGGTTAAGAGGGGAAAAAAAAGGCAGCAAATGGAACTGGGTAACTGCTAAAAAGAGGCTGTTTCTGCCTCTTAACACTCTGCACGGGCATTTCCTGCACTATCCCTGAGGCACGAGGCCTCAGAGGCACCACCAGATCTCAGAATACTAAATATATTTGACTCCCTTTCATTTTGGGTAAGGAGACTGGGTTTTGCTTGGACATTTGAAGGTGTCTCTGTGGCTTTCACCCTTTTCAAAGCTCTGCTTCGATTTTCAGATGCTATTTCCCCTCTTCCTCACACCGTTTTCTCCACAAAATCTCTCTCCTGGGAGCACGTCATTGCCCAGCCTGTTGAAATTGTAATAAATATTATCTACAGTAGTCTCATGTCCCAAAATAGGTATGAAATATTCTCTGTGTGATCAGCAGCTGAGGCACAGTGATCCCTCCAGGAACAGGAAGATTTTGGGTGCCCAGAGAGTCTTGGAGGTATTTGGAGATCACGAAATGCACCCAGGAAAAGGGAGCGGGTGCTAAAACCCCTCAGCAAGAGGGCTCAAGACTCCCCTGCTGGACAGGGAAAGAGACATACTTCATCCTTTAGTTCTCCCCACAATTCTCTGGCTGTATCAGCACAGAAGTTGTGGTGGGGAAGAATTAAACCTCCAGCCCATGGCTGCCAAGTTACTATTCCTGCTTTATACAGAATTTCATCTGTTATAAACCAGGGACGCTTCACTGGGTGACTCCAAGGCAAAACTCTTACGAATTTTAAAGCTTCTGCATAAGGTGATTTGGCCTAAAAAGATTTAAAAGATAAAAGGAAATATTATCATCCTATAAAATCTTGCTCCTGGCATGGAATACTTTCCACCTGGTCAGCACTTTACAGCCAAAGGTGATTTTTTAATACAAGCCTTTCTTACCCTCTGAACAAACAAGAAGTGAGCAGTTACCTTGGCAATGTAAACTCTTCCTGCTTTGGAAAAGCCTGGGCTCAGCTCCTCGACCTGCAGGAACAGAGGGAAGGTGAGACAGGGAAGAGCAGACATTAGGATATGCAAGGACACAGTTCTTGCATCGGGCCCATTGCAGGTCTTAAAGGAAGAAAAAATAGATGGCAAGAAGGAGAATCCCGATAAATACATAAAGCACTGTGCCCCCATAACCTTCAAGCCATTGTCTGGAAAAGTTTGAAATTGAAAAGTCAGACAGGCTTTAAGTAAAATATTCTGAGGGAGGCGCTCCCAGACGCTGGAAGGACAGCCCAAATGTATCCCAGATGAGCAAGGAACTGCTGTGCAGCCTTAGAAAGGAGAACCAATTCCCTCTAAACCAATTCCCAACACTTTGGGCTGTAATTCTGACATCTTCAATATCCCATTCTTTTGTCTGGCTATTCTGGAACGGAAGCTTCGCAACTTTCCCTCTCACCAGCTTTCCTTCCAGCTGGGTCCCAGGCCATGGGGAGGCACCACAGAGGATCCAAGAACCCCGTTCCCATCCCCAGGAGGGATCCAAGAACCCTGCTTCCATCTCCAGGAGCTGTGCTGGTCAGTGATGCCCTTTCCTGGCACATTCCCAGGTTTCCTTACCCGCAGGAAGTTCTGCAGCGCGTCCTCCACCGTGGCCGTCGGGGGGCTCTCAAACAGCGCCGACACCGTCCTCTTCTCCGGCCAGCCCAGGTGGGCAACCTGCACGGAGAAAAGGGCAACCTGGCACATCCAGCCGACACCAGCATGGGAACGAGGGCCTGCCCAGCCCCTGGGAGCTGCTCCCGTGCCTGGGAGGAAGCCAAACCCCTCGGCAGTGCCACAATATTCTCATAGAGTACCCAAGTCTGGCCACAGAATTCAACCTGATTTGCTTTCCCTTGTCCCAAGTCAGCTTTGGCAGACTTTTGTCCCATACATCTGGGATTTGGATGGCCCCAAATCCCAACCTGCCATGCTGCAGCCACATCGGTCCCCACCCGTGCCCTCCCTTCTCCCAGCCTAAACCTTCCACAAGAACCTGCTCCTCCCCACCCTGAGATTCCTTGGGAGAGGCAGGCTGAAGCCTTCCCACCAAATAATCATGGGATCATTTAGGTTGGAAAAACCCTCCCAGCCCACAGAGGCCAACCTATGACGATCCCCAGCTCGTCACCCAGCCCAGAGCACTGGGTGCCACCTCCAGGCATTCCTTGGACACTTCCGGGGATGGGGACTCCACCACCTCCCTCTGACAATTCCTTGTTTAACCCTGTATAATTCTACCAATGCGGACTAGATGAAGCACTACCCTACTTCTCCATCCGTGGTTTTATTCCACAGCTTCAGCAGCTCCAGGCTGAGCATGAAGGAAAGCTCTTTTTCCACACAGGAAAAGAGCCAGGAGCTCCCAGCAGCTCAGCTCAGGGCTGCTTTGTAATTCCCACTGTCAATTATCCCAGTTACAATCTCTGCACTGTGGCTCTATTCCCAACGGCACAAATGGAACAGCAACAGTCACTGCAGACTGTTACTCACTTTTTCCAGGCTCTAAATCTGATTGATGGCATCTGACTCCAAGCTTTTCCCTGTCAGGAAGCATAAAGCAGCTGGGCACGTGCTTCCAGTGCCTCCAATTCTGTGTGTGGCAGGGACAGGGGGACATACACAACACATCACACACCAACAGTGTGAACAGAAGCTCCTCAGATGGCCCTGACCACATCCCTGTGTGCTCAGAGGATGGAAGGAAGGTTGTTTTTACCGAGTAGAGCACTGGGAACAGGAAAGGAGTTTGCAGCTTGGGCTTTTCCTAACCCACCCTTTGCTATTTCACCTCCCAAGGCACCAGAAGTGACTGAAAACCCAAGGCTGGAGCTCTGAACCCTCCAGAGGCCTGCCCAGGAGGTGATGCTAAACTCTGTTACCTGGTAACACCACCTGCCCAGGAGATAGTGGAGCTGTGGGTCCTGTGGCTTCAGGGCAATGGCTTTATCAATGTGTTCCTGTAGGAAAGCATCACCAGCACACATCACATCTTTGTCAAAAGCAAATGAAACAGCCACGAGAGCGGGTGGAGAAAGAGGAAAGGAAGAAATCTACACTTTAAGCATCACAATCAGTAAAATTACAGCTGCAGATCCCGAATTTTCTTAGAGTGGATTCAGTAAGCCAGGAAAAGCAGCATTTCTCCAGCCTCAGGGACAGGAATTACTGCATGCACACACACAAAGAAGCTGCCCTGCACTTTATTCCTGCTCCAGAGCTTTGCCATAACCTCGTGCTGAAGGCTGACGGGGAAACAACTACCTGTGGCCTGTTCCATGTACATCCTTTCCCCTGTGACATCCACAAGGCATCGTAATAACAGGAATTAAAAAAAGGGAATCTGAGGCAAATGAAGTTCTCTTTAAGCAGTAACTGCTTCCTGGGAGGGTGTGGGTTGTTCACAGACACGTACTGCAGACAAGCTGGTACTGAATCTTGTCACCACATAATAATAATTCCACGTTTCAAGCTCTAAGTCTCATCCTTTACCTAAATTCATTTGCGAGATTTCTTTTTTTTCTGCAATTATAAAGTGTAAAACTGCAGAGTCAGCCCAGCACTCCCAAAATCTGGAATCAGCCTCCTCACCCCAAACCACCGCAGGGGTGGAATGGTGAGATCTACTGCTTCCCTAAGAAGAACTGGAGTCAATTTTCCCAATTTTCTGCTGCACAAATGAGTGTTGCTTGCTACTCACAGGAAGTCCAGCACCTCCTGGCCACTCACCTTGAAAACATATCCAGCCTGGATGCGCTTGTGAATGCTCTCCTGCTCCGACACCTGCCCGCAAAGGATGGCGAACCTGCATGGGGAGACACCTGCATGAGCCAGCTGGGACTGAATCCACATTTACCTGTCGTCCACAGCTGCAGAAGGAAGCTCAGTGAGTGCTCAAAGCCAGGCTGGACAGAGCATGGAGCACCCTGGGTAAAGTGGAAGGTGTCCTTGCCCGTGGCAGGGGTGGAATGGGATCAGCTTTAAGGTTCCTTCCAACCCAAACCATCCCAGGATTCTGTGAAGTGCATTACAGCTTCACCCCTCAGTGGGAAAACAAGGAACACAGCACATCCCTCACAGGAAGAGACAGAAGCAGCAAAAACGTAGCACCCAGGAAGGAATGAGCTCCAAGGACGAGGCAGCAGGAGGGGTTGGTTTGGCATGACACAAACTCACTGCACTGATGGCTAAAAACCAGGAGCAGCACATTTCCACACCTGGAAATGCTTCTCTGAGCAGGGAACACTGTGCCAGAATGCAGAGCAGTGCAGAGTGAAGTTACTGCAGCAAGAGGCAGACTACGAGCAGCTCTAATGAACTACGGGGCACAGCGACCTCCTCACGCAGCAGCCCAGCTGCAGCACACAGGGTGCTGCTTCCCTTGGAAACCTACCTACATCCTGCAGCTGGGAAAAAGAATGACACATGTTCAGTGTTGGAAGTGCAAAACCATTTATTTCTGTCCAGTAAGAGACCGTGAGCTGTGAGCCTGAGAAGCAAGGCCCCAGCCAGAGCAGTTATCACATGAGCTGTGAAGTTCAAGATTAATTCCCTGTGGATTTACACCCTCCCATCTCACCTCCCTGCATCACAGTGGTTCAAAACCTCCCTCCCTGCATCACTTCCCAAGAAACAACAACACCTCAGAGAGCTCTCAAGTGGGACAGAACATGCAGATGGAAGTTTGGCCTCTCTTATCCTGCTTGGGTGAGAGCTCTGGGAGTGGAGGACATTTCCATCCCTTCTCTGAGTTTGGCTCAAAAAATATCAGGTGGAACAGATAGACAAATAAATAACATAGTTCATTCTTGCAAAAAATATGGCTGAAAAGCAGAAAGATGCAAATAAAAATCCCCTTTCCTACACCCACACCCAGTGCTGCCAGAGATACCAAAATCGATATCCCAAAGCATCCTTTGGGATGATTAACCACAGCAGATGGGCAGGAATCTGTCAGGAGACCTTTAAATCTCCAATTACACTTTCCTCAGAGTCACAAGAATCCCACAAATCCCCTCACTCCTCACTGCTTAATTTCCAGTGTGTAAGTTACAGCGCAAAGTTGCGTTTCCTGAACAATTTAGCATTTTGCCTTAAATCTCGTCCTTTAATTTGTTAACTTTCTTGTGGAAAAGCTCTAGATCAGCTCTAAAACTCTTTTTTCTCATGGTAATGGCAACACCAGATCAGTGTGTTATGGGACAAAAATCTTTTTCTGCGGCTGGGACTCCACTGCTCCCTTCTGTTGTGTGCAGATGACGGAGCAAGTGTTTTTAGGATCTTCTCCAGTTTGTTTCCCAACAAACACCAGCCTGGACTAAACATCCCTAACCACAACATGACAAGAGTTGAGAAATACAAGCCAATAAAGAGCTTATTTTCTAAGATGGTGAGATAAAATATTCCTAGACAATAAATCACGCAGTTGTCTCATGTCAAATATAAATTCCAGGGTTTTCTCAACAGCCTGGCGAAATCTTGATGAAAAAGCCATAAAAGCACCAGTATTTTATGAGCATTCCCAGTTTTTCACCTTCCTGTGCACTGGGTAGATGTATGTGAGTCCCTGCCCTTGAGTAAGGGGACAGGGAATTAGCAGGCAGGTATCCAGTCTGCAGCAACCAAAAATTAAAATAAGAATTTATTTGGGAATTAATATTTTGGTAGAGACAGCAGGATTCCCAGTGACTCAACTTGAAATTAATGACCAGCTGATCCTGAAGAGGCTGGGAAAAAAAGCTTTGGCTTCTCCAAGGGGAGACAAGATGTAAGGAAATAGTGGGGAAGGCTGATGTTCCCCTGCCTTACAGCCCACAAGCATCCATACGGGAGAGCTCCTGTATTCTGCATGTTCACATTTCTGAATTCACCTTCCAGGGCAGACAAGTCAGGGGGCTCAGCTCTAATTCCATGCTATTTTCCCTCCACTACTTTCTGAACTATCTCCTGACACCTATTCCTAGAGCTGCTCCTGCCCCATATCACACTGACAGCAAATCCCCCGTTTAATCTGCCTGCAGTACAGAAAAATGCTCAGCTCATAAACCCAGAACCCGGCTCAGAATTGCCCAGATCTGGGCAGTGATGCACCAGGAATTAAATCCTGAAGCACTGCCAGATATTAAATTAAAGCAATCTCCCAGGCATATCGGGAATGGTGTGACTTTTCAAAAATCCAGGATCTGCCCATGGATAGCCAGATGTACCCATGGAACTGAAAAGGACTGGTGATCAAGATGTTCCACCAAACTGCCAGACTCTCCAGAAGAAATGGCACATTTTGGAGACCCATGCAACCCAATCCCACTTCTCCAGAACACACAGGATAACTCCAAGGGGGCTAGAGCTTATTATTCCTTCCACAATGACAGCTTTCAGCAGGCAGTGCTTCATTTCCAGGGCAAAATGTCCAACTAAAACTACAGCTCCTGACACAGCACCTGCACCATTTTCCTCAGATTTCTCTGAAATTCCTCTGGTTGCACTTCCAGTATTACTTTTAGCAAGAGGAATGGAAGCCGAGGCAAATCCGCAACTCGAGCTCCTTTCCTGATCCCTAAAGCTGCTGCCTCATGCTTGTAGTTGTGCTGCAAACACCCACAGGGAATGAGCTGGAAATTCTAAAAGGCCACAGTTGTTTCTCAATTCATTTCTGAAAGGTCTGTGCAGCTACTGATGCTCCCTCCCCTCCCCAAAGCAAGAACAGACTTGGAAACTTGCTCTGCCCTACTCAAGAACTGAAATCGGCTCACGGAGAAATCAGTTTAAACTGACGAAAATTCTACCTGCTAAGGGATCTTTGACAATCAAAGCAGAGAACAACTCTGGTGTCTAAATCCAAGGTAAGAACCAGGTAAGTTTTAGCCAGGAGCAGAGAGGCTCTAAGGTGATTCCCTGTAATTCCCTCGCTTCCCATACACAGATCTACTCTTCAGGCACTGATTGTATTTAATGCCCAGCACAACTCCCTCATCTCCCCAGGGCAGCAGGGGCAGAGATCAGTCCCTCTGCACAAGACTGGCTTGTCTGTGCAGCCCTGACCAAATTCCTGCTCCATCCTGCCCAGAGATGGCTCCCTTGGGACCGGCCAGCTTCCAACAGCAGCGACTACAAGGAGAGCTTTGTCCCACATTCCACGGCCAGTACAGAGCCATGAAAGGCCTCTCCTTGTGCTGGGGCAGACCCCAAAGCCAGGCCAGACACAGCCCCACACACTTACTGCTCTCCCTGTCACTCCCGAGAACCCACTTTTCCTCCTGCTGCCAAATCCTTCCAACCACCCAACCCCAATGGGAGCTGGAGCCAGCACTGATTCCCCAGCAGAAATTCTTCCCTTCCCCAGTTATTTCCTTTCTTTGCTCCTTTGAAATATCAGTGATGACTGAACAACAACGAGGTACTGAGGGGAGAAAGCTTTCCTTGCAATGGTAACTGTAGGCAAAGTACCTCTTGTCTCCCTCAGCACCTCAAAAAATGGAACGATGTGGGCAGCAGGAGGAAATAACGAGCACAAAAAGACAGTGAATAAGCACCAAAACCAGCACAGCTTCATCTGAAGGAATCCACAAATTTTTAAGAGGCAACTGATACAACAGAAAATCAACAAGAAACGATGCATGCACACAGAAAAAATGCAGCCCAGGAGACGTGCACCATCAGGCTTCACACAGCCTGTGTGGAGAGACAGCAAAATAACTGGGAATATTTCTAATAAAGGGGACATTTCGGATGCATGGGAAAGTGAAAGATGATGTTGACTGCTGTGCTTAGAAGAAAGAATGCAAAGGAACATCACACCAGCACAAAGCCATGCCACTCCCACAGCTTGTGTCCTGCACTGAATTCCTCTACTTTTGTCTGAAAAACTGTAAGGAAGAGGGAGAAAAATATTGGAAAGACAATATGGGTGGTGAGAGATAATAAATTATTCCCTTATGACAGAAGATAATAAAGGATTAGGGTCTCCAACAAGGGAATTTGTCACTAGAGAGAAATATGACAGAATAAAACTGTAATTTAAATAAGTGTGAACAACACTCTCTGATCGCTTCTCCCAAGAGCTGGGGCATCAAATCCACCCCAAAAAAGCTTTAAAACCTCTTCCCCAGGGTAAATTCAATTAGCATAAAGAAAGACTGCAATTAAGCCAGCTTGTGACCACTTGAGAGCTGGGAAGGGAATAATTTCCTGCTCTACTCATGGCAGAAAATAGTAATTTGTGTGCTGATAAAGGGAGTTACAATATTCATTCCCAAGAAATCCCACGCCTCCCACATGCTGCTCTGCTGCTTCCTTTCTGCAGCTGCCCTGGAGAATTGGAAGCAAGATGTAGCTGCGCAGGAAGGAGCCTTATCCCTGTTTGGGAAAGGGGTCTGAGGGGCCAGGAATTGTCCCAGACTTGGAATTCCAAGGCAAAATTGTCAATATTTGGACACTGGAGTGGAACCTGGCTTTGAAAAATATAATTTTTTTAAGATCCACCCTGGAAACTAAACCCCATTCATTCAAAGATATTAAGACAGCAGACAGAGCCCAACACCATGATCTGCTGGAGATTTTCCTGCTCCCAAATTCCTAATTCCTATCAAAGCTTTATTTGAGAGCAGTAATTCATTACCAACAGATGAACTAGAGTTTAAGATGATAAAGGCATCTATTCAGATGCCAGTAGTTCAAAACAATCCTTCAAGCAAATTTACTCATGCAAGAGCACAGATCTTGTTTGGTAAAGACATTCAGCAACTTCTTTTCCCAATAATTTTCATTAAAGAAAAAAAAAATCCTTTTTATTCTAATTTAAGCGTTGTCAGTGCTTCAGAGCAACTGCTGACAAACACCATTCACGGAGAAATTCACCAGAATAAGAGAAAAGCACATTCCCTTATCTGTGCCTCTCCACAAACTCTCTTTAGGAGTAATTTTTATAAAGGACATTTAAAAATTCCACACACGAGCTGGAAGCACAGCCTGCTCATCCAGGCTGCTTGAAGGGAGCAACGTCCTTCCCCCCTCCTGCCTCCTTCCTGAAACCCTGTGCAGAAATGTTGGTCACAACTGCTTGGCTGAAGTGCAGATCATCTCTTCTTTCAGCATGGAAAAAATATATAAAATATCTTTGTTTAAATAAAAAAGAGCCACCTGCTGCTGTGTCCCTTCACTTCCAAGACAAGGGCCTTGCAGGGTGATGAAAGCAGAGCCAGCAGTGCCAGAAAACACTTCCAGGAGACTCTAAAAGCCTGTCTGCTAAGAGTGATGGATCTCCTTCCTCCAGAATTATGTGGAAAATAGGGAATTTGTAACAGCACCAAGCCCACACTCCCAGGCTTGGCTGATGGAGTCAAACGCATCCCCACTTGCCTCAAAAGCAGCTCAATTTGGGAGCTTTTCCTCCAGAACTCTTCAGAGAGAAATTCATAATTAAACTGATGTAAGATACCCCAAATTTATTCCTACCATCACAACCAAACCTACTGTCTGTCAAGTTATTCCTTACACCTAGTAAACAAAGCTGTTAAAAATGGCTTTTTTTATGGAAAAACACCACCAGTGTGGCACAGTGCAAGTAACAGCAAATGAATTTGTGGGTGGTTTGTATTTATTAATTTTTTAAACTGCAGCTCAGCTCACAAAAACCTTTATGCCCTTTTCCTACACTTCTTAAAAGCAAGAAGTAAACAGCCACTTACCACTGGTGGCACTCAGCACTTTGATCCCATTTTTGCAAGGCAAGTTCCATCTCTTCCTTCCCTGGAACAATAAAAGTAGTCAGAGGCAAGAAAATCAGTTCCCTTCTCTCCCAGTTTCTTTCTCTGAGGCTGTCAGAATAACAGAATGGCATGGAAGTCATATATTTGTTAATTTAATAACACACTTGTCTTGAAAACAGAATTTTATCCTCTGGCAGGTTGAAAAAGCTGAAAACTAAGCACCTACTATGGCTAAAGGACAATATAAAACTTAGAATTCCATGTTTTAGTGGCTCCACTGATTCCCAGAAAGGAGTAATTACATTAGCTACAGTATTAACTCTAGCTATGTGGACAATAAACAAGACAAATTATTTAGATTAGTATCTTTTGTTTCACATCTTTTTGTTCTATTCTGACTCACCTAAAACCTTGTAGACACCTTTGAGGTGGTAAAGAAGAATGAGGGAATTAAATTAAAGTGACTCCCCTAAGCAAATTTATTTTTTTTATATCTGCACGTGCCGGGAACAGAGAAAATCCAGTGTGCTACAGCCCAAGTTCATTTTATATTTATTTTATTATTTATTTTAGTATCACAGAGAAATGGATGACAGGTCTGAGAAACAACTTTCCCAGCTCTAAGTAGGTCTCGGTCTATTTAGACTCTTCCAGAAAGCTCCATTTCTAAACACAAAAAATTCGTTTAAAGCGCTGCTTCCCGCTCCAACAAAAACCAGATTTTAGGGAAAACCAATAATCCAGCGCCCTGCTGGCAGGTGGAGGGGTTGCAGAGCTGAGTGCCAGCCTTCCTTTGGGCCGGCGGGGAATTCCTCACCCCTGGCGGCGTAGGATCTCCTCTGCTCCGCGTCCTCCGTCAGCTCCCACACGTCGCAGTGCGCCCGCGCCAGGCGCCACAGGAATTCCTGCTGGCCCGCGTACTGCAGGAACACAAACATCCCACACAGCCCGCGTCAGAGCCCGGGCAAGGGGACTGACAAAGGCACGGCACGGCACTCACAGCTGAACTCATGCAGGGATTTTTCCTAAGCATTAAAACTCCCCTATTCCAAAGGGGCAGAAGTGGAACCGCGGTGGAGGGAAGCGAGGGCGAGTTTGTGACTCGGTGTGGCCACGGGAGTGGGGCAGGGATTGTTCCCCTGTGCTGGGAACTGCAGGGGCACCTCCAGGGCTCTGCCCAGCTCCAGGCTTCTCAAGTCAGGAAAGGCAGTGAGGGAGGGGATGGAGCACATCCAGCGAAGGAACGGAGCTGGGGGGACTCAGCCTAGAGGAAAGGAGGCTCAGGGAGGACCTTTTCCCTCTCCACAACTCTCTGACAGGAGGAGGCAGCCGGGGGGGCGGAACCGAGCTCTGCCCCCAGGGAGCAAGGGATAGGACAAGAGGAAATGGCCTCAAGCTGTGCCAGGGCAGGTTCAGGCTGGACCTGAAGGAGGAATTTCTTCCTGGAAAGGGTGGTCAAGCGATGGAAGGGGTTGCCCAGGGAGGTGGTGGAGTGCCCATCTCTGGAGGTATCCAAGGAACGACTGGATGTGGCCCTCAGTGCTCTGGGCTGGGTGATGAGGTGGGGATCAATTCCAGGTTGGACTTAGAGTGAAGAAATCCTTCCTGACACTCAAGCTGACCCTCCCCCGGTGCTGGAAAATACAAGGCACCTTTACCGCCAGCTTGTTGTTGAGGAGCAGCTGGAACCCCTCTCTCCTGTCCCGCTCGTTCCCGCTGTGCAGGCGGTCAGCCTGCTCCAGGAGCTGCCCCAGCCCCTCATCCAGGGTGGAATCCAGGTCCAGAGGGTTTTCTTCCTCAGGGGCCAGATCCAGGGAATCCCTGCGCACAGTCCTCACTGTGTCACAGCTCACGTCGTCCTCCCCTTCCTCGCTCTCCCGCTCCGACTCCCGGTCGTAGTCAGACTCGGCGTTGGCCGTGGTGTAACTTTGGAAAAAAAGCATCACCAAAGCGGTTTGAGGAGCTATTCCTCAGGAGAGGAAGAGTATCTTAGCTTATCCCAGAGAAAACTGCACAGCCCAAGTGTCTCACACAACCTCATTTCTCGTTCACCCTCAGAGAGCAGCTGAAGGATGAAGCTTAACAACAAAGTCTCCAGTCAGTTTCGAGCAATCTGGTCTATGGAACGTGGGAAGGCACTGGATGAGCTTTAAGGTCCCTTCCCACCCAAACCATTCCAGATTCTAAGTGTCCTCATCTCCCTTGCACACCCTGTCAGCTCCTCCTTCTCAGCCCTTCTAACTTCAGGATAAAAGAATTAAACAGCTAAAAACCAGAGCCAGGACAATGCAGTTAAATACACAGGTGATAAAAGGGAACCTCAACAATCCCTGTGCAAAATATAAGCTGAGGGTTTTAGCCTGTTCTGGGGAATTTCAGGCATAACAGCAACACCTCACACCTCCATCACCCTGAACATTCAATGCTACACAGCCTGCTCTCACTGCCACCTGGAAAGCTGCAGAACAGCAGGAAAGCCACCAGACTATGTCCCACGAGCAAGGAATCCAGCAAGGGCTCCCCTTACGTGCAAAAACCCAGGGAATGATCAGCAGCTGAAGGAGTCAAACAAACCAGGACATGAGGGATTATGGAGGTGATGGTGGGACTCCATGACTTTGGAGGTCTCTCCCAGCCTCAATGATCCTGTAAAGCTCAGATCAAAGCTTCTGAAAATGGTGAAAATTAAACTCCCCTGGCACCCAAGCTGGGAATTTAAAATTTGAAATTTAAACCAGCGTTATACCATGGTACCACAGCAGGAGGGATTCTACTTACAGAGCTGATTCCTTTTCAAACAAGAATATCTGTGCCCCTCACTTTTACCTGCAAGCTCTTAACTACAGAACAGGCACAAAGCAGCCAGTCATTTAAAAATGTGCACTTAACTCAGGCATTTTGTTGATTTAAGTCAGCAACTGCCCAAGAGCACTTCAGCAGTTCTGCTGAACTGAACTCCCTGCCCTCTGGGGGCACTGGGTACTTCCAGCTGTGCTTCCCTCTGTCCTGGCTGATTCCTCCTCCCAGGGACAGCCCTGTGGCCCTGCCTTTGTCTGGGGACACAGATATGTGACCTCAGCCCCTATCTGAAGGAGGCAGTGACAGGGCTTTGCCCACACACAGATAACAAGACACGTTTGGCTATCAAAGCTTCCCGAGAACCATCCCTAATTCCCAGGAATTCCCCTCTCTGCTCCCTCACCACAGCCTCCAACGCTCACCCAGACATTCGGACTTGGATGATCTTGTCCTGAAATATTTTAAGGCAAGAAATAAAGCATCAGCCTCACACTGTAAAGGCAGGAAAGCAAGAATGCCATGCTGGAGATGACACTGAATTAATGGATAATGCATCAACACAAGGGTAGGTGACACTGGCATAGCTCTGTCTCAGATTAAAACCCTCCTTTATTTACATTTCTTAAAATTAATGACATTATTAGTTCTCTAGACCACCTCATTTCCAATAACTAAACACAAACTCCTCCAATTCCCTGATTTCCCCATCCTACCCCCCAACATTTTACCAGGATTTCGGTCCTTCAGCTCAAAAAACAACCCTGTTTTCTGCCAGACAGCCCCTACAAGATTCTGCCAATTCAAAAAGACAAGCACACCCAAAGTTTTCAGGGAGGTTAAGGGATTTAGGTGTTATCAGCCTGTTTTTTTGAGTTTACAATCATGGAAAGCTCTGGAATGCTTTAATACGGCGATCCTGAAAGAAAACAGAGCCCATGGAAAGAGGAGGTGAAGAAGCCCAAAACCCAAAGCCACACAGGGAAATTAAGTAGCACAGCCCTCCCTGAAAACTCTTGGGAGATTTTTGGGAATTGTGTCTGAAATTGGAGAAGCTGCTCATGCCCACGTGGTTTACAAAACAAAGCTGAAATGGGGGTTCTTTGTTCTGAGTTTCACTGAAAGAATCCATCTGCTGGTAAACAGGCTTGTTCTTCCTCCCGGTGCCTGCTCCAAAGCTTCAACAGTTTTTTTTCCCAATATTGACATTCCCTACCCTGAAAATGTTACTTTTCAAGCACATTTACATCCCTAGGAGACAAGACCGCACACTACAGGCAGCTGGTCCTGACCTGGCTGACATTTTTATCTCTCTCTGTGTAGGACCAGAGTGAGAAATTACCTGATATTCCCGTTTTAAACAAGGTGGGAGCTGCTAATCCACCAATCCCCACACTGATCATTACAGCTAATTACATTTGGTAATTAAAATGTATGGACTCCCACCAACCACCACGGGATTCCCAGTAAATTAATGAGGTTTTGCAGTAAAATACAACCCTCTCCCCTCAGGGGGTACCTTTTCTGTAACTCTGAATTCTTGGCCTCTGCAACAGCTCACAATTTTCTGTGCTCTGAGGACAGCCAGGACTGGCACGTGTGGACAAAACCCCCTTTTCCAGCAGTTTTACAGAAACCACTGTTCCCCTGGTGACTCAGGCATCTGCTGCTACCCAAATACCCAAGTCCTGCCTTCAGAACCAACTCCACAGTACTAACATCTGTTCTGCAGCCTCTTAACCTATTACACCACCGTGAATCACTCCCTGCCTAATTTCCCTCTCATTCCAACACCCACTTGAGCTGAATGAAGCTCTACAACCCCCATGAGATCACAGCAGCTCCCTGCTGCCTCACCAGCTCCAGTGATTAGAGATAAACAGGATTTTAGGGCACTCACAGATCCCTGTCCTTTGTCCTGGGAGGACAAATCCCTGCTGAAATGCCAGCGAGCATCATCCCCCAGGTCATTTGGCTGCCCTGAAATGCTCCCAACTGCTCTAAAATCCTTCTTTAAATGACATTTCATCCCAACTGCTCTGGGAAAACGTATATAGCATCACCACCTGTTCTGGGACACACTTGCATACCCCAAAACTTACAAAAGTGGTCAGATTCAGGCATAAAAGAGCAGCATCTCCTCTGAAAATCAGCAATCCAGATGCAGGAGAACTTGTTACCTGTCTAATAAGAATAAACCTGCAGCTATTTTGGCATTTTTAATGATGTTCTTATACCACACAGAACTTTTCTGTCGTGTGCAGGGCCAGGAGTTGGACTTGGATGATCTTCCTGGGTCCCTTCCACCTCAGGATATTCACTGATTCAAAGATTTGATCATTTTAATATAATAGATACTGTCTGGAAATTTGATTTCCAAGCTCTCTAACTCCATTGCCAGGCTGGACTCATACTTCCCTTCCTTCTGCAAGGCTCCTTAACCCAATTATTTTTTTAAAACCCCTCATTTTTTTTTCCTTTCTCTAAAAGTCAGGATCATTTCAGATCTCTCAGTGTGGCCCTGGCAGTAACACACTTATGTAATAAAAAAAAATTAAAACAGGCTGCAGTGGAAGAAAATTCACTTTTTGATGCTCTAAACCGCCCAGATGTGGCACCAAATCTCCCAAAACATCTGTCCCGGCGCTCTGCTTACCCTCCTTCACTCTCTCCATCATCTGTGAGGATATTCCCTGAGCTGGCTGTGAAATAAATGGAGCTGGAGCCTGTGGAGTCACTTCTGTCCCTGGAGTAGGGGATCCCCACCTTCCTCCGGCGAGTCATGCGCTGGGTTTCTTCCAGGTGGGTCCTGGGGGGAATGAAAAAGGAAGAGAAATAAATATTTGGTAGTGAAATATCTGCTATTCCCCTTCTCCTCTCCAGCACACTCCACCCAATTCCCTTTACATCGAAAGAATTCACAAGGTGGTTTTTACTCCTGTTGATACAAACTCAAATGGAGATAATGTTGCAAGCCATACAAAATCCATAGATGTGATGTTCATCCAGCCTCTGCATCAGGAACTGGAGTGACAGAACAGGTTCAGACTGGAAGAGGGGAAATTTAGGTTGGATACAGGGAATGAATGCTTCCCTGTGAGGGTGGTGTGGCACTGGAAAGGATTTCCCAGAGCAGCTGTGGCTGCCCCATCCCTGCCAGTGTCCAAGGCCGGGCTGGACGGGGCTCGGAGCGACCTGGGACAGTGGAAGGCGTCCCTGCCCGTAGGTGGCTGTGCTCTGAGGTCCCTCCCAGCCCAGGCACTCGCAGATCCAGGGCTGCCGTGGCTGCTCTCCCATGCAGGGAGGGAGTGCTCGGAGGCCAGCGGAGAGCGGGGCAGTACCTCACTTCCCCCACGATCTCCGCCGCCAGGTGCCGGAGGCTGTTCCGCAGCTCCTCCACCTCCTTCCTCAGCTCCACGACGTTCTTCCCCACGAAGTCCAGGCGCTCCAGCAGCTGCAGCTGCTGGTCCTGCCTCAGCAGGGGGCTGGCCATGGCTCCATCCCCCGCAGCCGCCGGGAGCAGCGCTCTGGACATGGCCTGGCCTGCACCAGAGCACAACGAGGCCGTCAGATCCAAGCCGGAAGGGATTCCAGGGGGGAAGGAAATCGGGCCACAGCTCTGCTGGCAGGGGATATGAGGCTTGGTCTCAACAGGGACACCAAGGTGATCAGAGGGATGGAGCAGCTCTGCTAGGGGGAAAGGCTGGGAGAGCTGGGATTGCTCAGCCTGGAAAAGTGAAGGCTCTGGGGTGACCCAACTGCCCCTTCCAGTGCCTGAAGGAAAAATGGGAAGAGATTCTTTACAAGGGCCTGGAGTGACAGGACCAAGGGGAAAAACTCCAAACAAGAAAATGAGAGATTTAGATGGGAAATTGGGAGGGAATTGAGGGTGATGAGGACCTGGCACAGGTTGCCCAGAGCAGCTGCGGCTACCCCATCCCTGGCAGTGTCCAAGGCCAGGCTGGATGGGGCTTGGAGCAACCTGGGCTCTTGGAAGGTATCCTTATCCAAGGCAGAGGGTGGGACTGGATGAACTTTAAGGTCTCTTCCCACCCAAACCATTCTAGGAATCCATTATTCTATGATCACTGTGAAAAACACGATTTCACTTTCTGTTCCCCAAGTTTCACGCAGATGCGGATGAAACCCAGCGAGTTCAAAGTTCTGAATGAGCGCTTCTAAAAGCCAAACACTCTAACCTCACTTCTCCCTATCACGGCTCCATTCCCCCCGGTTTCAGCCCCACTGCCCCATTCCATCCCATTCCCCGCATTCGATCCCTGTTCTCCCCTACTCCAGCCCATTTCTCCCATTCTTCCTTTCCCAACCCCATTTCCCGCATTACAACCCCGCTCCCCGCGCTTCAACCCCATTCTTTCTACTCCAATCCCATTCCATTTCTTCCATTCCANTCCATCCCCCCTCCCCGCCTCCCGGTCCCATTTTCCCCATTCCAGCCCCATTCCCTCTATTCCAACCCCAGCTGTAGCCACACTCCTTTCTATTCCAGCCTCACTGCGCATATCCCAAACCCACTCCCCTCATCGCGACCCGGCCTCCCTCCGCCGCCCGCTCCGTACCGCAGCGCGGCGAGCGCGGCGGGCCCGGCACCTCCCTGGAGCGGCGGCGNGTCATCCTTTTTATCCTTTTTTTTTTGTGACCGTTTGTGGATTTGAATTGGATGTAGCCTCAGCGGGGTTTCTGCACCGCCCTAACTGTATCCTTTCAATAAATATCATTTTATCCTTTTTATTCTACCTAGTCTCTGTTTGCAGATCAGTCTTTCCAGGCGTCAGGGACACGAACCTGGCACTGGACCTGTGTCACCGCCATCCCCCAGGTGCTGTATCCACGGAATGTCCTGGAAAAGAAAACCTCCAGAGCTGCCAGCTCTGCAGCTGCTGTCACCTCGGCGTGCTCACAACACCTTGACCCGGTGCGGAGGGGACAGCCCGGGTGTCTCCGCACAGCCCCACGCTCTGTGGGCGTTCCCACACGCGGGGAGAAACCCTGCTGGGTTCGGTGTTCAAATTCCAGCAGTGAGGGACAAACGTGCCCCCAAAAAAGGGAATTTGGGATGCCCCAAGGGAGCTGAGTGGGACAGGGTATTGGAGCGAGGGAGTCAGGCACGGGGTTGGCTGTGGGATTGTGGGCACAGCGGTTTTTGGGATGAGATAATGGATTTCAGGTGGAATAGGCAAAGGAGACTTGAATGGCCAAACAATCATCCCAAGCAGGAAGAATTTCTCTATCCCAAAATCATTGAAACTAGAAATACCTCCTTCTGGAAGAGGAAGGATTCCTGGATTTTCCTAAGGATTCCTTAGGAACAGGTGCCAGTCAGGAGAGGGAAAACCAAGCCCCTCCTGTGCTCCCCACTCATGGGGGTTTGGGTGACAGCAGAATTTGGGCAGAGCAAAGGAAACTTGTGCTTCCCTGTATCAGAATTATTGGGAGCGATTCTGAGCCAGCCCAGTCCAGGGGGAGTTGGGAGCAGCCAGCTCGGAGCCAGAGGGTGATAAACTGCTTTGGGATGATGGATGAGATCCATCAGCGCTCCAGCTGCCTCCCAGATTTCAGTATCTCCTCAAGAAATTCAATATTAAAATGTTATGTATAGCTCTGCTCTCATTCCCCCTCTTTTTTTCCTTACTATCTTTTTTTTTTTTTTTCTCCAGGAAAGAGCCACATAAGAGTCAGACCCAGAGCTGGGCAGGCTGCCAGAACCCTGGCTAGTTCTCCTTTAATTTCTGGAAAGGTCTGGATTTCATACCCATATTATTCCCTGTGTAACCACAGACCACATGTGCCCAGCAGAGGTCCAGAGGGGTCATGGATTGTGGGAATTCAGTCAAAAATCCAACCCAGCTGGGTGAAATGTGCCCTTGGTTCGTTGGGCAACAGGTTTGCACTGGGACAGGAGAGCAGTGAGCAAACATTCCAGCTGTTCCAGGAGTTGGGGAAGAGGCCCTGCTGAGGATGGGAATGATCAAAACAAGCTGATGTTTAACCTGTGGGGGGAGGTATCCCACAGAGAACTCCCAAGGAACGTACTGGGATTTGTGGGACGTGCTTTAGGAAGAGGAGACCGTCAGCTTCTGGGGTTTCTTATAGCTCACCAAACCCAACCAACAGGTCAATGACAGTGTCAATAATTACAACAACAATAATTATAACAACAACAATTAATAACACATTAATTATAACAGATATGCAGCACCTCTGCCTGCCCCAGTCCGAGGAAATGGGACTCCTCAAATTATGAAGGGATTTAAATCCCCCATGTTCCCCAATAATAACTCAACAGCCAGTAGGAAAACAGACTTTTCCCCAAAAAAATGTTGGTAATTCTGAACATTTTGCCTCAGGGGAATGTTTGGTCAGACTGTGGGGTGGGAGTGAGAATGCTCTGCAGGGCCCACGGCTCCCCACCTGCCTGGCTCCTGCTCCATCATCTCCCTGCTGTTATTTCCTGGTCCTTTATCTCCCTGCTATTAATTTCCGTTTTCTTCGTCTCCCTTATCGATCATCTCCTTGTCCATCATCTCCTTGTTCATTGCCTCTCTGCTCATCATCTCCCTGTCCCCCACGTCCCTGCCTCTCATCTCCTGGTCCATCCTGTCCCTGCCTCTCATCTCCTGGTCCATCCTGTCCCTGCCTCTCATCTCCTGGTCCGTCTTCTCCCCGCTCATCACCTTCGGTCCCCTGTGCCCTCCTGCTCCATCACCTTCCAGCCCTTCATCTCCTGCCCATCCCTTCTTGGGACGGCAGCGCCAAGATCCCGAGGGATCCGTCGGAGCCCCCCAGGTGCCTCCTGCTCCCCGACCCCTTTGGGAGCCTTTTCCCCCCGCCACTGCCCGGAGGCGGTGGTGGCGGGGCGGGACTGGGGGCGGCCCCGAGCACGGTGCCCCGGGAGCGGCGGCGGGAGCGGCGGAGCGGAGATGCCGTACCTGCTCATTAGCACCCAAATCCGCCTGGTGAGTCCCGGCGGGACCCCCGGGGGGCGGGCAAGGACCGACCGGGGCGAGCGGTGCGACCGGCACCGGTGCCTCCGGTGGCCCGCTGGATCCCGGGATGGGCTGGCCATGCTGCTGCTGGGGGGTCGGGGCGTGATGCAGGTTTGAGGGACCCCCAGCACGACCAGGCTGTGCCCCAGCGGCCGGTGTGGGGGGTCCGGCACAACTCTGTGAGAGCTCCCGGTGCCCCCAAACCCCCCCGTTGCGAACAGCGACTCACTTGGGAAACTTGCAGCGGGATCCCACGAACCCCAAAGGGATGGCTCCACTTCTCCTCGCAGTTGGTTTTCCCTCGTCTCCAAACAGGCGTTCCAGGGTGGAAAACGCGGCCAAGGGAGTGGGCATGGCTGGGGCTGACGGGAGCCGGGCAGTGGTTGGGATCCCCGGTGGGATTGCTGGCTGCCACTGTCGGATAAAGCCGCAAAGCAAACGTTGCTCCCCGGCACTGGCAGCACCCACATCCTGCAGGACACTCTGTAGGAGCCCACAGCTCTGTGTTTATCCGGGGTTTCCCTTTTCCCGACAATCATCCCTCCCAAAGCCTGGATCTGCCGGTGTGGTTTGGGGCAGGAAGCAGGGACAGTGAAAACAGCAAATGAGCAAAGGGAGGAAGTTGTGATGGACACTGCCACTGCTGCCACTGCTGGAGCTTCCCTGAAGGAAGCAGCAGTGGATTGGGAATGGGGATGTGCAGCACCAAGGCATCTGCTGGCAGTGGCATTTGGGATCGTACAAGTTGATTGAGTGATTATGGATGAGGCACAGGAAGAAGCACATGGATTATGGCACTGGAGGGAACAGCCTGGAGCAGCAGGGCTCAGTCTGCCCTCCAGAGACTCTGGAAACTCTGCTCTTTACCAAAGGGGCAAAGCAAACAATTCCAGCATGAAACTTGGCACTGAGCTGAGGCTGGAAACTTCCGCCCTGGCCTCGCACGGGTGAGCAACTGCACCTTCCTGGCAGTGGCCAGGGTGAGCTGATGGCAATTCCCTTCCTCAAGGGCTCTCACTGGAGCTGTGCTGGGAACAGGGGGGTGGCCGTGTCACCACGTGTCCCTCACCACTCTGTGCCTGTCCCACAGGAGGTTGGGCCCACCATGGTGGGCGATGAGCACTCGGATCCCCACCTGATGAGCATCCTGGGGGCCACAAAGAGGAGCACGCTGGGGAACCACTTGTAAGTCCTCCTCTCCTTATTTTCCCAAGAAATGCAGAACATTTTCACTCCTGGAATTCCCCACAGCACCTTTCAGCTGTACAGTTAATCCTGGGACTCGCAGGTGTCCTGTTAATGAGGAAATGCTGCCTGATATTTCACTTGGTTCTTTATTTTCCCTTGCTCTGACCCTGTTTTAGCACCTGACCCCCCCTTCCCTGTCTCGGTCCCATCCCTGCCTTGCTCTGCCTGTGGCATTTTTTGGTGCTGAGACACCCGGAACCCTAACCCAGTTTTGTCCATCCTGTCCCTCCCAGCTGCAGTCTGTCTGTCCATCCCATCCTGCTCTCCAGTGCAGCTCAAGGTTTCACCTGAGCCAGTCCTTCCCAACAGCTCCCAATTTTTTTTCCATGGGCAGCTGAGCCCTGGAGGTAGAACTGCTTCCAAATGTGTTGCTCCTGACTACAACCCCTCCACTGGTGTGTTCCCAAGCCATGGATATTTGACACTTCTCCATGTCCCCGCCTTGGCTAAAACACTGAATTTGACCCCAGCGTTTGGCCAAGTGCCACTCAGAGATGTGACCAGCATCCTCCTCATGGTTTGGCCCACTATATTTTTTCCTTTTCTCCTCACTTGATATCCCACTTCTTGGTTTTCCCTGGGAAAAACAAAACAAAAACAAAACAACACCATGGCAAAGCAAAACAAACCCCCAAAAACAAAAGAATGAATTTGAGAGGAGCAGCGCAATGCCTGCTGTGTCCCATAAGCTGTGGTGTGGAGTAGAAGGAGGAAGAGGAAGAGGAGAAGAATGAGGCATTAAAACAGAAGGTGCATCTCATCCCAGATGTTCCCAAGCTCCCATCCATGGAGCTGGGAAAACCATCCTAGTTGGCACCAGCCTGGCCAACACCAAGGGCTGAATCCTCGGTTGCTAAAGGGTTAAAAATCTGAGTGGGGTGGGAAATTTTAATAGTAAGGAGATAAAATATAAGTATTGAGGACCCCCCCAGTTCCAGCTGAATTCCTGAGGGGTTTGCCAGGCTGATCCATCTCCCTGCTGCTATTCCCAAGCCCGTGGGTGGGCAGATATTGGCAGCAGCACCAGCGTTGTGCTGCCACCTGCCAGAGTTATGCAATGGGATGGGAGACAGAGCTGGGAGAAACACAACAGGCTCCAGCAAGGAACTGGATCCTGAGAGATTTGGGCAAGGATCCCTGGGATTCAGGTGAAAAAGGAAGGCAGAGACAGATAGAAGCCTCTATGGTGCCTGTCCCAGCAGCTGGGGGAGCCGCAGCACTGTCAGGAACAGTAGCACCGCATTCTGCTTGTTTTGGGGAAGGGATATGAGCTCCCTACGGGATCTCCCTGATGGATTCACCACCCTTCTCCCCTCCCTGTGGCCCGGAGCATTTTGAGCTCCTCTTGCCCCACCTGCTCCTTGGCACGGCCTGTGTCACAGCTGGGAACTCTGCTGTGTCCCCGCAGCACATCCCTGCGGCACAGCACGTCCTCCCCGTGTGTGCCTGAGCAGCCGGCAGTGGGGAAAGTCCCCTGGCTGGAATGTGGCTGCTGGCACCCCCGAGAGCACAGCCACGTGCCAGTGGGGCCAGCCCAGCCGACTCCTCCAGAAACCCACCCAGGGCTGGGAGCTCCTGGATCTGCACTGTGCCCGAGCAGGATTTTCCATCCCCGATTCCTTCATGAGCAGAGCCTGGCTACGGATGCTGCAAACCCCTTTCCTGTAGCACCTTGGGCCCCAAAACTTTAGCCATGAGCTTGTAGGGAGCTTGAAGGAAAAGCCTGAGCAGCACAGACCTGCTGGGAAATTGGGATGTACAGGTGCAGCTGAAATCCCTGTAATGAGGGAGTGCACGGATCCTGTTGCGCAGCTCTGCACAGACATATGGCCCCTCATTAAGTCCCACAAGGTGTGGGGAGCAGGGATGTGGTCCCTGCCCTCTCACTCGGGGTCAGAGCCCTTAGGGCAGCCAGGTGGGGCAAGGGGTGGGGTTTACCTGGAAGAAAAGGCTTTGCAGGTATCCCAGCCCCTCCGTCTCAACGGGATGCACATGGAGACGGCAGCATATCCAATACCCACAGTGTGCAATCTTCAGTTCCCTCAACACACAGCTGGGATAAAGCCCTGGGAACTCCTTTCCCTCCCACTTTTAGCTCAGCTACTCCGTTTTTTAGGTTCCTATAAATCCCTGCCTCTGCTACTTCCTCTGAATAATGGGAATAATATTTACCAGCTCCTACTGCGAATCTGAAGGGTATGTGGCAACTCTCCTGGAGAAAGAACAGACTTCAAAGACACTTATAATAATGCACATTATCTTCACACCACATCTATAATTACAGCCAAGTACAGTCTGTCTTGAGAAACTGGAAAATCTCTCACATCTCGGGTTATTTTGTGCTTTAAAGCACTCTCACCTCCAGCACGGCTCTGAAATCCAAGCAGGAGCAGCTTTGGAAAGGCTTTTGGATCTTTTTTTATCATTATTAGTAGGAAAAGCAGGAGGGGCTTTGTTCAGGTGCCCAAACAGGATCCCCAGTACTCCTGCAGCCTATCATTATCAGCTTATCCAGCACTGCGAGTCAGCTACAGCTGAGCTGCTCTGGGCCTTATCCCAAAAGTCATGTCGAAGGAGAGGTTGGCACATCCAATGCCAAAGGTCCTGCTGGCCAGCTCAGCTTGGCTGTCCCCACCCAATTCAGCCCAGCCTGTACCTGGTCCCTTTCACTGGGGAGCAGTGTCACAGCCCTCGAGCTTCTGGGATCGAGGGATAGGAATGTGGGACAGCTTCTGCTCCAAGCACAGAGCCAGCACAAACCAATGGGGAATCAGAGGATCCTGGGGTGTCCCAGGCACTGCTGGAACAGAGGAGCCTGGGCTCCACCTTGCCTGGCAGGGTCTTCCATGCCAGGGTCGATGACTACTGGCTTCTCCCACCTAGCTGAACGCAGTACCTTGCTCCAATCCCCAAATTCCAACAGTCTCTCAAACCCACCCATCTCACAGACACACTCTGACATAGGCAGAACACTGCCTATGAACACTAGAACACTATTTTCATTCCTTAGAAACACCTGAATCATTCCTCTCCTCCTCCATGAATTCCCAGGCATGTTAGAAACGTGCTCACTGTGTTTACGTGTGCTGCAGTGTCAGCCCGGTTTCCAGGCAGCATGTGGCTCTGGACACCAGCCCCTGAGCCACATTCCCATTCCACTTGATCCTTCCCTCCTGGACAGGATTCCGTGGTTTGGCACCTTGGGCTGTGCCTTCCCCTGGGGTTAACCAAGGTCCTGTGTCACACACGCCTGTGCCAGCTGGTCTTACAGGGATCAGGAGCAAGGCAGGCTCACTTCACTTCCACCAGGAAAGTCCCATCTCTTCCTCCCCCAGCTCACCTTATTCCCATCTTATTCCCATCTTTCCTGAGCGCAGCTCTGAGTACTACGTGAATGACGCTCCGCGCGTGGTCCTGGACAAGCTGGAGAGCCTCGGCTACCGCGTGGTCAGCATGACCGGCGTGGGCCAGACCCTGGTCTGGTGCCTCCACAGGGAATAGCCAGGGAGAATCCTGCCTTCCACCCGGACAGCATCCTGCTGGAGATCATCTTATAGGACTGGTGGCAAATTTTCCCCCTTAATTCCTTCTCGTCCCAGACTCCAGGCACTCGGGCAGGGGGAGGAATGGTGCAGAGGCAGAGCTGGACCCAGTGGAATTTTGCCATCCCTGTTCCATTTCCTAAGAGCAGGGGGAGAAAGGTATGCCCAGAATCAGGCAGAGGGAACAGATGGCTCCAGCTCTGCCTTCAGCAGGATGGCAGTCTGGCAAATTCCAGCTTTTCACATTTTAATCATGTCTTCAGCATGTCCTGGAGGAAGCTCAGTAACAGCCCTGTTTGCCTCCTCCTCGGGCGGCCCCGGAGAGCTCTGTGCCTTCTCCTGGGCCAGGGGGTTAGGGAGGGGCACCAAACACGGACACCATCCCACCTCATCCCTGAAATCCAAGGGGGAACCACTAAACCTACTCCCAGTGCTCCGAGAATCCCTTTCCTCGGCAGGAAGGCCCATTTCCATCTCAGCAGAACCACCAAATTTCCAGATCCCAGACTGCCATCCAAGCCTAACATGGGATTCCCAAAATAACAGAAAGGTTATATGACTATTCCAGGTGCAGGCCCTAATCCCAACACTGCTGGAATGTCTGGGACTGTGCACGGATCCTGCTGTGGGGGTAACACCAATAAAACATTGCTCCAAAGAGACCAACGTCCTTCTGTGGGTTGTTTAAAGCTGTTGCTAAATCCCTCTGGATGCATGGCTCTCGAATGAGTTTTCAGGAATGAAAAGCCCCAAGATTTGGTGTTCTGACGGCACCTCTCACACCTCGTCCCATGGGATGGGGCAGCTGCTCTGGGCACACACACTGACAGGGTAACACCTGCACTCTGTGAACCTCAGGCAGCCATTCCTTCCCCAAACCTGGAAAGGGATAAGGCCCGCAGTCCCTGGGAATTCATATTCCCACACCACCTTTAAAAAAAAAGGAGGTTTATTGACTTAAATTAAGAAACAGCTCTGGGGGGGACGGAGGGGTGGGGAGAATCCATACTCTCGTGCTAAGCATGGGACTTTTCCTCCTCGTCTTCCCGCTGGAGCTGCTCGATGAGCTGCTGCCTCTCGGCTGCCTGGCGCATCCTCATCATCACCAGGCTCTCGTAGTCCCGCTCCGACACCACGGACGCCTGGGAAGGAGCAGGAAACACACACAACCCGTCAGGGACAGCACAGACTCCCAGACCCTCCCCAGATCCCCCTCACAACACCAGCATTCCGGGCAGGAAGAGGTTTGATCCCACAGAAATGGGGTGAGGCAGAAGAAAGCTGCCTGGCTACAGGAAATAACCAGGAATTGTTATTAAAATTATTATTAAAAATAACCAGCAATAAGTGTGGTTGCTGAGGAAAGCAGGACAGACACTGAGCCAGCATTCCATGAGGCTGGATGGGGAATTATTTTGGATGACAAGATCACCCTGCAGCTACAACGTTGCTGCCCAAAGTCCAGCATACACTTCACCTGTTACAAAGGCTAACACCATAAAAAAAATCAAACCTTTGTGGATTAGTCATGGGAGTGACTAACTTCCAACTGTCTGATGGTGCTGAGGCCCTGGCACACGTTGCCCAGAGAAGCTGTGGCTGCCCCATCCCTGGAAGTGTTCCAGGCCTGGCTGGACAGTGCTTGGAGCAGCCTGGGATAGCGGAAGGTGTCCCTGCCCTGAGGTGGAACTGGATGGGCTTTAAGGTCCCTTCCCACCCAAATCATTCCAGGATTCTAACAGCTGCAATCAACGACCTTAGAGGTCTTTTCCAACACAAACAATTCCACGATTCTAAGCGGCTGCAGAAAGAACAGCACCAGCGATGTTCCTAAACCTGACACAGGAACGGGGCAGTTTTCCAAAGCTCCCAGAGCCTCCCTGCTGCGTGTGGCAGCAACTGTCACGTCAAGGCAGTTGATTGCAGACTCTGCCTAATGAACGTGGGCAGCAGATGACAGCTGCTCCAGTGCTTTGGCGCTGCTTCCAAAGCCATTCCACACTAGTAGGTGGCCGTGCTATTTTGGATGTATGAAAGCACTGCAAGGCTTAGAAACATCCAGCTCGTTCCTTGACTGTTCAGGTGGAAATAAGAATGTCTTGACAGAAGGTGAATGGGGAAAAAAAAAATCCTTTCATATTCATTTTTCTAGGAAGTGGTTTAAGTGGTGATCACAGAAAATCACGGAATCCTAGGATGGTTTAGGTAGGAAGGGATCTTAAACATCATCTGGTTCCAACCTCGTGCCATGGGCAGGGACACTTTCCACCTGCCCAGGCTGCTCCAACCTGGTTTGGAGCACTTCCAAGGAATGGGGCAGCCACAGCTTTTCCAGATATTGAAGGATTTCTTAGGAAGCAGAAGGGATACAAAGGCAATAGAATGCCTAAGTAGGTTTCTGCATGGAAACACCAGGTGAGTGCAATTCCTAATCCCGTACCAGCAAAGTGGTTCCTCCGGCTGTGAGGACACAATGAAAGCCCACAACAGATAAGGAACATCAAGAGGGAAATTAAGAGTCTAATTGGTATCTTAGGAGCCACCTGAGCAAAATGACCTTTGGGTACTGGCAGCAGCAGTGTCTGAGAAAGCACTGATGGTATCAGCCTTCAGCCGGGATCCTTCCAAGTCCCATCCACCAACCCCAGGAATCTGCTGGGCTGGATGGAAGAGGCTGCCTGAGACTCATGCAGATGAATCACCCACACAAACCTGAAGCCCCACCTCACACTGGGATTGAAATTTAAATCAGCCAGGAGATTATTTGCAGCCCGGTTTGGGAGCTCTGCTGACAAGAGGAGTCCTCAGAGTGGCAGGCGGGAGAACAGCCTGATCCAGGTGGGCTCCCAGCACGTGCTCCCGGGTGCCTGAGCGTGGGCTGAGGCTCTGCCACTCCACACACCTACTTCCTGCAACCCTGGCAATTACCAATCGAGTAAAACCCAGTTTCTGACGTGGCTGACTCAGCAAGGGCTTGGCTCAAAACAAACACATCCACGCAGGGAGCCGCAGCCCGGGAAGCAGCGACGGGTGGCACATGAAGGGACGGCGGCGGCGGCAGCGCTGGGGAGTCGTGGCATTCTGGGTCCAACCTGGCTGAATTCCTGCACTCCTGGCTGAGCTCCCCCTGGACTTGCTGCTTCATCCTGGTGAGTGTGGCACGCCCAGTTCTCCGAGTGCTCCAGCAGCTTCTCCTCTCTGCTCCTGGACTCCGGGCTGCTCCAACAGGGCGTAAGTCTCCTTTGCACTCCGTTCTCCCAGCGCTGCTCCCGTGCTGACGCTTTTTGCATCCCCCTTCTCCTGCATTCCCTGGGCTCCTCCGGTGGGACTGAGTCACCGTCTCGTTCCCAGCCACCCACGGTGCTTTTCCGGCGTTGCCCCTCCGCAGAAGGTGCCTGGTTACCATGGCACCCGAGTGCCCTTCTGTTCTAGATGCCAGATTAGATCTGTTCTCATGGTGACTGTGCCTCTGCTGTTCCCCACCAGCCCGGAGCCGCAGCACACGTTTAACGAGCTCGCTCACACACCGCCGCCGCTCCTCTCCACTCCAGGGGGAGACTCCTTGAGATCCAAGACAAGCCAAGTGCTCCTTGCCACGGCGTGGAGTTTGCATTTCCTGCACTACCAGCCTCTCTGTCTCCCTTGCAGCTCCGGGAACGGGGCAAGAAGAGGTTGTTCCTGTTGCGTGGCTCTCTGCCGATCCCTCGGCTCCTGCCTGTGAGGAGTCAGCATTCCTGCTCCTCGCTGCCTTTCCTCAGCATGGATACTTGGCGCAGGGGGTCCATCAAGTCCACCACCTTCTTCCGACGCTTCTCCCTCAGGAGGCACAAAAAGCTGGGCAACCAAGTCATCATCCTGAACCAGAACAGCCACACTCTGGACTCGGACGGCCAGAAGAGGGAATGCTTGAGGGATCTGAAGGACAAGTCTGAGTACCTGTCCTGTCAGAGCGAGCAGAACCTGGCCAAGGCACAAGCCCCTCCCAAGCCTCCCCGGCTGTACCTGGACAGTTCCAGCTGCCCCAACATCATCGACCGCACAGATTCCCACTCTGACCTCTCCTTTTCCGATGCCGCTCCGTACCACAAAGCCACTCCGACGCACAAGGACCGGGCTACGGACCACGGCACCTCAGAGGCAGCTCTCCCAAACAGCACCACTCTCCCCGACCTGGCTGACCCCTTCCTGTCCTTCAAAGTGGATTTGGGGCTATCGCTCCTGGAGGATGTGCTGCAGACCCTCAGGAAACAGAACCCGAGGGATTACGCCATTTGAAGGTATTCATTGTCCAGCACATCCCGGTTACTCACTGCTGCTGCCAGTGCCTCCGATTCCAGCGGGAGGGATACAGGAGCATGGCTGTTGTGTGTGGCCTGTTTCACTGTCCTCACCTCGCCCACCACAAACCATCCCTGTCCTAGCCAAGGAATCCTCTGGAGCAGAGCTCACGTGCTCTGTGCTCAGGTGAGAGCTCTGTCCGCTGGGCAACTTTCCACTCTCCACCCCAGGAATTTCCCACTCTGGACTGAGCATCCCCTCCTCAGGGAAGACTGGAGGGGTTTTTTTGAGAAAGACTTATTTTGGGGATGTGACATTGTGGGGCAGGGACACACAGGCATTTGTCATGGATCACTTGTGGAACACCAGGCAGCCTGCAAGGAGGCAGCAGCACTGCACCCCAAAGCCAAAGCTTTGAGGGCTGAAAGACGGGAACTGGGGCTTCTCCTCCCACCATGTTTGGATGTGAAAGCTCAAAGCTGCTCCTCTGTTTTTTCTCTTCCTCCTTGTGGGCTTCTTTCCCCTTAACTCCAGTGCAGGTGGCACTTCCAGCCTGGAAACAGGTAAGACTCCTGATACAGCACCAGCAGTGGATTTATCCTCCTGGCAGGAGAAGAGATGTCTCTGACACTGCTGCCTCACGCATGCACTGAGCTCCCAGCTGTACAGACATAGAAGAATAAATGTATCTGTGACTGGAAGTGTCTGGTTGCCTCATTTCATTGGGAACAAGCCACAGAAATCCCAGGCACTAGGAGCACAGGGTATCTGGAGTGGCCCAGGCCCATCCTCCCTGGCACTGCAGGGGTTTATGATGGGGGGAGGGAACCAGTGTGGTTCTGAGGGAAGGACAGAGGTGCTGGGATTCGATTTTCCCCTGAGGAGAGCTCACACAGCTCAGGGCAAGACAGGAACAGTTCCCCACCCTGAGCTGGACAGTGGGAAAGGCTCTGCCAGGCTGAGAACATTTTGGGCAGCACCAGGACAAACTGTTAAATGAAACTACCAGTTCTCACCTTTTTGACTGTTAGGGCTCTTTTAAGAAATAACAATAATAAAACCTCCACGCCCCTAGGATAACCAGGAGCTTTGGAAGTGGCCGCAGCAAAGTGCAGGGACACTCCAGGGAAGGCACAGCTGCCTCTTACCCTCTGGGATTCACCTCCCAAAGTCAGATAATAGGAAATAAGCCCTCTGAAACCTCTGAAGGAGCTTAGAACAGGTACAAGAACACCGGGCAGAAGGCTTTTCTCAGGGCTGAATGGCTGAGGAGCACTGGCAGGGAGATTCCACTGCAGGAGCAGGGAAAAATCTTCCCAAAAGTGAGCATTGCACGCTGTTGGAGTGGCAAAACAAGCTCTCTGCAGCCACGGTGTGCTTTGAACCATCACACAGCCACTGCTCTCAATAGCCTGGAGTAACACTGGCCAAGCCACAGCTTTTGAATTCCAAGGGGAACTGGAGCCTGCTTGGCTCCAGCAGCTCTCCAGGAATTGCTGGACAACGTGCACCTGTTGCTGCGGGAGACAACAAGGCTGTGGAAGACAAGCGGCCTCACAGCACAGCTTCCACCTGGGAAGTGCTTCCAAACCCCAGCTGGGGTCTGGCTGTCCTTTACCTGCGGATTTTGGCACTCAGGTCCTGGCTGGCTCTCCCAAGCAGGGAGTAAGGGGCTGCCTGTCCCAGACAGGGAGCAGAGGATGAGTAACGAGCGTGTTGCCATGAGAACGCTGCGGGTTTGGGCCGTTTCCTGAAGCACAGCAGCGAAGGAGCTGCTTTTGCACAGAGTGGGAACAAAACGGGGGTGGATTCAGACAAAAACACAGCAGGGAAGCAAATAGGAAGCAAGGGCAGCTTAAAGCAGAATGAGATAAGTGCAGCCTGGAAGCAAGAATGTGGAGCCTGGTGGCTGGGAAGCCAGGCTGGGTGTGAAGGGAAGAGGCAGAGGGAACAGGGACCCGGGAGCTCGCTCTGCACAGTCTTGAACTGGAGAGCACAAGCCAAGTCAGCTGGAAGCAGATCAGCCAAGAGGAGCTGTAAACACATTACAGGTTTTAGAAGCATCCTAGCGGATGCAGCAGGATTCGGGGAAGGTCTGGAGCAGGAACAAGAGAAAACAGGAAGGAGAGCAGCTTGGAGATGCAAGGCTGCAGGCAATCCCAGGAAGTGCAGCAGGAAGGACAGCAAAGGACCAGCTGTGCAGCTCCTGGGAGAAGGATGCAGGTCCCTGGCAGCAGCTCCTCAGCATTCCCAGAGCCAGGTGGGACTGAGGAGGCTGTGCTGGGCAGAGGTGAGTCACCAGCGCCGTGTGCTGCTTTCCTGCTCTCCCTGCTGCCCCACCACACTAATCCTGCACCGCAGGCAGACGCTGCACTTCCACACTAACAAGCCCTGGGCATGGAAACAGGCCAAGACAAACTAAGGGATCTGAACCCGGAGAGGCTGGAATCCACTACCAAGCTCCAACTGCACCAGTAATCCCCCTTTGGCAGGAATGAGCCAGTTCTCACTCTCTGCTAGTGAGAAATTCTCAAATAACACGCTCTGGATTCTGCTTTTTGTCCCAGTTTCCTTCCTCACACTCTGGTGAATCTCCTGTGGCTGCAGGACTCTCCCTGGTCCTAGATGGACAGGATAACAATCGAGCATTCTGATGCATAATTACAAATAATATAAATAAAATACTTAATAAAATACCAAGAGAATGAATGCACTGAACAATCTCACAAGCTTAAAATATTTAGGGAGTGAACACACAGAAGAGCATTTAGTTTGACATTGCTGTCTCCCCCCTCTTGCAGACCCTAAGAATAGAGGTTTGCTCCTAGCACTGAAACTTCCTTCTCCTGGGAATGCAGGGAGTAACCAAAACTCTCTCGAGGAACCTTTCAGCAGCTCTCACTCAGAGGATTCCAGCAGTCAAAATATATTAAAAAATCCCATCAGAATGGCACTGGAGGCTTTGGGCTGAGCAAGGAACATCCTTGTTCTTCGCTTGGGAGAGAGGGAATGTGTGACGAGCCAGCCTTCCAAATAGCTCCAGTTCCCAGTGTGCTGCTGCCCAGACAAGAGGCTCTTCAGAAAGCCACTGATCCAGCCACAGAAAGGGCTGCTGGGAAAGCCAGGCCTGGCCCAAGAGCTTCTATCTGACAGCACACTGAGATTCAGGTTGCTACAGCACCAGATTGCCATCCCCCAGCCCATTCTCCTTACCTGTGAGGCCCTGGGCTGGCTGGTGCTGTCCGGGAGGACGGTGCTGGGGTGGCTTTGGGGCTGGCCCTCCAGCCAGGAAATCTTCAGGGGGTTATTCAGCAGGCCAACTTCATTCTTCACAGCCATCTCCTGGCAGGGAAAACATCCTTCCATCAGCACCCATTTCAGACCCCACTCCCTCACAGAGAATCCAGAACGCTCCCATCTCAGAATGGCCTCAAGGCCAAGTAGGGCACAAACAGGACTCATCCCAGGAAGAGTCCAAGGCCGGGCTGGATGGGACTCGGAGCAGCCTGGGATAGTGGATGGTGTCCCTGCCCATGGCTGGGGGCTTGAAATGGATGAGCTTTTAAAGTCTCTTCAAACCCAAACCATTCTGTGATTCCACTCTGTAGGATTTTAAGGATCTTTCCAACCCAAACCATTCCACGACTCTCAGATTTCACAGCTGCCCTACATGAGAAGCATCTTTATGGTCCATACCCCTGCCAGGACTTTTGATATACGGGCCCCACACAGTTCTGGGGGTTTTGATTATTTGGATATGAGTGAAAGAAAAGCTAACAAGGAAACTCTCAGGCAGCCCAAGCTGATGGAACTACTAAAACTTAGGGTAACTGATGACTTCTGCTCCCATAGCCATGTGAATTATTCTAACTCACAGTGAGTCAAGAACATTTTGGGTTGTTTTTCACTGCAAATGCCTGATATCACCTCCAAAACACATAAGCCCAACTCCAAGGCACTTCACCCTCAGAGAGAGCTCAGTAAGTGCTCAGTGCCTGATTTTTAAGGCAGTGCCTCCTCCCTCAGCCTTTTCCACGCACAACCTGTTTATGTGCCTGATCTCTGGGTTTGTGCCTCCAGCTGTGCCACTCCCTCCGTGCCTCTGTGCCTTTAGACTCTCATTACCCTTCTCCACTGCCTTAATGACAGGGCAGTGTCCTGGCTGTCACCTGTCCTGTGCCACCCCCAGCACACCCAGCAGGGGATCTGCACACTCACAGCTGCCTTCACCGTGGCAAATTCCACCACTGCACTCCCGGTCTTCCTGCTGGAGATCAACAAATTGAGCACATCACCATACTGTGGGAAGAAAGAAAGGAAGGAAAGTTAATTACAGAGCCAGGAGAGATGTCAAGTTCATTTATCAAATGAACACAAAGAGAAAACATGTGTTTTCACAGACATGAGGATTGAGCTGTCACCGTTTCTGTCCTGCTTCCACCGATCCCATTTCTGTCCCTCCAGGAAATAAACCGGGAAGGCACAGAGCTACACACTTGGCTCCCAGCAAGCCCCAGTACAAGAGGGCTGCTGAGCTCAGAGGGAAAATAAAGATGCCAGGCTGGGATTGATCAGATCTAAGGCTTGTCTGTGCCTGTCTCTGCACTTCCCACAGCAGGGATGTGGAGTGCTTGAAGTGAAGGATGAGTGCACCACAACCACAGAGCCAGACTAAGTGGGCAGGAAGCATCCAGTGGGAAGAGTCTGCAGCTGCTCTGCTTCAGCAAGAGTCCCTGCTGGGAGCCAGGCAGCGCTGTCAGCTGGGAAACTGGAGCTGTTAGCTCCCAGCTCAGGGATCAAAGGATACAACTTGGTTCAAAGGTTGGATTTGATGATTTAAGAGATCTTTTCCAACCTTAATGACTCCACAATCATGCTGAAGAGCTCTGAAAACTGCATGAGAAAGCTGAACAGGGAAGGAAATGAACCACTCCAGTTTATAGCTTACAAGGCCATGGAGTGACAGGACACAGGGAATGTGTCAAACCAGCTGTTTAGAGCAGATTACCTCTTTAGATTTGATTATTAAGATAAAATCATTCCCTGTGCAGGTGCTGAGGCTCTGGCACAGGCTGCCCAGAGGAGCTGTGGCTGCCCCATCCCTGGAAGTGTCCAAGGCCAGGTTGGACAGGGCTTGGAGCAACGTGGGATAGAGGAAGGTGTCCCTGCCCGTGGCAAGGGGTGGAACTGAATCATTTTTAAGGTCCCTTCCAACCCAAACCATTCCATGGTTTTGTGATATGCACTTCCCAGGGTTCACTATCCTTACAGCACTGAGAGCAGGGGAAGACCCAGTAGTAAAGAGGGAAGAGTGTCAGACAGGACCTTTTGCAGGATCTGCAGCAGCACATCTTTGGAGTATCCGCCTCCTGTCTCATCTTCCTTCCTGCATTTCCACCTGAGCTGGGAAAGAAACGCCAGGAGTTCATTTTTCCCATTTGAATGCGCTGCCTGCTCAAGCAGCTCCCAGCCCCCTGCACATTCATCACGTCTGCTATTTGCAGCCACACTCCCAGGCCTGCCAAGACAGTGATCTCAGCATGGGAGTGAGCACAGGGAACAAACTGTTTGGGGAACAGGGAGAAACGCTGCTCGATGGAATAAAAAAAGATCACACTTGAAAGGATGCTAATGGTTCTGCCAGAGTAATTAGCAGATGCTTCCCTGCACTTAAAGCACAGACAACTCAACCCCAGGCTCAGAAATCTGGAGCAGACAAAGAAAAAGGTAAGTGAGGAAGGAATCCTAACAGCAAGGACAGGAGCTGTTCACCTGATGATGCACATCCCATGGAGGAATTTCATCTCCAGTGTAAAAAAAAGATGTGCCAGCTCAGCAGGGTTGAAATGTCCCTTCTGTTTTCCACCAAGTTCTATCAGTTTTCACCACAATACAGCTTTTGAAGGATGTCTTACCTTGAGCTTAGGAGTTATTTTGCCTTCTGCTCCATTTCTTTCCTGCTTACCTAAAGAGAGAAAAAGCAAAAAAAAGGGAAAAAAAAAAAAAGATGGAAAGGACATCAGTGAAAATTGCTCAGCATTTTGCACAATGTTTTCCCCCTCAGAACACACGTATGATGAAACACTTTGAGATTTCCCACTGGACCATTCCAGTCCCAAAAATCTCGAGCAACAGGAACTGCAGCACAGACTGAATACTCCATGGCACTTTTCTCTTCTAGAAAGCCCAGACTTGCCACGATCAAGGCTAAAAACAGGTCAGCAAAAACACAAGCACGAGACATGTTCTGAGGCATTTTTCCCTGCAAGAAGGTTGTGCTGGGACAAATGGAAAAATTAAGGGTGGGGAGCTGCCAAAGAGCCCGATGCCACCTGCAGGCGAGGGCTCCAGGCGCTCCCGTGCTCACCTCGGCCGTGCTGCTCCCTCTCCAGGCGGATCTGCTCCCTGACGAGCCTCTGCTGCTCCTCCAGCTGCCGGGAGCCCTCCTCACGCAGCCGGATTATCTGCGGCACAGGAAACACAGCAGCGACACCTGAGGCACAGAGCCAGGGCTGCAATGCCACCTGGACACTCCCACGGCCACCTCCTGGGACACCCCTCCTGCCAGCTCCCCTCGAACAGCCCCACAAGGAGCAGCCTGGCCTGGTGGAAGGGATCCCTGAGCATGGCAAGGGTGACATGGAACTGGAACTGGGTCGGCTTTAAAGTCCCTTCCAACTCAAACATTCCAGGATTCTCTGATCCACAGAGCCTTTTAATCCCTAAGGTTGAAGGATTGCTCTCCTGAGATTTTTCGCAGCTCATCCCATAGATTTCATCATGAATGGAAATACTTCCAGCAATTCTTCTCAAAAAGAGCAGAGAGAACTAAGAATTTATCCTTACTTCTTCTTCTAATGATCTCGTTATCCTGATCTCCTCCTCTTTGTTCTCCTGGGACTGGGCTTGCCGTTCCCTGGCTTCAAGATCTGCAAAAAAAAGAAACAAAATTAAAACAATCCAAAGAGAATTTGAAGTCTTCCCACTGACCAAAGGAAGATGGATCAATCACAAACTTGGCTAAAGCTACACCAATATCCCGACAGCTCTGCTGTCTCTCCTCTGGAGTCATCCCTACATGGATCGATCCCTGGGGAATTCCTGTGGAAGGAGAAATGCACACAGCCAGCTAAGGGAGACCTCAGGAGAGCGTGAGGGGTTGATTTTTCTTACCAAGCTTTACTTTTTTCCTCTTCTCATCGAGTTTCTGTGTCCTTGCTGCAGCCTCCTTCTTTGCCCTCCTCACCCTGTCATAGGCTGCCTGCCAAGGAACCAGCACAACAGTGGGAAACTACAGAAACCAGGAGAGAAACTGGAAAACAGGGAATACAACGACATCAGGGATTGAAACCCTGTCAGCAGGGATGAAACATCTGCTGCTTCCTGGATTACGAGCTTTGCCACTACCAGAAAAGAGGAATTCCTGTTTTGAGCTTTTATCACCTGGAATCAACACTTTTCTCTCTCCAGAGCTTATCTGGAGAGAGTTCCTTGCTGATTTTTGGTTTGTTTTTATTCTTTCCAGGGATATTTCCAGGTTCTTTCAGGCTTTGGGCAGTGGAAGGATCCAAGTTCTCCTGTGTCCCAGGGACAGCAAAGCTTGGAGCCTCCGGAATTGCATCCAGGTATTGCTCATGTGTCAGCCCCTGGCTCGATGGGATATGTTGCCATGGGAATTCGGTGTTCCTGAATCAGGAATGGCTATCACTGATGTTATCAAATGGGATATGCCCCAGACCAGCACATTATTAGGGGCAGAATCTCAGGGCAGAGCTGCTCCCAGGCACGACATTTCTCCAGGCTTTTACCTGGCACCTGAGATTTGATCTCATGGAGAACCAGGGGGAATAACAGCTGAGACTGGTGTTCATGGAGTCTCTGTCAGAGCAGAGAGCAGGATGGGCAGGAATACAGATCCCAGCAACACCCCAGGATCCCACCCTTCCCAAGGGAGAATCCTTACCCTGGCTGCTGCATCTGTGAGCACGGCCAAGGCCTGGGACAGCTGGTGGAAAACTTCCGCTGGGAATGAGAAGGAATAAGGACAAGATGAAGGAAACCAGATGAGGGACCTGGGGAAGAACCATCAAAGACAGTTCCTGCAGCAAGGTCTCTCCAAGGAAGACAGATCACCTCTCCAAGAGATTTGCAAGCCAAACTCTAGCCAGGGCCACCTCAGCTCAAAGGTGTTACCCAAACTTGAAAGCAAATAAAGGAACAAAAAACTGGGATTGTTTCGTTTTAAGAGAAATCTTGGAGCACACAAAACTAATATTTTTACGTAGTCTTTTTATTTTGGACTGCAATATCTCCTTCACAATTTCCTTCTCCCTCTCAGCCCGTTTCCTTCAACAAGAAGTCCTGCTTATGTTGTATTGGAAGCTGTTGCATTACAGTCATCTATCCTCTAAAAGTCTTTCCTCCTGCCCCATTACAAGCATTGGCAAATTGTATTTATTTTTCATGAAGATGAACTGTCAGCCTTGACACACAAAATACAAAGTAACTGCTAATTCTACAACCTCCACCCACAGCAATCGCTCGCTGCAGGCGGCTGAAAATCCCTCCTGCCCTGCCCAGAGATAACAGGATTTATGGAGAGCTGGTGAAGTTTGGACTCTGAGAGATACAGATCCACGCAGTGTCCAAGCAGGCAAAGGTTGGGAAGTTTTGGAGGGGTGCAGTCCTAATTCCAGCACCGACCTAATGCTGGAGTTTCAAACCCAGCAGGGATCGTTCAGCCTTAAAAAACAGAGTCAACACCAACAGGAGCAACTCCCAGCCCTGTGTGTATTCCCAGGGACACACGCCCCGCCATTCCCTCAGGATTTAGGGAAGCAGAGCCACTTCCAGGAGCCTGGAGAGATGGAAACTCCAGCAGAAAGAGCTGCCCCATCTCACCTGCCCGGGGGTTGTCCGGGTTCTTGTCCGGGTGGCAGGTCAGGGCCTTCTGCCGGAATGCTGTCTTCACCTGCAGGGGCCACACTGCGAGTTACTGGGGGAAAACTGGTTTGTCTCTGCCAAAAACAACCAACTTGGAAAACCAAAATAATCCCTGTGTTCAAGGGTAACCCGCTGGACCCAGGATATGGCCGTGTCTGGAAGGAGCTGGAGCTTTTAAAAGCTGCTTTTTACTTCCACGTGTCTTGTGCGGCAGCAGTTAAACCTCAGTAAAAAAATGGGAAAGGGAATAAAAGAGGGGTGAGAAAAAAGGGGAGAAAGGA
>VXBU01003971.1:165573-179749 GCA_013400315.1 Bombycilla garrulus
AAAAAAAATAATGGAGAAAGGAAACCGAAGAGGGGGGAGGGAAAGGGAAAGGAAGATGATAAAAAATGGGGGAAGGAAAAAAAAAAACAAAACAGGAAGAGAACCAAAAAGGGAAAAAAGGAAGCCACTCTATCCCACTCCTAACCAACTCCCTGCTAAAAGAAGGGAGAAAAGTTGTGTCCCGGCCCCACCTGGTGGAGAAAATTCCCGGGATTGGGAATGTGCAGGAAAAGCCCTGCAGACCCCGCCTCCTGCATAAGAGTCCAGCTGAGGGAGAGGCGTCTCCTCCGCGGGATCTATCCTCCAAATTCCCATTTCAGCCAAGAATTCCTTCCCAATGTCCCATCTAACCCTGCTCTCTGGCAGTGGGAAGCCATTCCCTTTTTATCCTGTTATTCCAGGCCTTTGCCCAGAGCCTCCCTGCAGCTCTCTCGGAGTTTCCTTCTTGTGTTTAGCACTGACCAGCTAACTAAGTTTAATTAAAAACTGGAAACATGTCATTCCAACCCCACAAAGTTAACTACGTGACTTTTGGACGCTCGAAGAAACCTCTAACAACTGGATTTTTTGGAGCAACGCACGAATTTCTCTTCTGGAAGCACATAAACAAAGAGACAACAACAGTGTCCCGGACCAACCCCGCAGCTCTCTCCAAGCCATCTCCTCCTCCAAAGGCAGGTATCACCCCGCAGGATTGAGAAAGCACAGGGGTGAACTGGAGGAATGACGCCAATCCCAATAAAACCGGGATGGGACAACGCCAACACCACTAGAAACGGGCTTTTTCCGTCTGACAGCCCCGGTCCCGCAGCAGCGCTTGGAGAGCCCCTCAGCTCAGCACCGGAGAGCAGCGCCGGGAACATGCCGCTCCCGAGGACACTGCACAGGGAGGGAGGGCGGGACGAGAGAAGGAGCCCGTCCCGAGCCGCCCGCGCCCCTCACCTCCTTCTCGGACGCCTTCTCGCCGACCCCCAGCAGTCCATAGAGGTCCCGCTCCAGCAGCTCCTTATCCACCGCCATCTTCGCGCTTCCCGCTTCCGCTCCCGGCGCCGCGCTCTCTGGGAAATGCAGTCCCCACACGCCGCCGCGCCATGCACCGCCCGGGAAGGTTGGACTACAAGCACCGTGATGCATCGCGCGGCCCCAGAGGGAGGGAACGGCCAGGGTGCGCAGCGCCGAGCTGGGCATGCTGGGTGTTGTAGTTCTTTAGCGGCAGCTGCGAGCGGGGGAGAAACTAGAGAAAAACTACAAGTCCCGTGGGGCCGTGCGCGGGCACTGAGTCCGTAGAGAAAACAGCACGCGGGTCCTGCTGTTCCCCGAGGTCACCACTGACCGTGTCCCCAAGTGCCGCAGACAGATCCACATCCACGCGTTACGGCCCTCCAGGTGTGATAAATGAGTCTGATTCGTGCTAACTAAGCCATAACAATATTAGCAATATTGTAACCATTGCAATAGGAAATAATTGTTATAAAGCAAGACAGGGACATCAAATAGCGAGACAGAACAGATGGACTCTTCCTGCAGATGTTAGCAGAGAGTAGTTAAACGCAGGATGCAAATAATTAGGGTCTCAAAATAAGACTTTGGTCTTGAGATGATTCTCAATTTAGGGAGATACAGGATGTAGGATTGAAATAGACCCTCCAGGAAGACTTGGGCCTAGGAGTTAGCCAACTTGGGACATGTCCAGGTACACAACTTGAATTAGGCCTCTTTATGAAATAATTAAGTTTATTTTTGGAACATATGCTTGATTATGTAATCCAAAGCTTACTGTGCATGTGCCCCCCAAAGGGTCACCCAGCGGACAATGACGAAGAGGAGAGCCTTCCTCGGAAAGGAGACCCCCGAAAGGGCTGGAAGACCCCCAAACACCGGTGGAGCATGTGCAATGCAAGATAGTGACGTAGATTTTAAGAATCGAAAGTAGGANTCCACCACCTCCTCCAGAAGCCTGTGGCAGTGGGGGATGGTGCGAGCCTAGCTACAGCCTGTTCGCAAAAATGTACTTGTTTTTGTTGTTCCACTAAAGCATCCATCTCAGCCCAAGACACAGCTCCTTGGGAAATTCTTGTCTTTTTATTGATCTAAGATACCTCCCTTTCTCCCACTGCTGTAAGAAAGAAACCTATCCAATTATTCCGATACACAGGACATGGAATTTTTCAGCCCTTACTCCTTTATTCTAATCGGATTTGTGTCCTTGTGGCTGAAGATCACTTTACTTACCTTTATCAACAACAGCAATAAATCATGAAGAGATCATGAAGTAAAAGCCGTATAGCCATTAATCCAGCAAAATGAGTTGTTTCAGAGAGTTTTCTTCCCCAGCAACATGATAAACTGAAAGATTCCTGGTATGTCTCCATGGAGCCTCACCCAAGCAGAGCCTCAGCTCTCAGGGTGCAGACCAACGTCATTGTCAGTGTTGTTCCAAGCTCTGCTCCACTGACACCTCCTTATTCTTGACAAGAATCCTGGAATGGTTTGTGTACAAAGGGACCTTAAAGATCATCCAGTTCCACTAGCCCAGGTTGCTTCAAACCCCGTCCAACCCGACCTGGAACGCTTCCAGGGATGGGGCAGCCACAGTTTCTCTGGGCACTCTGTACCAGAGCCTCGCCATCCTCACAGGGAAATAATCCTTCCCAGTATTCACCCTTCTCACGTCTCCCCTTTTCCATTTGGGAGCCATTCCCCTTGTCCCACCCCTGCAGTTACTGAGGAGTTGTAGCCCTGGGCATGCCAAGGCCTCCTGTGGCCATCATGGTGCCACCTTGGGGACCTCCTGTGGCCTCCCCCTGAGGAGGATTCCCTCTGAGTTGCCCTCCTGTGACACCTTCTTGCCCTGCAAGACACAAAATTTATCCGCTGTCCCCTGTGCCTAAACCCAAGCACAGCACCTCAGCCCTTCGGGGCTGCCCCACACCTCAACAGCGGCCCTTTGTAACAACACCATCAGTGACGTCACAGCAGCAGGACGGGGGGCACAGAGCCGCAGTCCCACGGTGAGAGCCGTGGGATGCAAACATCACCATTCCAGCCCCACCACGGCCCCGCTGCTGAGGTGCGGGACAGCCCCGGAGGGACAAACGTGGGGTTTTGGGGGGAGGGACCTGCCAGCAGACTCTGTGCCTCTTGCAGGGCAAGATGTCATCAAGGGAGGACACTCCAGAGCCTGGCACCTCTGCTGCCAACGCCAGCCAGGCTGCCCCAGCCACACAGCAGGACAGCAACCGGGAGAACGCCGTGTGCCCGGAGTGCCAGAACATCGGCACCGCGTGCTCCAGCTCCTGCCGGCATTGCTTCTGCCAGCTGTGCCTGTGGGACTGGAGCCTGGGCGAGGCCGTGTGCCCGCAGTGCCAGCGGCCCACGCGCCACCCCTACCCCCAGCACGTGGCCCTGTACCACGAGGTGCAGGACCTGGTGTACAACAACAAGCAGAGATGCTGCGGCCACTCCGCACGGCAGCCACGGAGCTGCTCCGGACACTTCGGACACAGCAGGCCCTGGGAGAGGAGGCGAAGGAGAGCCATGAGGTGGCCCCGTGACGGCCACTGGCAGTCTCAGCGCACCCAAGGCAGCGACTCCCCGAGGAGGAGGAGGTGGTGGCAGCAGAGAAGGGCTTGGGAGGACACACCTGGAGAGGGATGAACTTCAAGGTCTGAATGGGCCACCCCAGCCTCCTCACAGAGAAATCAATCCCGGCGCAGGTCCCACAGATTGTGGAGCCAGCAGGAACGGTCACAAGGCCACTGCAGGCGGAGCAGGGGCAGGGAGCATTCCCATGGCTGGCAACAGAGCAGGTCCTCCAGTAGAGAGCGGGACACCCAGACAGGCTCCCACGAGCACTCTGCAAGGCAGAGGCGCTGGAATTCTGATGACAGACACTCTCCAAGGCCTCAACACCATGTCCCCTCAGAGAGAAGCGAGACACACCAGCGGGAAGACTCTGATTCCTCCAGACAATGGCATAGAAGGAGGAGGCAAAGCCGGAGCAGATCCCACAGGAGAGGCCAGAACTCCCAGACGGCCTCCCAGGGAACGGGGCCCCGCCCCCACTCCACCAGGCAGAGGCAGTGGAGGAGCTGCAATGCTGACCAGGGACGAGCTCCAAGGTCCCAGGGGGACATCCAGGGCTCCTCAAGGAGGAGCCGGCACCGGCGCAGGAGCTGGAGCCGTGCCAGGCGCAGGAACACATAGCCCACCCTCTCAAAATGGGAAATGTCACACTCGGGCACAGCCCGGGGTGTCCAGGCAGGCTTTGGTGATCTCCCAGGATGGAGACACCAGATCCTCCCTGGACACCCTGTTCCAGGGCTTGACTCGCTGCAAATAAACAAACGCCACTTGAGCCAGCACTCCCTTTCTCCTTTGCATCTTTTTGCCACCTCAGGAGCCTCTGCAGATATTTAAGAGTATCCCAGGCCCTTGGGTGGCCCTCAGGAGCTTCATCCTTTCCCTCTGTAAGCTCCCCCAGTATCATTAAGTGCCTCTGTGGATCAAGGAAGGAGCTGAGGGGCTCTTTCCCTCTCCACGCCCTCAGAGCCTTTCCATGCCCTCACCTGACTCGGATTTTGCCTTTACTTTCCCTTCAGTTTTATCCAGGGAAGCTTTCCTGGGAGAAGTTAGTACCTCTTAGCATTTTTTCAGCAGAGACACAGCTTGGTACAGGAATATTTTCCCCAAACCCCCAAGGTGTGGCTGATACAATTTAGTGCTAGAGGTGCCTAAGCCCAGCTCCAGGGCCAAAACTTGCCCTAAACTTCCCTCCCAGCTGTCATCCAGACCCTGTCCCCAAATGCCAGCCTTTGAAATCACCCAACTAACCTGCAATGTCCCATTGATCTCTAATCTGGGGTATCAGCATAGCTGATCGTCTCCCTAAATGCATATTCAGCACGTGGGACGTGGATTTTGTCTATGGATATCTTCTGTGCTGGATGGAAGGAGGCTGCTCACACCAGATCCCTCTTGCACTGCAAGAAGTAACTGGAGAAAAGCCACAAAATTCAACAAATGGTGAAAAGCAGGAGCCTGGGCACGCAGGAGGCGGGCAAGGATCATCGATATCATGCTCTGGTAGAGCCACTCCTCTGCTTGATCAAGTTTATTTTTCTTTCACAGAAACCTGCTTCAAATACACCTGGAATTCACTCATTCTCCCAAAAATACTCAAAAGTTGGGCTCTTGCTACCTTGAAACCATGCACAGCCTCAGGTGGGAGAAGCATTGCTCAGCACAGGAAGTGGCCATGCACAGCACCAAAACTATCTGGGTAGTTTTTCCCTAGACTTTTTTTTTTTTTTAATTAAATACAAAACTTCCCGTCAGGTGTAAACTGATGTTTGTTTATCTCCTGAAAAATCCTCTCCCTGCCTCTCTGAGCATGGTGCCAGGCGCCAGGAAATGCTGGATATGCCCACCTGAACATCCAGACACACCAACATTTCACTGGGAAGACCCTGGGAAAAATGCAGCATTCAGTGTGGGTGGATGTTGGTGGCAGAGACACTATGTTAGGATAACAGTCAGTAAGAAAATTCAGACAATTTCTGCTAAAATAAAAAAAAAAAAAAAACAATAACCCCCCCCCAAAAAAAAAAAAACCCCAAAAAACCCCAAAAAACAACAACAACAACAACACAAAACCCCGCAAAAAAACAAAAATCTTGGAAAAGGGTCTTGGAAAAGTGCAAAGAGGCTGGAAGTCTGAGGGGAGAGCTTGTGGCCAGCACTGCCCTCAGAGGTCTCTGTCCCAGAGCTGCCCAGCCTGGATTCAGGAGGTCTTTACAAACACTGGCACCTCGGCCAGGCTGGCAGAGTAATTCCTGAGGGTGGTGCCACCGTCAAAGACCCGGGCAGTGTTGGTGTCCAGCCAGAGGTGCCCCTCTCCTGGCAGGTAGATATCCCTCCACGTTTGTCCCTTTTCTGTTATTGGAGCAACTAGGACCTGCAGGGAAAAGAAAAAGAGGGAAAGAAGAACTTCAGCAGAGGGAGGATTAGCCAGGATGTACGTGTGGGGATGAGATGGTCATCTTGGAATCCTGGAATGGTTTGGGTGGGAAGAGACCTTAAAAATCATCCAGTGCCACCCCCTGCCATGGGCAGGGACACCTTCCACTATCCCAGGTTTCTCCAAGCCCCATCCAACCTGGCCCTGGACACTTCCAGGGATGGGGCAGCCACAGCTTCTCTGGGCAGCCTGTGCCAGGGCCTCAGCACCTGCACAGGGAGTTCCTTCCCAATATCCCATCTATCCCTGCCTTTGTCAGATTAAAAACACTACTGCAGTGCAGTGACATTCCTTTGACGGGGCTGGGATCATCCTTGCCTGCAGCTGCCCCAAGATTCCATCCAGTTCATATTTTCAAAAACAAGAAGGAAAAAAACCCATCAGAAATGTGTGTTTCTTGCAAAACCTCCTCCCCAGTGATAGAGCCAATGTAATCCCACCTTCAGGGAGCATTTTCTCCCCTTGTTTTATGGGAAAAGCAGTTCCCAAAAGTAGTTCCCAAAAGCAGTTCCAAACATTCTGAGACTATTTATTCCTGCTAAATCATTTCACTTCCAAAGCTGATAGAGGGTTTTGGGGCCCTAAATAAGAGTTTCATGAGGAAAGCCAAACTTTTCCAAAAAGCAAAAACCCCAAATCCACGAAACTCAGCTGCTTTGGCTTGGATTTAAATCTGCTCAAATCCAGTCCCTGGTTTGTACTTGGGCAGAGCTGGATTTACAGGAATAATGCAGAATTCCCACCTCATCTCCAATAAGAAACTCATCCTCTATGGTGAAAGCAATTGGATCCGTGGGGCTGAGCCACCAGGCGGGACGGAAGATGGGGTGTCCCAAACTCTGCCACTCCTCACTGTATTTTAGGAGCAGAGGCACGACAAAGTCCTGGTGCCTCTGGATGCACTGGCGGGTCAGATTCAGGACCTGCAGGTGGGGGACAAATCCATGAGGAGCCCAACATCCAGGAAACAGCAAAGCAGGCAGGGAAAAAAAATCAAACAAATAATTAAAAAATGTAAAACATGAAATACGTATTTGCTTGTAAAGAGAAATGACTGAATTGGAATGTCCCGATCAAGTTATGGTGCAAATGGGGTTGATATTGGATATTAATTGATTTGGATATAAATCCATCAGTAATACATTTAAATCCATTGACAATGGGCATAAATCAATTGGATTTCAATGGCTTTAAATCCATTGTAATTGTTATAAATCCTGGATTTTAATTTATTGATTGCAGATATGAATGCATTTGGTTTGAAAATATTTAAATCTGTTGGTAATTAATTTAAATCCAGAGTATTTAAATGGGTTTAAATACACTGCTAATGGATACAAATCCCTTGGGTTTTAATGATTTTAAGTACATCGATAATGGATATGAATCCATTCGATTTATATGGATTTAAATCCATTTATATTGAACATGAATCTATTTGATATAAATGGATCTAAGTCTACTGATAATGAATATAAACCTATTTGATTTAAATGGATTTAAATCTATTGATAAAGTATTTAAACCCATTGGTAATGGATATGAGTCCATTGGATTTAAGTGAATTTAGATCCATTGAAAATGAATATAAACCCATGGATTTACATCTACTGATAGTGGTTATTAATTAATTGGATTTAACTGGATTTATCAGTGGACATCCATTGCTAAAGGACCTTATTAAATTTGATTGGAATTCCACTGATAATGCGTATGAATCTGATACTTGAACTGAAATATAATTAAATCCACTGATAACGGATACAAATCTATTTGGTTTAAATCCACTGGTACTTGAATCTAAGCCCATTGAGAGTGGATTTATTCCCACTTCAGTGCAAAGCTGAGGACAGCAGCTGGCAGGAGACCCCCGCCAGGCCTTCCGTGGCTTTTGGGGGAAGAATCTGGGTGTCCTCCTGTCTGGAATGTGGGATACATACCCAGGCGTCACAGCAGAGCCAGGGCGGGGTCCCAAAGGCCATCACGGGCAGGAACGTCACAATCTGCAGCCACCTCACAAACAGCTCCGGGTCCCCCGGGGTGGCTCCAGCCAAGCTCCCTCCTGCAGGAACGTGGGGCTGGAGTGAGGGCCTCGCATGGCGTGAAAAGGTTTTTGGGCAACCTCAGAGCTCCTTCCAGCGCCTGAAGTGCCCCGAGGAGCCAGTGTCCCTGGGAACCACCGCTCTGAAAACCTGGCACGGCTTCCCTGGAGATGGCACGAACCCCCCAGTGCCGAGGGCTCACCCAGCCATCCACAAATTCCTGTTTCCTCCAGAGGCTTTTCCCAACTCTCACAGCTCTCAGGCTGCTGGGACACAACCCCTGGCATCAAACTGCTCAGCTCTCTCTGTGCAGGAGGATCTGCGCTCCCATCCACGCAAGCCGAGGGCTCCAGCAGCTCTTTGGGAACCAAACTCCCATGCTGGGATTGCTCGAGCCTCATTTTCAAAGGAAAACAGGCTAAAAATAGACGCCAAATTGAAATATTGCTCTCAACCCCTATTTCAGGGCTGCTGTTTAGCTCAGCTCTCTATGTTTGACACTTCTGCACAGCCTCTGCACACTCAGGGTGTGTTTTAACCACCACTGACTCCATCAGCTCCAAGAAAAGGGGAAATGGGTCCATTTGGCCCTGATTAAAGGTTGTTCCTTGCCCTTTTATAATGCTTTTATTTCAGGATTTCTGCAGCCATTTTGCTTTGGAGGAAAAACGCAGACTTGGAGCAGAGCTGCTGGAGTTTTAGGAACATCCATTCCCCAGCCAGGAGCCTGGGGATGAGGATCCTGGCTCTGCCAGGTGGGATTTAGCCCAAGCCAAGCCCTGCAGGGATGGGATGTGGTGGAACTCTGGGAAGGGCATCCCCAGAGACCCGGCTGCTGCTTGGAGCTGCCTGGCAATATTTACAGCATATTCTTTTGTTTTTAATTCCTCACTTTTTTTCCCTGGTAACATTCATCTCAATCAAGCCAACACAACAGAAAACTGGGAAGCAAAACGCTCCAAGCCTTCTCGCAGCACACCTAAGGTGCAAATGTACCTCCCGTGCCTGGATGAAAAGCTACAAAATTCACTGCAGAGAAGCCAGAAATGGAGCAGGGGGACGGGGGATGGAAAATCCTTACCTACTGGATCAGGGATGAAGAAGTTGTAGCCCAGGAGGCTGTAGTGCAGCACGGAGGGGATGAGCCCCTTCAGCCCAGCGTGGCTCCAGTCAGAGCGCAGGGGCCTCATCTGGACAAACAGCGGGAGGTGACTGGAGCTGGAGAAACAACACAAACCCCTCAAGGTGCTTGGAGGGCTCACAGGAGCTGGAATACCATGATGCCCCGCAGGTCCGGGAGTCACTGGGGCCAGATTTTCGTCCCGGAATGGTTTGGGTGGGAAGGGACATTAAAGCCCGTCCAGTGCCACCCCCTGCCACGGGCAGGGACACCTTCCACCATCCCAGGTTTCTCCAAGCCCCATCCAACCTGGCCTTGGACACTTCCAGGGATGGGGCAGCCACAGCTTCTCTGGGCAGCCTGTGCCAGGGCCTCAGCACCCTCAGATCCCACAAGGATTGTTGATTCCAACACGCTGCCCTGGCCCACTTCCTTGCTCGCCAAGAAACATCTCGGAATACCAAGAATGTATTCCAAGCACCACTTCAGCCCTCCTCCCAGCAAGCTCCTGTGCCCATCAGCTCCAGCAAAGCCTCCCTGGTGCCCACCTGGTGCCGGCGCTGATGATGGTGCCATTGCCCAGTGTTGCCAGCGCCGCCGCCAGCACCTCAGTGTATCCATCACCTGCCAGCTCAGCGGGAGCAGGGACATCCTGCTCCAGGAAGGAATTTCCTTCCACTCCCTCGAAGGCCACGTAGGTGGCCCCCAGCTCCTGCCGCAGGCGCCGGGCGCGAGCCAGGTACCAGCCCAGCGCTGCCTCGCTGGTGACGTTCAGGCGGGCACAGAGCTGCCCCTTCCAGGTGGTCAGCAGCGGGATCTGCGGAGGAGGAGGATGGAAATCCCTGTCAGATCCACAGAATATCCTGCTGATTCCGGGCTGCAAGGCTGCGAGATGCTGTGCTGCCCCCATCCCACCCTGGACTGTCATGGTGCAGCGCATCAAGGTGTAAACTCTCCCTCAAACCCCCAAAAACCCCTGAGCTGGTGGGCCAAGGGATCATTAAAAAGACCACGCAAAATGGAGCTGGGGAATCTTCTGAACACTGGAAGTGGAAATTTTAAAGCTGCTTCTGTAGGAATGAGGAGAGACGCTGCTTCCCCCAGCACTGCTGTGTCCCAGCACAGCGGGATCGGGCTGTGTTCCCTGATGGATAATAAACCTGAGGGGGTTCATTCAGCTTTAATTTTGGCTTGGGGGCTGAGAGGGTCCCGTACCGAGCTGCTCCCGGGTCGGGGCTGGCGGCTGAGCCAGTATCCCGTGGCCTCTCCACCCTGCAGGGAGTGCAGGAAGAGCGGGGAGGTGACACTGGCGTACGGGGACAGCGTGATGGACAGCTCCAGAGGTTCCACCAGCGCCGGGGCCTGCCTCTTCCTGCGCGCCGAGGGCACAAGGTCCTGCGGGTGGGAAGGGCAGGAATAAGGGGTTTGTGGGAGCACCACGCTCCCCACGTGCCCAGAGGGTGGTGGGATGGCCGTACCGCGGCGGCGAGGACGGCGGTGCCGCGCTCCCCCAGGGCCACCACGCCCTCCTGAAGGCGATGCCGCTTCAGCCTCCTCACCAGTGACCTCAGGCCTCGCTTGATTTTGGCGGCAGAACCCTCCGGGCCGTGGTACCGCCAGATCGGAGACCTGCAGGGTGGGAAATTCCTCGTGAGGTGCTTGGGGGGAGTAAGCAGGACATTTGGGAGGGCTGCCACCATCGGGAAAGGAGCGCTCACCCCAGGAGCGCGGTGTCCGGCGGTGTCCGAGCTGCTCCCGCCGGAGCGCGGGCTGTGTGCCGGCACGCGGCCGCCACGTCGGCGCTGACACAGAGCTGGTAGTGCAGGGGCTCCGCTCGTCCCGCCGGCGTCTCCAGGCAGAACTGCCTGTGGCTCTCCAGAGACAGCAGCAGGGACACGTTGGGAGCCACTGTCACCGTCACCCCTTCGGGGGAAAAGTGGGAGAACGCGGTCTCAGGAAGCATCTGGCTGCTCCCAGTGCTGGGAGCCACAGGGATAAGCCAGGCAGAGCCTGACTGGTGCCAAGGCCTCCTGGGCTGATCCCACCACAGATCCATCCCCACCCTGCTCCTGTTGTTCCCTTGTAGAATCCAAAATGCCTTTCAAGGGCTGAATTTCTCCATTTCCTGGCCTTCTTGCTCAGCATTTGGTGGCCTCAGCACTGCAGGGCAGCTGCAGCACACTGGATTCATTTGGGGTAATACCTGTGATGCCTTAAGTTTTAGCTTCTATATATTTTGGATTCTGTGCTGTTTTAGTGTGTAGTTCCAAGCTTCATATTAAGGAGTTAGTAAGCTCTCTTCATGGAGTAGGGGGACAAAATTCCTTTCTAGCTTGAGACCAAAGACAAATTTTAGGCCCAAGAGTGTAAACGACAGGGAAGGAAGAGAGGGAACGAGGAGGATGGAGCTTTATAACCTGAAGCTGTGGTTGAGCAATTGACTCCAATATGCTAATGGACCAAAACCTATAAAAGTGTAAGACCTTGTGTCCAGGCATCCATTTTTTGTGATCGTTTGTGTAAGGTGAAGCCCCAGCGGGGTTCCTGCACTGCCCAAGCTGTATCCTTTCAATAAACACCTTTTATCCTTTTATTCTACCTAGTCTCTGTTTCCAGATCACCCTACCCAGGCATCACCTGAAGCTTGATGTTCTGCAGAATTATCCAAACATACTCAAAAAATGACACCAGCAGCTGAACTCCTGCCTGAATCCAGCATAGCACAGCGGCAGCAGGAAGACACGAAGCTGGGGATGCAGCAGTGGGCACAGATCTGAGCTTAAAAACCAACCAGGCACTCCAAGAGCACAGGATATCCCTCGAGTGACTTGGGCCACCCCATCCTCAGGCACTGAGCTTCAGTATCACGGCCTTTCCCACAGGCAGTGTGGGATCCACCCCGTGTACCCTGTTGCTGCTACATGTGCAGGATGCTTCATCCCTGGAGACATCTACGCTGCTCTTAAGAAACCAGCTGAAAACCAGCTGCTTTAGAGGTGAGGAGAGGGGAAGAGAAGCACAGGGATTGAAGCTGTTGGACACTGGACAGGGAAGGAGGCGGTTACCTGTGGATCCCAGGAAGTACCTCTCCAGGACAGGCCCGAAACCGTCGGGGTTTGTGCTGAGGTCGCCGCTGACCAAGGGCTGCGCGGGGCTCTCGGCGCCATTGAGGGGCCAGCGCTGGGCATGGATGCTCGGCCCTCCGTACCAGGAGACGTTTGCCATGGAAAAACAATCCTGCAGCCAGGAAAGCATCATCAAAGAGCTAGGAATACTCAGGGGGAGCAGGAAGGCCAGGCTTGGAGCAAAGTGTGCGGGTGGCAGGTGTCCCTTTTACAGCCTGAAATTGTGGTTTCATTTAAAAACAACCAAAGCCTGCCAGTTTTTGCTGGAGGAGCACAAATAAAATCAAACCGCCACAACAATCACACTTCTGCACCCCACCACAGTTATCAAACACCTCTGAGTCACAGGTGAAAAGATGCTGCAAAGGTTTGAGTGAAGAGGCTCTGCAGGTGTGAGTGGCTGTGAGACAGGAAAACGGAGGGGGAAATTCAAGGAAACAGCTTTAAAACACACTGAGGGCAGTTTCAGTTGGAAAAATCTATGTATTTTGGTTTGTTGGTTTGTTTGGAGAGTTTTTGTTTGTTTGGACGAGTTTTTTCTGTTTGGTATTTTTCGTTTGGTGATTCTTTCTCTGGTTTATTTTTTTTTTAATCTGTTTTACGTAAAAAACACTTTAAGCTCTCCAGCTGCCTTCCCAGAGTTTCTGGGGTGAATCTGCAAGTGCAGCTGCCCCCGCCTGAGCTCTTACAGGGAGCTTTTAGCCCCATCCTGAGCCCTCACCTTGATGGCACCAGAGTCCTGAGGGTGACACATCCTCCCTCCTAAGGCACAGCTTCCCTCTTTCCTGAGGGCTGATGACAAGAATTTCCCTCAAAAGACTCAGTTTGGAGATTTGGGGCACTTCTCATAGGCCTGACAGGGCCCTGGGGTGGGGGACATCCCCATCCTTGACCCGCCTCCTGCCAGAAATCATCAGTTTTCACTTCAAAGCTTCTCAGACTTTCCTCTTTCTGCCAAAGCGAGGGATCAGCAGGACTTAGCGTCCTCGTGACTTCCCAGGCAGGATGGGCTTCCCTGAAAGCCCAGAGATGTGGGGCCGTGAAGGGGGCCTGGGGTGGCAGAGGGGACCTGGACACCCCCCAATCAACCCACCCCGTGTTTATTCCCAATCCCAAGGCTTCAGAGCCTCCCGGAGTCCTGAGCTCGGGGGCACAGAGAGGTTAAGTCTCTCCAAGGGGTGGGAAGAGGAGATGTAAATTATTAAAGTGGAAACCCTGGAGGCTCAGAATAGCTGTACCAGGTGTCAGCTGAACTCGTTACACCAGCTGGGAAAGAGGGAAAACAGTCTGTTCTTAACTCAGATTTCGCTGGATCATATTTTCCAATGGTTTGGGTTTTTTTTAAAAAGTGGGGGAAAGCCTATCCTGCCTCACTCATCCTCTCAAACGCCTCACACCAATGTCGGTGGAGGAGGCCCAGGGTTTGTGCTCAGGCAATGCTTTCCACCCACCCAAAACGCTGCCAACAGGTGATTTATGGCTAAAGGGGAACAATCCCTCATCCCAGAGAATCCCATCCCGTTTCCCCCCCTGCTCTGAGGGCTCCCCACAACTGGACACCCTGCTCTGACAGCGTTTCTCCTCCCCCTCCTAAGGCTTCCCAGAGTCTGCTTTTATTTAACTGAGGGAGAAAACAGGGAATGATACCAAAAATGTTTGCAGCAGCGGACACAGATTATTCCCATCCCGCGGGAGCTGCCCATTGTGTCTGTGTTGGAAGAGACCTTCCCGAGGCTCTCGCCAGCATTGTCATCTCCAGTGGGTATTTACTCTGTCTCCATATAAACACAGCTCTCCCACCCCGGGGTCACCAACGTGGCACCGCCACTGCATTTTGGGGCTCAGCTTCAGAGCGCGATGCTTCCAAAAG
>VXBU01003971.1:182237-232504 GCA_013400315.1 Bombycilla garrulus
CCTCTGGGATAGCTCCAAAAGATCCTCTGGGATAGCTCCAAAAGATCCTCTGGGATAGCTCCAAAAGCAGGCACAGAAACCTAATCAAATTTAAAAGCAGTTTAAAAGAAGGAGAGCTGCAACTCTGTTCTCTCTGCGCTGATCCCGAGGTAAGAGGAGTCCCTTCCACAGCCTCCTCCACTGCAAATCCCACTGCCGCGCTCGGCGGCGGCGGCTCAGCCCCCAAACCCAGGGGCTCAGCCCCTTGGCACAGCCAGCAGCGCCCAGTGACACCGAGGAGGAGGACACACGTGGCCCAGAGCCCGGGAGGGAGATGAGGCCACGGACAATGGGAATCGGGGCCGCGCTCCAGCCTCCGCTGCTCCATGGGGCTTGGCATCACTTCCCTGCTCGCTTTGGAAGCGGCAGCAAATAGCCAGGAGCGCAGGAAAACTTCCCAGGGTGGGTCGAGAAAGGAGGGGATGCAACATCCCCTTTCCATCTCCTGTCTCTCTTCCCTGGAAAGGCGTTTGAATAATGCACAGATCGAAACCGCCTGTGGGCAGGGTCTGGGCGCTGGCTGAGCGCAGGGGAACGGGCACCTACCGCTCCTCCAGGTGACGGGTCACCTGTGGTGACAGCTTCATGGGGTGCCACCGGCTCGTCCCTGTGTCCCAGGCCCCATCCCACTGCCCGATGGCAGGTTGGGAATGGTGCCCCCTCCCCTGGCACAGCGCAGCCGCCCCTGCACCCCCCGCCATCCCCTTACGTGAAAGCAGATTCAGAGATGCTGTCACAGCCCCCGAAGCGTCCTCGATGCTTTTCCCAGTGGTTTTCCCACCAGCAGCAGGCTTTCCTCCTCTCTCCCAGGGCAGTTTTCCCTCCTGTCCGGATCAGGAGCCGAAGGAACTTGATCCAGACTAACCCAGGAGCGTTACTTAAGCCAAGCTCTCTCTCTCTCTCTCCCTCCCGNTAGCCACAGGTGGCTGCCTCCCCAGCAGGGGCAGGACATAAAAAATATTACTTTTTAAAGGCTCTTTTCTATAGGGGAATAATTTTAAAGGGATTTTTTGCCAGTTTGCCGAGGTGGCCCTGACTGAGTCTTTACTCTACACCTGTGAATGCACACATGAAGCCCCAGGAGTGCTGGGCCTCCCCGTTCTCCTGCTGTGGCTTTTGCTGGTGTTACAATCCCATTTTGGGGGATTTTGTCCATGTTCCGACTTCACACGAGCCACTCTTCCCTCCCTTAGATTAACTCCAGGGCTGCCAAAATGGGTGCTGCAGCTGAGGGTGCTACCTGCACCCAAAAACACTTCCTAGGAAGCCGCTTCCCAGGACACTTGCAATCCCTACTGGTGCAAAAACTCCGGAAATCTGAAATTTCCGTTGACTTTTCCATGCTCCCATCCCCACTCACAGTCATCTCACCATGTCTACAGGTGATCAGGGAAGATCTGTATTTTCCAAGAAATATTACAACCTGTTGGCTGCTAAGATAAAAAAACCTTGGGATTTAAAAGTGTTTTCCCATCCCGCATCCAGGCAAAACCCCAGCAATCCCAAGGCCAAAGCCTTGCTCACCCCAGACTTCAGGAGAGTCCCAGGACAGCCAAATCCACCAGGAAAATTCTCATCTGTGGCCCAAATAAGCCCCTGGATGGGGCCTTTCCTCTCCAGGATTAATTTTTTATTGCAGGTGGGGCAATATCCGGTGTTGGATGGAGGGGACAGTGGTGGATTGCATCAGGACGAGAAGAGGCTCCAGAGCGGGAAAGGAGGTGGATCCAGGATAGGGAGAAAGGATGAAAAAAAGCTTGGATATGAGCTAGCAGACCAAAACATCCATCCCAAAGGGGCTGGGAATTCCCTGGAAACACAGTCAGGAGAGTTAAAGCAAGGCTGTAAGTGATGGACTCATGGGACCCAAAATCTAACTAAAATAAAGGGAAAAAATAAAAAAAATAAAAAGGAAGGAGGAGATGTTCCTTCCACCAGGGGTGTTCCAGGCACTTGAGGGGCCCAGCACTCCCCATAACCTGGAAAAGGGGAACAAGTAGAGGTGAATAAACCCTGTGGTGATTCAGAGCTGTTCACCCACGGCATCAGCCAGAGCCGATGGAATTCCTTGTGAGGCTTTACAGATCCATGTGCCCCAGGGAGAGCTCGGTTTGGCTGCAAAACCTGCAGAAGCAGGGCAGAGGAGAGAGAAAAAAAAGGGATCTGTGGGGTGGTCTGGGATCTGGTACACTGGGAAGTTTAATCCTCTGTCCAAGGGAGAGAGGGGGATGTGGCAGCAGCACCCAAAAGCTGCACAAGGATTGGCAATTCCCCGTCTCCCACCACAAAATGGGCTGGGCTGGGGGCGGCTGAAGAGGCTGTGTGGCTGCAGCAGCTGAAGGCAAAGCTCTGTCACATGGCACAGGATTAAATCACATCCATGGAATGGCGGAGGGGCCCCAAGGTGGGATTAGGGAAACCCCGGGAGGGCGCATCCAGTGGTGCGGATGCAGTGGGATAAGCAGGGACAGGAGGCCATGCCTAGGTGGGATAGCAGGAAATGGGGATGGTTTTAAAAACCTTCTCCTAAAAAGCAGCTCAAATCCCAGGGAAAAATCCTGCCAGAGCTTTTAACAGCTCAATATTTGGCCAAATTTGGGCCCCCCCAACTCTACACATGGCCTGGGGGTTTGGGCCGAGCCCTCTCCCACCCTCCCAGAACTCCGGGTTTTTGGGAGGAGGAAATGGATCTATGAACTTTCCTGCCCATCACAAATCTCAGCATGAACTGGCTCCTGTGAGCAGAGTGAAACCTCCCTTCATCTTCCTCCCACTGCCAACAAAAACCACTTAGCCTTGACTGGCCACAGGGAAAAAAAATATTTCGGGGTGGCTCCCTGGATTCCAGAAGGGTATCTGGTTTTCCTATGCAAAATGGAGCATCTTTTCCCTCTTCATGACTTTTCAGGGTTGAAAAGACCTTGAGGTCACTTTTTATATCCAGTGGGGCTTTCCAAGCTCCAGGGTTGCTGAGGGACCTTGATCTGGTGGCAGGTGTCCCTTCCCATGGCAGGGAGTTGGAACTGGACGGGCTTTAAGGTCCCTTCCAACCCAAACCATTCCAGGATTCTGGGATTTGCCAGCGCTCCGGGTTGGCTGGGCCGTGCAGGATGTGGCACCTCCGGGTGGACGGTGCCCAGGGAAGAGGTGGAGTGGGAGGCTGGGAACACGTTTAACTCACCAGCATCCATAAGCAGAGTCTGAGAATCCAAGCTTTTTGGCGAGACACCCAGAAATCAGGGACTAAGGGTTATTCCCACTGGGATTTAGGATCGCTGTCCCCTAAGAGAGGCTTCCATCACTGCAGACCCTGTGGATCACACTCCTTTTCCAGAGTTCTCTCATCACCTTTCAGGCTGGCTGGAAAAAGGGAGAGCACAGAGCCACAGGGATTCTCCACTTTTGTGGGGTTGCGCTTGGGAAGGCACAGCCCTTTCCATCAATATTTTCCTACAGCCTTTAAGCACCAGCAATTACAGCTGCAGCTTCCCAGCCAGACCCTCCTGGGGTCTCTGGTTTGGGGTTTCTTAAATATTATTATTAAAAAAAAAAAATACAGGAAAGCTGTGTGGGTTGGCCAAGAGCAAAGGAAAACTGGTGGGAGCAGCAAAGTGCCTCCAGGACTTGGCATTTCTCCTCCATTTTCCCCGGTGGGGAGCAGCCTCATCCCAAAACTCTCCCCATGGGGATGGATCCCACAAAAGCCTACACCAAACTCTCACTTTTATCCATTTATCCATGATATCTATAAGCTGGGAGACACAGTGATGAACCAGAGTGGACTCCCTGGAGCTGGTGGCATGGATGGACATGGATATCCCATTTTCCTGCCCTCCAGGAGCTTATCCAAAGGGGAAGGATACCTTCAGAATTCAGGAATAAACCTGCCAATGTGATGTGGTGGGCGTTCTCCTTGGGTTTTCCTTCCCCTTGCAGTTCCCAGCCTTGCCTTTCAGGGCCAGCAAAAGCCTTTGGCTGTGCTGGAATTCTCCATGCCTTAGAGAGTTTTGGGCTCCTTATGGGAGCTGAGCTATTGCTCAGTTCAAAAGGGGAAAAAAAAAAAAAATAAAAAAAGCAAAAGAAGGGTGATATGGTTCCTAAATCCCCAAATCTCAGCCCAGATTTCCTCCTGGAAAGCAATCCCAGATTTCCATGGACTCCACAGCTATTTATAAAGCAAAAAAATGAGCAGCGGGATTTGAACTGACAAATGAACAGGAACAGCCCTTGGAAGAGACCATTGTCCCTTCCCATCCCAGCTGTGTCCTCTGAACCAGGAATGCCTGGATTTGAGGGCTCTTTGTGTCCATCTGGACCTTCAAGAGGGTCTCATGTCAAGCAACAAATTTTGGGCAGACTGGGGCTTAGCCTGGAGCACCTGAAATAATCCATGGATAATTTTCCAGCTGGAAAGTCAGCAGCTCCAGCTGCCAGTTTTGGCTGGTTCCTGAGGGATGGAAACAGCCCCCTTGTCTCCCTTTTCCCTTCAGGCAAAGCCTGATATTTTGGGGACACCAAACCCAAGTTCCAAATGCACAATATTCTGTAAAATTTCTAATCCGGGGAGGGAGGAGCCCGCTGTGCTGAGGAAAAGGCCCTTCATGGGGCACTTGCTCCCCCTGCAGCTCCAAACCCAGTCCAGGTACCATAAATCCAGGGAATGTTGCAGCAGATAGACACCCTCAATGTTCCTGCTCCGAGCTCAAATCCCTCAAGTTGGGGTGAGGACGCTGATTTGGGATCTCCAAAGGCAGCACCTGCTTGGAAAGGGCTCTGGGCAATTCCAGTCTCCTCACCCAGGAACCAGGGCTGCGCTGAGGTCAGATCCATGTGCTGCTTCTCCAGGAGAAGCCTTCAAAAAGTGCCAAACCTCTTTTTCTTATTTTTTATTTTTTTTAATTAAAACAAGGCACAAGTGATGATAAAAGTTGTGTCTGCAAAGAGAGAGCAGCTGAACCCCACAATCTCAGAACAGGATTTTGGTTTTCCAGGAAACCCCTTGGCAGAGGGGACAAAGGGGGATGATCGGGGGCCTTGGCATGACAGGGAGCTGCTGGGAGTGAGCACAGCAAGGGAGCTCTTGGAAAGGACCTTTCTGTCTCATCTGCCTCTCCCAAACTTCCCAGAAATCTGGTGAGCAGATTTGCAGCCTGCCTGCTGCCAAATTCAATCCCGGCCCTGGAGATGCCGTTTGGATAATGATGAGACCAAAATTCTCCAGCTTCTCTCCGTGGAGCTGAGTTACTGCAGGCTGGAAAGGTGGAGGACAACCTTCAGGACACTCACCTGTCCCCAGAGAGGTGGCACTTCCCAGCTACACACAGGAACATCCACCCAGGGGATCAGCATGGGATACCCTGACTCCACGCATCCCTGTTCCCCGGGGGAGCTCTTAGCAGCCCTGCTCCCTGGTGCTCCCCAAGGACAGCTGGGGATCTTCTGGGAGGGCTCCAGGGCAAAGCAGACCCCAGCCCTCATTCCCAGCTTCCATCCCCAATTTCCCTGAAGTGCTGTTGCCCTGCTTGGCAGGGAGGAGACTGCAGGTCCCACATCCCCACGGAACCCACGTGTGCCTCCACGGAGGCTCTGGGCATCTCCTTTCCAGGGGCCTGGCTTGGACCCGCCTGCCCGGGGCTCTGAAACTCCAGGCTCTGCTCCAAGTAAGGCACAGACCTTCCTCCTCATCTTCTTCCTCTTTTTTTCTTCTCATTTTTGTTCCTCCTCCTTCTCCCTTGCCCAACCCCTGCAGACCTCTCACCACAGGAATTTAACATTTACGCCCCCCTAGAATTCCCTCCCCCCCAAAAAAAACCCAACAAACACCTCTCCCCATCCCAGTGCATGCTGCATCCTCAAGACCTTCCTTTATAAGGGAGAGGAAACTTCCCCTGGAGAGCCATTAGAGGCTTCCAGCAATTAGCAATTACCAGTCCTGAAGAGCTGCCCCTGCCTCTCCTAATGAGGTTTGGTGCTAATTATAGCAGGCAGGGCCAGGAGCCCTGGTGAGGGGCTGCGGCAGCGACCACACGGAGCCTTCTGGATTCCTTAGGATATAAAAAAGGGCCGGGGTTACTCCAGGACAGCGATCCCGGCCATGCCGAGTGCTGCTCCACTGCCAGGAGCACTGGGGATGCTGTTCCAGTGCTGGCCTGGCTTCCTGCTCAAGAGCTGGTCCTGTCTCATCCATCACTTGGAGTAATTCCTGCTGAATATTGCGGGATTCCGCCTTGCCTGGCTCCAGCAAGCAGCTAAATCCATCCCCTTGGACAAGCCTTGGGGATATTCAGGAACTGAGCAACGTGGAATGAGAGCACCCAAACCCTTCATCTGACAGGCTCAAGGGTGTGTTCAGCACCCCAGTGGAGTTTAATCCCTCCTGAGCTCTTCTCTCCCCATCCCAGCGCTTCCCAAACTGGCTCTTCTCCAGCCAGGGCAGCAACACCCACCCCGGCTGCCGGATCACAAACCCCCACCCCAGCTCCCAGTGTTCAGCTCCCCTGAGAATGCCATAAACCCCCTGGAAATAAACACCCCCCTTGCCTTGTCCAGCCCCCTGAGGCGTTTTAGCCCCATTTGGAACCCTGAGCAAATTTTAACTCGCTAAATTAAATTTAATTCAATGAAATTGGGATTTTAATGAAGGTGCCGAGAAGGAGCAGCCCCAAATTGCATTCCAGGCCCAGCTCCTTAATGGGGCTCATTTTCCCTGCCACAGGAGAATGTGGGTGTATGAAGAGAAATGGAGTATAATGAATCCCCTTCCTTGGAGGGAAACCCCTTGGATAGACACAAGCAGCAGCAGGAAACACCTCTGGGAGCTGTAGGAAGGAAAAGGGTGCCTGGGTGGGTTCTGGAGCAGGCTGGGGAGGTGGGATAAGCGGCTTCCCAGGCTGTGATCCTCCGGAGAAGCCTTTTAGGGGTGGAGGGAGCCAGGAGGGCACATGGTGCCAGGGCTCGGGGGGAGGATAAGGGGGATGCACAGCCCTAATTTAAGCGTGATACCACATCGTGCACTCCTCTCCTTAAGCTCCCTAAAATAACCTATCCTGGGAGCGGCACAGGCGGTCGGGAACTCAGCTTTTATTGTCACAGGACACGGCAGCAGACAATGGGGTCGGTCACAACGGGGGGAACAGGGGAGTCACACCACAGGGTCCCAGCACAGCCACCCTGACCAGCCACACAGCCCCCAACACCCAGAGGGAGGGAAGGAATGAGCCTGGCTCCTTCCCACGCCTCTCCTGCCCCATCCCTGTGCAAAACAAGTCCTGAGCCCACGCTGATTTTCCCTCTGGGAACAGGGCAGGTGATGAGCAGACAGAGGGGTACCTGCAAGCAGCTTCTGGAATCGGCTCCGTTGTGTCCGTGCTACTGAGCGCAGCCTGGATGGGCTGGAAGGGTTTGAGGATCCAGGGGGCTTTACTCACCAGCCGCGCTGAGGAAGCAAGCTCCATTCCCAGGGAACGGCTGCTGCCAGCCCGGGAGCCAGCACGGCCCTCGGGGTCACCCAGCATGGTGGGTGCTGGATTGGGGCACAGGCACACCCAGCCAGCTCAGGGGAGGGGGAAAGCCCCCCCAGACGTGTCTGTGCTGCGTCTGAGCCCCACCAAAACACGGCTGAGCCTCCCTTCAAGGGCTGTCCCAACACCACTGGAGTCACCTCGGCTACACTGCAGCCATGCCAGAGGAGGAGGAGGGAACAAAGGGATCAGAGGGATGAAGAAAACCTTCCCTGCTGGCACAACGCCCCTTGTAAGAAGAACCTACAGGCTTTTGTACCCCAGTGCCACCCTCTCCACTCCTGACCTTCCCCTCCAGAGAGCTGGCACAGCCCCAGCAGCCGCCCCCATCCCAGGCTGGAGCCGGGCCAGTCACTCGGGAATGTAGTCCCTGAAGGAATTAAAGCTGAGGCTCCGGCCCGCTGAGCTCAGGGTGGAGCTGGCTTGCATCTTGGGAATCTTCTCCATGAGCTTGGACACTGTCCTCCTCTTGAAGGAGCCCGGGGAGAAGTGGCCCTGCCGGAGCAGCTCCTGGTAGAGGCTGCTGAACACGGCCACCGGCTCCTCGTAGCTGTCCCGGGTGGAGATCTCGTAGAAGGGAATCTTGAGGGCTTTGGAGAGGTTCTCCCCGTCCTCGGTGGACACCATCCTGTCGAACTGCAGGTCCTTCTTGTTGCCCACGATGACGACGGGGGGCTGCTCGGCGGCGCCGCTGCGCTTGGGGCTGGCGTGCAGGTGGTTGATGAGGAAGCAGAGCCGCATCACCTCGTCGAAGCTGCAGCGGTCGGTCACCGAGTACACCACGGCAAAGCCGTCGCCCCACTTGATCTTCTCCTCGATCTGCAGCGAGTCCTCCTCCTGCCGGAGCACACAGGCGCCTGTTAGCACCACCGGAATGCTGCTGGGTGCGGCCCCGGAAATCCTCCTGAGGGCGCCGTCGCCATGAAGGGTTTGGGGACAGCACGGCAGCCCGGGGCAGGGGTGGGGTGGCTCAGGCAGTGTGGCAGGTGGGGACGGCCATCGGCCCTGTCCTGGCGTGGGTAAGGGGGGAAATCAGTGCTCCCTTGAGCTGCCGGGATGCTCCACCGGCACAGGAAGCAGAGCTATGCCCCGCACGGGAGTGGGGGAATATTTACCCGAAGCCACATTGTGACTGAGGTTAGACATAAATTCACCAAAACACCCTTTTCCTGCAGTAACCACCATGATGCTCCAGACACCAGGAATTAGGCCAGTGGAAGAGCAGGGACTGCCGTCCCAGGCAGGCTGCTCTGCTCCGAAGGTGTTTACCCGGCTGAGCTCACCTGCCCGGCTGTGTCGAGGATCTCGAAGTGCACCATCTCCCCATCGATGACAGCCACGTGTCTGTAGATCATTTCTGGGCAGGACACACAGGGAAGGTGTGTGAGAGAACCCCCTGGAAGCAGCCACAGCCCAGGTGGCCTTGGTCACCTGAGTGGCTGAGAGGGCAGCAGCGACCAAAGTGTGGGAGCAACAAGGGAGGGAGAGGGGCTCCACAGGAGAGTGGAGAAGGGGATACTTCTGGGACATTCTAGCAGGGACATGGCTTCAGTGCTCAAAAAACAACCCAAAATGCTAGAATTCAGGAGAGCACAGGCTCCAGGGACTTAGATGCCTCCTGTCCCTTAAAAGCAACCTCCCAGCAAATAGGGAATGAATTTGAGGAACTGAGGAGGAGCTGTTGGTTTGATGGTTGGACTCTCAGAGGTCTTTGCCAACCAAAATGATTGTACATGATCCGACGATTCTAAATGATTCCGTGATCCCATGACTGAGCCTGCAGCACTTTCCTGTGCAATCTGATGCCTCATCCCAACAGATTTTTGCCTAAATAACAACAGAAAGGGGGAAAAGGACCCAGGGAGGTGTGAGGATGTCCATGGGCTGCCTGTCTGGCTGAGGAGGAAGAAGAGGGAATATGATGAATTTGGGAGCAGAGTTGGCTCCGCCATGGGGACAGCGCCAAGGAAAAGGAGTTTTCCTACCTAGGGTTGGGTCATAGTCTCCAATGAATCTCCTGGTGATGAATCGTACGGTCAGCGCTGGAAAAAAAACACAATTAATCTGGTTGGAGTTGTTAGTCCTCTGGTCTAATTTTTCCTCCTTGCAAGGGCAAAGGAGCAGCAGGAGCAGCCACAGCTCAGGCAATTAAACCTCCTCATCTGATTACACATCTCCCTGCACCAGAGCCCGGCGAGGCAAAGCCCAAATTGCTGGCAAAACCCTCCCTAGGGCCTTTGGCCCTGACATCTTTTCCAGGAAGCTGCTTTGGAAACACAGTGCTGATGCCTGGAGAGGGAAATTCTGGACAAAGCCATGGTCGGGAGGGTGAAGAGAGTGCAGGAGTGGAGGGTGGAAGTGGTGCTTGAGCCCTTCTTAATCACAATAATGGAGATGGGAGTGAAAGGTAGCGGAGAGGCTGAGAGCTGGCTTGGAATGGCAACAGGAGTGGAAAGTGAAATTAGTGGAACAGGGGGAAAAAACAAGGAGGGGGGGAAAGCCCCAAAAGAGCTAGGCAGGAGCACAGAGCCAGGAGGGAGAGGAGGAAAGGAAAACAGACCAGGAGTGTGAGAGAAGGATGAACCTCACCAGAACCAGGATGTGATGAAAACGCCTCCAGAAACAAAAGGGGAAATGAAAAGCCAACACCAAACTGGAGCAACACTCAGAGCTCTCTTTCCCTTGCAACCCAGGGTCAGTTTGTTCCAGCTCCCCACCAGCAGATGTTGCTGATGTCCTGCCCTCACAGAGCCACACCAAACCGATCAGGATCTGTGCGTTTATCCCAGGAATGTGGCACCCCACATGGGCCAGGCTTAAATATCCACAGAAAGGGAAAGAGGGATGCTGGAACTTCTCCTGCCTCCCATGCTGCTTAGCTCCTCTTTGGGGGCTTCACCATCCTCTCACCCCCCTCCCCAGTCTGTCTCTGGGTTTAAAACCTGCCCAGCAGGGAAGGGATTTGAAGAAAAAAGCAGGTAATTTAGCCAAACTGCTCTCAGGAGATAACTGGGAATGCTGCAGGAGTCACCTACAGGCACCTTCAAAGAGGCGACAGAATTACCAGGGGGAGCTGGACGAGGCAGGCTCGGTCTCTAGAAAGCACCTGATTGTGTGTCATATGTCAGGCAGCCATCCAAAGCTGGAGCACATGGTGTGGGATGAGGAGCCAATTAGATTGATTAAAAATTGGCTGGAGCGCAGGAACACGAGGGGAGCTGCCAGTGGGGGAAGCGGCCGCAGGCGGAGCGGCCACGGCCACCCAGCCTTATAAGGAGCTTTTTCTCCCCATCCTGAACATCAGTCACCTCGGGAAGGGCTTTCCTTGGAGCTAGAAGGGTTAATCGTGCTTTAAATGTGGGCTGCAGGCTCAAGGGGTGATTTACCTGCCACAGAGTCGGGCTGGGCACCTCGGCATGGCACCGAGTGCGTGCCCACGTGCTGCCCTGTTTGTGCTGCTGCGGAACGGCTCCAGCGCCGATCCATCTTCGCTCCACGTGCTGCAGGCAGAGCTCTGCTCTGGATTATGGCAAAGTTTACGCAGGGCAGCAGCAGCAGAGGATAGCACAAGCCCCAGCTGGTCTGGATTTCCAGCCCCCGCTGCTGATTCACACAGCCTTGATCCTTAAACCACAAGGCTGCACCCAAACCTGTCCCTGCTCGGACCTTGGGTCAGCAGATCCTGAAGGTTTCCAAACTGCTCAAAAAAACCCCAAACTCTTGCTGAGAATCAAGGCTTATTCTTCCCTTTTGCAGCTGCCCACATGGTGTTCAGCCTTTGGTTGTTCCCACCCCTCAACTTTCCCAGCCTGGCTCTGTATCCTGTGGGTGCAGCAGCTCATCCCAAGGATGCTCCAGACATCCTGCCAGGATGGGAGCTTGGCAGCTTGGGAATGAAACCCACCTTCAGCCTCCCCTGTTTCACAGCCTGGGCAGGAGGGATGTCACCCCCACCTTGGGGACACAGCTGCCTCCCCTGTCCTCCCTGCAGGAGCTCAAGCAGCGGTGCTGCTGCTCTCGGCTCCTTCCTCGCCTCTCCCACACTTGATCCATCACCTGGGATGTCACCTGCCAGCTGGGCAGGGACAGCAGGACAGGTGTCCTCGATCCCAGCACAGGGGTGGCGGGCAGCAGGAGCCGGCAGCTCAGGCACAGCCCCCAGGGAAGGTGACACGATGTCCCCTGGCAGGGGAGGACACACAGAACAGCGTCCAGAGGACACAGATGGGGAGGGACTCTCTCAGGGGGGCTGCATGCCTGCCGTCCCCAGGGGCTGCTCCCTGTTCCTGGCACGCTCCAGCTCTCCTCTGCACGAGCCATGTATCAGTTACCTCCCTGTGCCCCGATTCCATGGCCTGTGTCACTGTCACACCGTCACAAACCATGCTGACAGCCGAACCTAACTGGAGGAACTTTCAAAGATCCTCGGCACCATCCCACCCTAAGGAGGAGGCACAAAAACCCCGCACAAAAAACCCGCAGGAGGGGCCCAAAGCTGCCAGGGATGTGCTGTGTGCCGGGTGGGATGCCCAGGAGGAGGGAGACACATGGGTTTGGGGTGGGGGCGAGCCAAAGGCTTCGTACAGCCCGTACAACCATCTGCTCCATCGGGGCCAAAACCTGCCAGGGACCCCCCAGGGCTCTGGGTACCCCAGGGCTGAGCCCCATCCTGTGCTCCAGCATTGCTCAGGAAGAGCTGGGAGTCGCTGCCTTCGAATTAATCAGGGAATGAGGATTTTTCGTTAATGCCGGTTGCTGTACACGGAAACACAGTTCCAGCGGCTCCGACAGCCTGGCACAGGTGCCACTGCTGTGGTGCCTTCCCCTTTCCAGAGGGGCAGGACATTCCCTGTCCCCAAGGGCACGGCAGCATAGCTGTGTCCTACCAGGCTTTGCATGGATCATGGATCACCATGATGCGGATCCACACGGATCCACAGTTTTCCGTGCCTCTGTCCCCAGTCCTGGCACTCTGAGTGCTTCACCACCAAAGTGCTTACAGCTCGGGATGGAGGAGTGGGAAGTAAGGAAGGATGATCCCCAGGAAGGAATGGGGTGAAGGAGGGACCTGAGGTGCTCACAGTATCCCAAACCCCCACCTCAGCAGGCACAGAAGGAGAACGCTGAACAAGGCACAGGGAAAGGGAGTTTTCCCGAAGGAAAACAGCCCGGTGCTGCGGAGGAGGCTTCGCAAAGCTGCTGTGGGCTCTGGGAATGACCAACGAACTCCTCACACCCGGGAAAACCCATTCCCGAGCCCGGCTTTTAGGGAATTTCTCCTGGTCAGTGATGTCCACTCCGGGCCCCCACGCAGCTGGGGACCCCTCGGGCAAAGGAAACGAGCCTCGGCTGCAAAGTGTCCACGTGGGAAACTGGAGGGGAAGGAAACTCAGTGCCCTCAAACATCACGGGCTGGGGCGGCAGCGGGACAATGTCCCTCATCCCGGCTTTCTAAGGGACACGGGAAGGTTCTCCCTGGCCGGGAGGGAGAATACCGGGGGATGTTGGGGGGATGCCAGAGGGGTGCCAGGGCACAGCAGAGGGATGCAGGAAGATGTCAGAGAGGTGCTGGGAGGATGCCAGAGGGATGCGAGGGATACCGAGGACACCGGGGGATCCCGGGGAGCCCCGTCCTACCTGTCTTGCCCACGGCGCTCTGTCCCAGCACGACGAGGCGCAGGGTGCGGGCCGGGCTGAGGCTCACGGAGCGGCGCAGGGGCCGCGGGAAGCTCATCCCGGAGCCGGGCCGGAGCTGCCCCGGGATCCGCCGCTCCCCGCTCCGCCGGGCGCTGCTCCGCCGGCTCCGCCCCGGGGGCCGGGCTGGGCTCAGCCCCGGGCGGGCCCGGCTGATGCCCTCCTCCTCCTCGACCTCCTCCTCCTCCCTGGCCAGCGGAGGCGGTGCTCATCCCGTCCCGGAGGCGGTTGGGGAATTGTGCCTCGGTTTCCCCGCACGCAGCAGCGCCGGGCGACGCTTCCCGGACAGGCAAAGCCGCTCCCCGCAAAGGGGCAAATCCACCGTTGGACGGGGCTCGGAGCCGCCTGGGCTGTGGGGGGTGTCCCTGTGCATGGCAGGGGGTGGCACTGGATGGGCTGTGAGGTCCCTTCTATCCCAAACCTTCCTGGGACGCCCTGAGTCCGTAAGAGTGAGGAAAGAGGTGCAGCACCTCCCCAGCCAGAGTAACACGGCCAGAACGCTGCCTGCCCCCAAAGCCCTGCCTGAAATCACGATTTTCCCCATGTTTGTGCATAAGAGAAGTCAGTGAAGACAAGAGGAGCTGACTTAGCCCCGGCTTTCCCCCTTGTCCCACGAGCAGGGCAAGGAGCGAATCCTGGCTCCGCACAAACCAGCGACCAAATCCCCACGGATATCCAAGAGCAAGGACTCCGCACCAGGCCTGGAATGGAACTTTGAGCGTTTTGGTGCAGCTGCACAGTCAGGCTGTTGAGCAGCAGTGTGAGGGTGTGCCCAGGTGTGCAGGGAACGCGTGGCAGCTCGGAGCAGTACCTGGAGCTGGCATGGATGTGCCTTGGGCACCCCGAAAAGAAGGGACAAGCCTGGCAACACCTTGAGCAGCATCTTGACTCTCTCCATCAGACCCCAGAACGCTTCTGACCTGTGGGACGCAGATCCCAGGTGACGCCAGTGCTGCAAAAAAAGAAGCTGGGAGAAGGGACCTGGCCAAGGTGTGGAGCCTTGTCCACTTCAGAGACTCGGTCCCTTTTCCTGCAAAGCTGCAGTCGTTTCTCTGGCACAGGGATCTCTCAGCCTGACCATCTGGGGTGACTTGGCACGGCCCACTTGGTGCTTGAGGGAACATGAACCCACCTGGTATTTATAGCCCCTATCAGGTGTCCAAAGGGAACGTCCTGGTGCCCACAGGGCCATCAGCACTCACCCAGCCACAAGGTTATCGGGACCACAGCTGCTGCCAGCAGGATCAGTGCTGGAGGGAGGCCCCTGGATAACACAGGGACTGTCCTGGAGAGCCTGGAGAGCCAGCAGACCTCTCCCAGAAACCCATCTTGCCATCACGTGTGTCTTCCTTGTGCATCGGCCCCTGGAAACAGCCCTGCTCTGGCTTCTCCAAAGCCAAAAAATCAGGCTCACGGTTACATCTGGGGCCCAGAAAGCAACTGTGAGGCAATAAACAGATTTTGGGACAAAAGCTTATTCCCAGCTGGGGAACAGGGAGGCATCAAGAGAAAGGAGCCTCCGTTACATTCCTTCCCTATTTTTAGCCCCATTTCCTACGGAAATGAGATGTCTGCAATCAAGTCCTCTTCTTGCCTGATCCTCTCTAAGACCAGTTTTAATACATCGCCTGATTCCAGGCAAATGAGGGAGAAGCCACGGAGAAAACCCTTTTCCTGCGAGCTGTGTGACAACAAATGGGCAAATTCCATGGAAAATCAACCCTTGCACTGCGGAAGGCAGGAACTGGCTGGGGGAATGCAGAGTAACAATTCCTGCTGCTCCAGATTCCCGCTGTGCTCACCTCAGGTGCAGCTCCTTGGCAGCACAGCCCTGGCAGCTGGGCAGTCACACTTGCCTTCATTCCGAGTGTGTTAACAGCACGTGGATTTTGGGGGATGAGGGAACAAAGGGACAAGAAGGATGGAGTTAAAATGGAAGCGCAGCTGCACTCACGCCACAGACTTCCAATGTCACCTTGGGAAAATCAGCTCCCTTCCCACCACCTCCATGCCCACTATGACTTTCCAATCTAATACCAGCTGCTCCACAAAAATATATCCCTGGATTCTTTTGGAAAAGGTCGGTGCGAGTGCCATAGCTGGGGAGTTTGTGTCCCTGACAGCACAGCTGGGAGAAACTCCTGCTCCTCACGCACAGCTCTCCTTGGCGTGGTGGAGGCCACATGCGTGTTCCCACAGGAGAGCACTCAGCGCCACGTCCCACGTTTGCCAGGGAATGTTTGGCTGGATGACAGTGGAAACAGGACCTTATCACCAGGGATCGCTGGATAATCCACCCCCGGCGTTCCGCAGCAGAGCCAGGTGGGAAAGGTGCAGGAGATATTGTGTCCTGGTGAAATATGTGTGGTCAGGCTATTCCATACTTGCCGGTCCTTCAAGACACGGAGTCTGCTCTGGGAACCAAGCCAGAGGCTCCCATGAATCACAGCCCTGCAAACAGAAAATCAGCTGAAATGAAAAGCTGGCCTAAAGCAAAGAGCCAAATCCCCTCAGGCCATAGCCTCGGACTGGGGAGATCCCATTCCATGGTCCTAAACACTTCCCTACTGGATTGTCAGCTGTTTTGAGAGCTGCCCAGAAACCGAACTGGGGGGCTTTTGAAACTGGGCAATGGTGTTTTTTTACTTAGGAAGATGAAATAACACCAATCCCTTCTCTCTCCATGAGATGATACAAAGGCATGGAATGCCAACAGATCCATGCAGAAGCCAACTCCAGCTCAAAAGTGATTGAAGTATCTCAAACTTTAGCTCCTCTCCCAAACCTCCATTTGAAGGGCTCGAACTCTTTTCCAGCTCACCCAGCACATTTAATTGCACTCATCAATTGCTGCACAGATGTTCCCATGTGCAGCTCCCTCCGGGAATGCTCTCCAAGGATATAACCACTCTACCCTGTCCATAAACATATTTTGGGTTGCTGCAGCAAACCCAGCATGCCCAAGAGTCCTCCCAGCCTTTAGCCCCTCGCCTTCCTTGATTCACTCTGTTCCTCCTGACACCAATCCTGCTGTGAACCCTCTGCATTCACGTCCAGGACAAGGCACAGGGACACAGATCCCAGCTGCTTCTCCATTTGCTATAAATAAGGAGAGGAAAAACAGATGAAAGGCCCCGTGTCCAGGCGTGCCGGCCAGGGCTGGACTTCTCCGTGTGGGATTTGCATCAACACAGACCCACTGGGAATATGTTCTCTTTCTTTCTTTATTTTTTTTTTTTTATAAAAGGCTGTTTTTTAGGCCACAGGAGATGATAAAACCTCTAGTGCAAGAGGAATCCAACCAACACAGTTTCCTGATGTCCTGCTCCTGCCTGCTGCTGAAGCGGATTCCAACACACGGCTGGATCATGCTGAGAAAACAAATCTGGCTCCACGTCAGAGCTCAAAGGCTCCTTCCCAAAGCTGTGAGGGATAAAAAACACAGGGAAGGGGCAAATTAACAGCATTTCCCTCCCACCCAGGGCCTGAACAACATGTCCCGAGAGCTTTCCGAGCTGCTTTGCCAGTGGATAAACGCCGTCAGCTCACGGGCTGGCAGAGCGCGTGATCCAAATGTCCTGACGGAGCTGCTAAATCCCTCGGCTGCCCCGTGGGTTCCACAGGGAGTGCCCTGCACTTTGTTTTCCCGCAGGAGCTGGCTGTTGGGAAGGAGGACACTGCCACAGGCCCGTCTGCCAGGCTCCACAAACAGCTCCACTCCACAAACAGCTCCTCACGGCGGGACGCTCCCTGCTGCAGGAACGGCTTTGCTTGGGAAGCTGATTTTAGAACACAGAGCTTTGTGCTGAGGCAAGGAAGACAAATCCCATCATGGAAGTAACTTAAACCTCCAGAAACGCTGCAAAAAGTGATCCTGTGGGATGACCAGGATGGGGCTGTTTTACCTTCAATTACAAGAAGGATTTTACGTGAAACACAAGTCCGAACCCTTCGAAACTGCAACATCCAGAGCATCGGAGGGGTTTGGAACAGCACCAGCCTTTGAAATGAAGGAAACCTCGCTCCAAAGTGGCTCCTAAAAGCAGCTGGGGCTAAGGGGGAGGGAAAAGCCTGGAGCCACAAAGGAATTCTGGTGCCATAGGCCACTCTTGAAAAGGCAGAAGAGGAAGTCAGGGCTGGGCTCAGTGCATGGCACACAGAAATTAGGGATTCAACCTCTCCCGGAGAGGAAGGGCAAGGAGGGGTCTCGCGGGACACACACCTGGGATCCAGGGAGAAGCAGGACCAGGGATCCACCCAAAACAGAGATGCCATGGGGGGCCAACAGAGCAGCAACAGCACCTCCCGAGTCCTTCCCGCCAGCTATTCCCAAGCAAACCTGGCAGCTGGCACGAAAACAACGCTTCCTTATGATGGGAAATGTCAGGGCTGCGGAGCCAGCTGTCCTGCTGCCGCGGAGCCCTGCCGGCATTCTTGGAAAGCACAGCAGGAGCAGCACAGGCAGCAGCTTTGTGGCCAGCGGGCAGGGATCAGCGCTGGAATTCACTCCCAATTCCCAGCACATGCCCTCTGCTCCGGCTCTCCAGCCTTCCTCCCGGGGGGACAGACGCCACAGGGGTGGCGGAGCCCAGGGCTGCTTCTTGTCTGACCCACGTAGATCTTCAGCTCTGGGCAAAGCATCTCAAATTCCACCCGGATCTGTTTTGTCCTGGCAGATAAATTTCCATCGTGAATCAGTGCTTAAGGGAAAAAAAGCCCAAACCTGTTTTGTTGAGAAATTCCTGCTCTTAAACAGTTTCAGTGCTATTTGGCAGCACAAAGGGTGACAAGGATCACCCCCCTGACACGTGAAGCCCCCGTGGAGACCTGTGACTTCATCCGTGAGAGCTGGGCATTCCTGCTTCCACTTGGAATGACGAAAGGCTTTTGATTAAAATTCTCCTGAAGAAAACATTAAAACAATCCCTTTAAAACTCTGTCTGAATAAATAATTCCAGCAAAACGCGCCTATTTTTATCATTAGAAACTTTTCAAACCAAAAACTTCCTGATAGTGGTTGGATTTTCCCTTCCATTTCCCACCGTTCCCCCAAAATGCTGTGAAACCACCCTAATTTTGTGTAGTATCTCACTTGAATCAGAACTACATTCCCTAGGGCTTTTTTGGGGGATCAGGCTTACAGAAGTTAAGCCCTTCACTTTTCCTTTGACTCCACAGCAGCCTCTGCCCTCCGTGTTGTTGAGCCCTGAATCTCGTGTTATTTCTAAGTGTTTCTTCCTATTTGGGAAGGACAGAACATTCCTACTACATCCCTTTAAAACCAAGACATGCTGTTTCTTAGCCCCAGCGCTCGAACACAGAGGGACTGAGGGTTTCCAGTCCAATTCCTTCAGCTGGCAACGCCGCTTCCGCTGTGGACCGGGAACAGCCTGCATCCGGAGGCTGTGGTCCCTGTGCCAGCCCCATAGCACACTCTGCCTGCTGCTGGGATCTACTGGTCTCAGCATGGAACTGCAGGCACCTGTGGGAGAAGTGGAAGAGGTGGGAGATGGTTTTTGGAGGGGGCCTCCCCACTCTTTCCTTTTTGGAAGAGGTTGGTAACAAGGATGCGTTGATCCAAGCTGTCCGTGCCTCTACGTTCCATCAGCTGCTAAAAACCGTGTGCTTAACCTCAGCAGCAGGGAAGGAGCAGCATTCCCAAGGGCTGTTTGTGTCAGAGGATCTGAAATGGGAAGGGCTGAGTCCACCACTGCAGATCCAGCTGTCGCCAGTGGCCGAAGAACCAGCTTGGAACACCTGGATTCTTCTCCAGCTGAGGGTGAGATGCAGCCACAGCCGTCACAGTGGCACCTGAAATGATCTCCCAGAGGAACTGTGAGATTGGACAGCCAGGACAGCTCCAGATGGAACAAAACTCCCATTTCCCTCAGCACAGACTTGTGCCAACCTTTGTCCCAGGAGGAGCCACGGTGGGAGTGCAAAGGACACCCAAACATGGTTTTACTCCCAGTTTGGAGCAAGGTACTCCCTAGGGAAGTGACAAGGTGAGCAGGGCCCGCTATCCCTTCCCATGGCGGCTATTAAGAACCCCACAATACAAGAAACTCCAGGAAACCTCTGGAAACTCTTCTCCTGGTTGATATCCAGCCCAGAAACACCAGCAGACCTCAGCTGGATCCACCTGGCCTTGTATGTGCTGTTCAGGAAAGGACAGTGCTCAACGCACAGCCACAGAGGAGGGAAAAGACCAGGATCTAGACATGGAATACACTCAGCAGGCCAAAACTCAACTCTGAAATAGGCACAAAATCCCTCCTGAGCCACCAGTGTCTCACTTTGGTGGTGTTACACACACACACATACACACAATTTACTGCTGCTCACCTTCAGGAGGGGGATTTTTCAGCTCCACTTCCCAGTGCTAATCATTAAGAAGGATTTTCACCCCTTGGCACGATCTGGGAGTAGATTTGAGACCCTGCAGTCACTGCTCTATTCAGGCCCACAGGCTGAGGACCACACTGTACCCAAGGATAATCCCTGGGGTCACAGAATGTCGGGAATTATATGACCAGAGTTCCTGAATTCCTTAAGTTCAGAGAGGCGTGGAGGCAAAAAGATCCATTAGGCATGAAAAGGCTGGACAGCCAGCAATGGATCCTGGGTGGTTTAAAACTCCAGGGAAATAAATACCAGCAAGGCTGAAGCAATAGTTTAAAAAACATTTCATTATTTTAAAAAGAAAGCACATAGAGATTTCCATTTCCCACCAAGCAACAAGAAAAGAACTTCCCAGTGCTGAGGCAGTTTTATTTCCACAATTGCCTGGGGCAATAATGATTCCCAGGCACCCCCCCCCCCCAGTCAGGACAAGCAGGGGTAGATTTCGATGGTGTTGATCCGGAGGACGGTCTGGGGGTTCGCAATGACTGAAAAAGAAGGAAAAAGGGGAAAAAAAAAAAAAGGATCAGGTAACGGCATAAACTGGTAACAGCCTACCTCATGCCACCTCATGCCAGGACTCCTGGAGGGCTGTGCTGGCAGTCAGTGGCATTCCAGGTCCTAGAGTGGCACTAGGGCGGCCTGGTCAAGGCTTTGCCATCCATCCCATATAAAAACAGTCATAATTCTCAGAAAAGGTAGAGTCATTCTGCAACCAAAACCTGCGCAGGACCCCGTTCGGGCTTGCTGGGAACTGTGATGACACATCCAGTGATTAAGGCTTTGGGAAGAGACTGGGATTGCTTTCCTGCCCAGAAAGTTTAGGGACCACTGAGGGAATATTAAATCCTGGTGCTCTGTGGGCACTCCGGGGAGAGGGGCTGGCTCCTGAGGAGCTCTGGGAACACAGAGGCCCTGGGATACCTTCCCTCCCACATCCAGCAGGGAAGGAAATGTGTCCTTTCCCTCTTACTTTTCTTCCTCTGGAAGTTGTGCCTCCTCCAGAAGCGCATGTTGACTTTGGGCCACGACTCCGTCTTCTCAATCACCGTGGCCTCCACACGGACCAGGTCCTTCCTTAAAAAGGATTGTTGGAAGCATCAGGGTTTAGTTATTTACGTCCTACTCTCGGGCAGCAGGTTGCTGGGAGAAGAGACAAAGGGAAAACACATCCTGCCTGACAGAGGAGATGCCGGGAATTACAGATCCTCCGTGGGAGGAGGGCCACCTGTCCACGGGCACAGCCAAAAACCTCCAGCTGCTGCACCTGAATCAGATGTGGCAAGTCACAACTTCCCTGTCATGTGAGGGATGAGATCATTCCACCAGAGCAGGAGAGACAGGGACCTGCAGGAACTTGTAGGATCGTGGCAAGATAAATTCTCCTGGCACCTCCAGGAGATCTCATGTGCCCTGCTTTGGTTTTGGCACAGGGCGAGCCCATCCCTGCTCCTGGTCACCACAGAAATCCTTCTTCCTCCCATCCTGCTCCCCAGGATGGGAGCCCTTCCTCCTCCTCTAAACAATCACAGACAGCTGGAAGAAAATCGCACCTTGTTGGAAACACTGTATCTTTCCCAATAATTTTTAAATTAATGATTTTAATGAACCAAAAGCAATTTTCCACCATAGCCAGCATTTAGCAAGGCTTGCCACAAACTGCTGCTATGGGAACACAAATTTTGGGAAAATTACAGAAACTAAGTTTTGCTAAAACAACTGTAAATCAACCTTGGTAAGCTTCAAGGGTCTCAGAAGGTGAGAACCCCCAGGCAAGATCCAGACAGGAGCTTTGGACAAGGGAGTTTTAGTCAGCAGCCACAGGGAAGGAGGAGGAGCTGCTCTTCCATGCACAGCACTGCAGAATTCCATTAAAAGCTCGTTAAGTTTGCCACAGGAAGACATTTAAAGACCATTTTGCTGACAAACGGCTCTGTCTGCACTTGAGGGGGGCAGAGGGGGAAGCCCATCCAGCTGAAATTGTTACAGCAAGGTCACTGGGAGGCCAAAGGCTTCAGACAGCCACCATCTCTTAAAATCCACCCTGGGGGTGTGATTGAATCAGAGACTGGATCCCGGAGGAAACTGATTTATCTGCAGCTAGTGACCAGCCCAGAAAAAGAGAGATATAAAACAATATAGATTTTAAGAGACCACTGTGTGACCCTGACATCCTCGCTCCAGGATTTGCTCCAGATCCAGCACCACTGAACCACACACAAACCCTGCAACCCTGAGGGAAAAACCAGAAAGCAAACTGCACTCCAGCCGCGGTTTAGCACTAATTTGGGACTAAACTTCCTGTATTCAAGGCCCTGATGAGTCCTCTGTGGGACTCAGCTCTAGGAACTGCTGGCAGGAGGCTGAAGCGCAACAGAAACCAACTTGCTGGAGAAGAGCACGTGGGCAGGACAAGTTCTCAGCAAAACAGAGCCCAAGGAAAAAATAAAAACCTCTGTCAAACGTTTTAGGTATGACTGGAATGTCCATAAAAATATGAAGGGGGTCACACATTTCCCAGAGCCCGACACAGCTGGGCCTGCTGCCTTCAGCAGCAAAATGTTCCACGGATTGGATTTTTTGCAGGAGGTGAGAAAAACTCAGGCTGCAATCTCATGGATCTGAGCTGGGCTGAAAGGTGCTGTCAAGAGGCAGAGAAAAAGATCCAGGCAAGCTACAAGTCCACAGGATCATAACTCTTGGAGGTCAGAACTCCAGCTGCCAAGCTTACTCCCCGCAGGACTGAATCCCAGCTCAGCTGTCCGGGACAAGAACAGCTCCAAAGCCTTTGGCTCTTCCACTGCAAAAAGGGGCAGGCAGCAGGAGAAACAGCGAGGTTTCCTAGAGGGAAAATTCCCATCAGCTCTATATTGTCTAGAAATAAGCCGAACTTTTCCTCCACTCATGCCTAACACACGCTCCAGCCCTTGTGCCAGCCAGGGCTGGCAGTTTATTGGACAAACATGGAGCCCAGCAGATTCCAGAGCAGGAGCCAGCCAGAAGCTCCCAGAATAGCCTCCACCATGCAGATGTGGTGGTTTAGGATTTAAAGAAGTGTCATCCAGGGAGATATCAGAGGAACAAACCCTGTCCAGCTGTCCCACACAGGACACGTTTGGGAGCCAACAGGAAGCGGCTCCGGTGAAGTGTCTCGGGCTGCGAGCACTCACTGGGTGTCTACGCAACAACAGGAACACAGAACTGCCCCAGTACTCATCCAGCCTCTTCTCTCCTCCCTGGAATATCTGTGGGTTAGGGAACTGTGTGAGAGAACGTTGCTGGTGACACCCTTTTCCCTTCCCCCTTCTCCTCATCCCGTATCAGAGCTGGGGTTTGGGTGGTTTCCCTGCAGCTCAAAGGGTCACGGCATCTCCCCCTCAGCCTTCACTCTTCCTGGCCAGCCTCTTCCTCCTCCCACTGACTCCTTTCAGCCAAGGGCCCTGGAGGCCAGGCCAGATGTGCAGCCTGGTCTGCCTCAAGCAACTGCCAAAGCCTCCCACACTCTCAAAGCACCTGCAGGAGCCACCAGCCGGTTTTCTTCCTGTCCTGGAGCTCTGGCTATCCCCGTGCCAAATGCAGCACAGAGAGAGCTGCAAAGAACCACCCCAGGGCCCCTGGATCGGCTGGGGAAGGAAGTTGCTCCTCACCTGCCTGACGGGGCACATCCCAAAACTAAAAGCTCCTTTCTAGTCCTAAAAATGAGATTCCCCTTCCTAAAACCTTCCCCAGGGGCAATATCTGGCAGTCACTCATAGAATCCTGATGCGTGAGGCAGGTACCACCAGCGTCACTCAAGCCATGTCATCACTGCACAAATAACTCCTCAATACCACCAGCAGCAGCACCTGGTCCACACCCCCCTTCCTTTTGGGAAGGAAAAGGCCGAGGAACCAGGAGTTCTGTACAGCAAGTCCTACAGCACTGGGAAGGAGGCAGTGCCAAGGGATAAAACTTCTCCCAAGTTCTGTGACTGCTGGATTACGTGATTAAGAGGAAGGGAAAAATTAGGAATACCGAAATTAGGGTTAAGACAATGGTAAAAGGAAAGGGGTTAAAAACCCAACTCAAGGGACTAAGGAAAAGGATTTCTGGCTTACTTCATGGTGACTACCACACAAAATCAGGGTAAGAAGGTGGAGATGTTGAGAAGCAACATGTCCTGCTAGTTTGTGCAAGGAGGAAAAGATCCAGCTGAGGTGAAGACCCAAGAGCTACCTCAGAACTGAGACTTGCTGCTCTCCCCGCACTGGAGTGGGGGGAGTCACCAGACGCTGATGAGCTGTTTTACTGGTGATTCTTTCAAAAGACACGGGGCTGGGATCAAAGTTAGTGCTGATAAATCCCAGTTTCAGGGACTGCAGAGCCCTGAAGCCACAATTAAGTACAAAAATGTCATATAATTTCTTTATGAAGCATCTTACCCCAGCAGCGGCCTTCCAATGAGCGTGAAGTCATCAGCACCAACCAGCAAAACCTGGGGGAAATAAATCAGGCACAAATCGCTGCTCATTGTCCTGGCAGAAATGCAAACAAGACCTTTCAAATTCTACAGCCATAAAGGAGTCAAACTGCTTCAAATCATGCCATCCCACATTTCAAACCTGACACTAACTGGAGGGGTAGTGGGGAAGGCTGCTAACAGGCTGGAGACAGAGCCATTACTCTTCCAGAGAGCTCATCCCACTAAAACAGACTGCAGAAGTATCTTTCTCCATGATCAGAACACACTGAACCTCTCTGTCCTGGCTTACCAACAGACGTAAAAAAATATGGAAAGCAATCAGGGAAGAAGAATAACCTGCCTCCTGTGGGATCTGGACACAAGGCAGCTCCCAAACTGTTGGATTTTTACAGCAATTGCTGCAAATCCCAGTGGAGAAACAACTCCCGCTAAGGCCTCAAGATGGGAAATAAAGAAAGGAACATCCTGAGGGTTCAACAGCCCGTGCTGTTTTGGGATATTACAGCCACATCTAAAGGAACAGACAGGATAAGAGAGGATACAGTAGGAAGAGGCTGCGTTTCACTGAAATCATTTGGTTTGTTTTGGAAGAGACCTTCAAGGTCATGGAGTCCAGCCATCAAACCCAGCACTACCATCATCTTCCCTAAACCACGTCCCCCAAGTGCCACATCCGGAGCCACTTCTCCCAGGGCTGCCTTACAGGTCCTCTGGCAGCACTTAAAAACCACACAGAAATGGTCATGAGAAGTCCTGGCTTTTGTTTTAGACAGAAGAAAAGCCCTAAATGGCTCCACTGTTCAGCCGAATTTTCTCCTTCACTCCCATCTAGACCTTTTCATTCCGAGCTGGCTACACCACAGAAATCCCTCCTCTCTGCTGGACACAGGGATCTGGGATACAGCTGAGGACTTCCCTAAAAAGCTGCTTCAAAACTGCGTTTCAAAGCACTGGACAAGCACAAAATCTCTGCGGCTCTCCTTAATTACTTGCTCAGCTCTAATAACCAACACAAGGGTGAAGCCAGCAGAATCCCACTCCGTAATATTTCCCTTCAGTCTGGATTAATGAGCCTCTGCAAGTCCCTGCTGGTTGCCCAAGGCTGAGGATAAAGATATTAACTGGATCTTGGCAATTCTCCCCTCTGCCTCCACCCAGCCCAGCACGATAAGGATCTTGCAGAGCCCTGAGGAGTTTACAATCCCTCTGGGAGACCTGCAAGGAATTAAGAGGTTGGACTCGATGAACTTAGAGGTCTTTTCCAGCCTAAATGATTCTGTGATCCAGGGTGCTGGAGTCTCAAGGCAAACACAGGCTTTCACTGCTGGCTCTGGAAAAAACAACTGTCATTTTCTTTTTTTGGAAGCAGTTAGGACAACAAAAATCTGTCTCCCCACAGAGTCTGGCAAGACTCACTCCAGCCCTGTTGAGCAGAAATCACAGTAATATCTGAAACTGGAACAAAACTAAGGGAACTGGAACAAGGCAAAGGGCTGGAATGAAGGACCCCCCCAGAGCGCTTTGGGACGCGGTGTTAAAACTGATGATGGGTTTTGGCTCCAGGAACGTTTGCAGGGAAGCTGTTCTGGTTTTTTCACCTTTTCCATCCGGATTCGGTCTCCACACTCAGCCTCCAGGACATTGTCCATCATGATGAGGTCTTCACTGGTGATTTTCCACTGCTTGCTGGCAAAGTGGACGACGGCGAAGAGCCGCCCGTACTGCCCCGCGGAGATCAGCGCGTTCACCTTCCGCACCACCTCTGCAGGCAAACAGCGGGGCAGGGGTCAGGGCAGCACACCCAGGGAGCTGGGAAGGGCTGGGAAAACTCACCCAGCCACCCTGCTCTCCCCCCAGCACTCTCATCTCCTGGGAGTCTTTAAGCAAGGATCAACAGCAGTGTTGCTTCCCAGATGTGTGAGCCTCCCTTTCTTAAAATTAATCATTTATTTGTATTTTAGGTGCTGGCAAAGCCACACAGAAGTAAACATCTTGTATACACTGTGCAGCTTCTCTACATGGCTGACTCTCAGCCCATTCCTCAGGCATCCCAAAATATACTGTACTTGGATACAAAGCATTCCAGAAAAGAGCTCTTGTCCATGCATCCTGTGTTTGGAGGAAATTCCCTCCACTTCCAAGCCAGATGCAGACAGCCCAGGACTCTGAGTGGTGCCTAAGGCATACAGGAACATCGGGAAGGGCTTGGCAAAGTACCAGGGAAGAGGCTTCCAGCACATGGCAAAGCCTGGCCCAAGAACTTGTACCTGCAGCAAGGACAAGAGAGACCTGTCCCTCGCTCTTTCCCAGAAAAAAAACTCTTCCCACATCCACGCAGAGTGGTGCCAGGAGCAGGACAGATCCCAGAGACCAGGTCCTGCACATGGACAAACTTCATTCCCTGTGATCAGCTTCCTGGGCAGTGAATCCAACCCCAGTTTTTATGACAACACCAAAAGGTGTTGCTCCCTGACACCATCCCACTGCCAAACTGCAGCTTCCCACCCTCCTGAGCTGCTCAGAAGATCACATTTTTCTCATTTCCTAAAAAGTGGCTGAATCCTTTTTTTTGTTTTCTTTTTTTTTTCTTTTCTTGGAATGCAAATAGAACATCCCTTTGGGACAGACAGGAATCCAGCAGCCAGGCAAACCCAACCCAGTCCTTACAGGAAAGCTCAGAAAAGGTCCAAGCTTCAAGTTCCAGGATCCAAACTTAAAGGTAGAGGTAGGAACACAAATTATTTGCAGGGCAGGAGCTGCTGCAGTTCCCACCAGGATAAAGAGTCGTTGACAACCCTTCCAACACCTCCAGTGCCAGGAAACATCAAGTGATTGCTGGCTTGGATCTCAGCACCATGTGGAGAGACCCACCCTGAAATATCCGGGGCTGTTTCCATGGCCAGCAGGAGACAGGAGGCAGAGCTGAAATGCTCCCGCTGCTGTTCCCTTTGGATAAGCACAGCCAGGAGATAAGGATGCAATGCTCAGCAGCAGCAGGAGGGAACAGGATGGGAGCAGGATGGCACCAGTCCCTCAGGATGGGACCCTACTCCCCACAGGGCTCGCAGGGAGCAGTTTGTGGTTCACTGCTGGGTTATTTCACGCACAGGGACAGGCGCCCATCTGTCACTTGAGCGATCCCAGGAGCACAGAGCGGATAAAAAGCTGGATCAGAACAGCCCAGGAGGAGACAGAGAGCAGGAGGCTCTTTCCAAAGCACACCCCTCAGTCAGGGACACGCTCCAGCCACGTGATGGGGGAGAACTGCAGGAATGTGAGCTCAGCTCTTCTTGTCAACCTTGTCACCCAGCCCAGAGCACTGAGTGCCACGTCTGGTCATTCCCTGGACACCCCCAGGGCTGGGGCCTCCAAAACCTCCCTGGGCAGCCCCTTCCAGTGCCTGACCGCCCTTTCCAGGAAGAAATTCCTCCTGGACTTGACTCTTGCACAGCTTGAGGCCGTTTCCTCTCACCCAGCAGTCCTGACAAGCTGAGGGGACAGGGACACGAACACTAGTGTTCTGTCACGCTGCATCCCACCTCTGCAGGTCTGTCCTGTGCCCACCATCCAACTGCTCCTGCGGGCTGGATGTTCTGCTTTATGCACCAAAACACACCAGCTCTCCGTGTGCCCACCATCCAACTGCTCCTGCTGGCTTTGATTTAGCCACTGAATGGAAAATAACTAGTTTCTCCTGCCCAAAATGATTCTCTTATGCTTTTTTTTTTTAATAGATTGTTTCATGCCACGCATCACATCAGGTAAGGCTCCTCTGGGAGCGTGACAAGCTGCCATAAACTAAGGAGAAATCATATTGTACCCAAATCTCCCAAACCTGGAGAGCAGGTGGAGCACAATTCCAGCAACACTAAAACCCATTAGAAATGAAAAAAAAAAAAAATTAAGAACAATCTTCCAGCTGAAGACATTTATGCTCAATCAGACCTCAAGGCGATGCTGGACAATCAGATTTGAGCCTTTTACCTGCGTGATACTTGGCTTCTTCCACTGGATCTGGAAGCTTCACTTCAGGCCACGGGGGCGAAGTCAGGGAAGTTTTGGCAACAAGTCTGTGAAGGACAAGGTAAAAACTCACTGCAGCAGAGATACTGCCAAGAGATGGAAAACAGGGAGAGGAAAGAAGGAAAAAGGAGATGAAGTAGAAATGGGTATTACTCACAGACACCCAACCAAAAGGCATCAGATTGCAGTTAACATTGAGGCAAAAATCTACAATAGCACAAAACCAATCTTAGATATAAAGAGGAGAGAGATTTGCCTTGGAAAACTCCATGAGAGGAACACAAAGGTCGTGGTTTCTGAAATCTGAAAATTTAGCAGATCTTGTAAACACCATCCCAAAATAAAAAGCAAATACTATCCCCCTCAGGAGGGGGCAGTTGAGGTTCTCCTGCATGGAGAAATCCACACTTTGCCTAAGCAACACAAGATGCACCAAATGCATAAAATATTCAGGAATAAACAAGAGATGTATTGGAAAAAAGCAAAATTGACTCAAAATCCTTCATAGGGATTGATTTATTTTGTAACCCCGAAGCAAACATCCCAAAGGGCTTTATTTTAAGAGGAACTGCAAGAACCTGTGAGTACATGACCACAGGCACCGACACCTCATGGGGCTTAGTGAGGATTTTGGGTGCTGCATCACCCAGGCAGAGACCCAAGGATCTCTCATCCTTGAGGATGAGCAGGAAGAGGGAACAGCAGCACATCCTGCCGTTCTCCCCAGCAAGAATTCCCTGCTCCTGCAGTGTCCCCTCCTGGTCACAGCCAGCAGCAGCTCAGTGCGGCAGGAGATCCCTGCACAGGGAGTGGAATAAAGGCACAACAAGAGGTCCCAAAGTGCTGGGAAAAGCAAAGCCTGAAGGTCCCACTGGAAGAGCTATCACAGGATTCCGGAATGATTCGGCTTAGAAGGGATGTTAAAGCTCATCCAGTCGCAACCTGAGGCAGGGACACCTTCCACTACACCAGGTTGCTCCAAGCCCTATTCAATCTGGCGTTGAACAGGGATGGGATTAAAAAAAATAAATAAAAAAAAAATTAAGGGAAGCATCCTTCTGGGAAAGGTGACTGAAGGTAGGCAGAATCCAAAGCATTGGGATGCAACAGAGTGACCAAGGGGCAGCCAAGCCTTCTTCCCAGAGGAAAACCAGCTGCCCTCCCCACCCTGCTGAAGCAGGCCAGCATTCCAGGGGGGAAGAGGCAAAGTGATGTGTGACATTACCCTGGCTGTGGGGATGAGCTCTGGGAACTCCGGTGCCGGACTGCAGCTGAAAGCAGGGAGGCTGAAAGGGAGAAAAAAAGAGAATTAAACACAGGCAGCAGCTTTTGCAGAATTCCAGAATCATTCAGTCTGGAAAAGTCCTCCCAGACTATGGAGTCCAGCCCGTGACTGGTCGCCACATTGTCACCCAGCCCAGAGCACTGAGTGCCACTTCCAGGCATTCCTGGGACACGACACCTCCAGGGATGGGAACTCCACCACCTCCCTGGGAAGCCCCTTCTCAGCCTGGGAAGAAGAAGACTGATGAAGCCCCTACTCCTTTCCATCCCCTAGACTTTGCTGAAGGGTTTATGCCAAGGTGGAAAAAACTGTGTAAAGCTGATTATCCTTTTTGTTAACATTTCCTAGCTTTCAGGCTGCTCCGAGGCTGATGCCGGCAAAGACCCGAGTCCCTTCTGCCTCTGCCCAGGGAAGAGCTCCAGGAGGCAGCAGTGGCGACCCTGACCTAATGTCAGCCTCCTTCCATCCAGCAGCTGGCAGAGCTCCCTGCTTGGTTCTTTCCTTCCCTGCTTTCACCCCAGCAGCAGGCAAAACACAGCCCTTCCTTCCTTCCCAGCAGCAGGCATGGCATCTTCCTTTTCCTCCTTCCCCGCTTCCTAGCAGCAAGCAGGGCATCTTCCTTCGTTCTTTCTTTCCTCCTCTGCAGCAGCTGGCTGAGCTCCTTCCTTTCCTTCCTTCCCCGCTTTCCCAGCAGCAGGCAGAGCATCTTCCTTTCATTTCCCCCTCCTTTCCCACCAGCAGGGACAGAGATTCCCTCCCTCCCGGCAGGAGGGGCAGAGATTGTTCCTCCCTGTCCCCGTCCCTGTCCCTGTCCCGGTCCCCGCTCCCCTCCCGCCCGCCGCGCTCGCGCCGCCGCCATGGCGGTGACCTCGCGCCGGACGCGGAACCGCGGGGGCGGGGCCTGAGCGCCGGGGGGGCGGGGCCTGATCGCCGGGGGGGCGGGGCCTGCAGGAGCCATGGCGGCCGAGGCGGCGGAGCGGCACCTGGGGCTGCTGAGGGACGAGCGGGAGGCCGAGCTGGCACAGAGCAGGTGCGGCACACACGGCACCGGCACCGGGGACACGGCACCGACCGCCGGCGGGTTACGGGGCGGCCACAGCCGGGGACACGCGCGGCTGGGGGGGGGGCACGGGAGTGCTGTCACCTGTGAGGAGCACAGAGGGACCCTCAGCTGGGGCCCGCTGTCACCCATGGGAACCCGGAGAGATCCGCCCCTGGGACCCCCCTAGGGTCTCCTCTAGGAAACCCTCCTGTCACCTGTGGGAATGCTGCTGGAACCTCACCTTCCTAACCAGCCCTAACCCCGATAGGAAACCCACCCCACAGGGCTCTCTGATCCATGGGGAATCCTGCTGGACTTACCCCGTAGGACCAAGTCACCCTCTTGGATGGCCTTGTTGGGGTCACAGATATTTAACTGAGCCGTGAGGATGGAGGTGCCAGGAGCCAGGATAAGGTCATTCCGCTCTGTCCCCTGAAGCTGTGACCCTCAGGCTCACCCCATGGTGTTTCCCCCATCCATGTGTGCTTCCCAGGGCATGGCAGGAGAGTGTCTCCCTGAAGGAATTGCAGCGGAGAGGCGTCTGCTTGCTCAAGCTCCAGGTCACCAGCCAGAGAACCGGACTCTATGGGCGTCTCCTTGTGACATTCCAGCCTAGGAAGTGGGATTCGGACACCGAGCTGCCCTCCAACAGCTTTGGGCCTGGTCAGTGATGCTGCCATCTTTCCAAGAGATCATACAGTCCTAGAATGGCTGGGGTGGAAAGGACCTTAAAGCTTACCCAGGCTTACTTTGCCATGGGCAGGGACACCTTCCTCTAGCCTAGGTGGCTCCAAGCCCCATCCAGCCTGGCCTTGGACACTTCCAGGCGTGGGGCAGCCACAGCTTCCCTGGACAGTGACACATCTGCCCCAGCTCACTGTCTCCCTTCAAACCTTTGCAGGGGACATCGTGGGGCTCTATGAGTCCGCTGGGCAGGGGGACCCGCTGTGCACGGGCGTGGTGACACGTGTCACCCCCAAGGCAGTGACGGTGGCCCTGGAGGAGCCCCGGGATGGGGAGCTGGCCGTGGACCACGAGCGCTCCTTCCGCCTGCTCAAGCTGGCCAACGACGTCACCTACAACAGGCTCAAAAGGTGAGGGCTCACTCTGCCCAGCAGGATGAGGGGTGCCAAGTTCAGTCTGGAAAAGCTCTTCCCAGACCCTTCCCAGTTTGGATCTGTCATTCTAGAGCCTCACTACAGCCTCAGTTTACCCACCTGCTGGCTGGTCCTGCTCTTCCCTTTCCCTCTCCTAGCTGTGTTTTCATCTCGTTGCATCACCTCTGGAACACTCTGGGTTCTGTGTAAGGACTTTTCCATCCTGGCAGGAGGAGTGAACGGCTCCTTGCTGGATAAACATCCTGAAAAAGCACATTTGGCTGTACCAAACAGGGACAATGGGAAGTGGAAGCCTGACCAGCACTGGGATATGTGTGCAAGGGTTGGGAGATGCAGCAGCTGTGTGGGATTAGTTTTATGGGGTAGCATTGTTCAGCTTTGGAATAGTTCAGTCCTTACAGCCTGCCTTTGGGCTCTCATGAGTCTCCAAAGAATTCCTGCTGTGCCTGTAACCTGGATATTCCCTTCTTTGGCAGAGCTTTAACTGCACTCAAGCAGTACCGTGGTGGCCCAGCCTCTGACCTGATCGATGTCCTCTTCTTTGCCTCTGCTCCCAGGGCATTCCCTGAAACAAGTAAGGATCCTTTTTTTGTCAGATTTGATGGGCATCCTTGGGAATCGCCCACAAGAGCACAAATAGCTCTGATCCCTGTTTTTATCCACACGTGCAGTCACTTTGCTCCAGAAGACCCCAGTGTTCAGTGTGCATCATCAGTGGTGCTGCAAATGGTAGCATTGTGTTCATACTGGGTTATACTGGGCACACTTTCCTCATGGAAAGAACCTTGACAAAAACTGTTGTGTTTTTTCTTTGAAAAAAAAAAAAGAAATTACACAGCTTCAACTTTTGGAGAAGCCATGGGGAGAGCAAAGCCTCTGACTAGCAGCTGTGTGAGATATCAACAACTGCTAATGAATATTATCCCTTGGCAGAAGGGAAGGATGCCCAGCTCAGGTCTGTGCTCCCCACTCATGCCATCTGTCTCTGCAAGGATTCTGCCCCTTTTCCCTCCCCTCCACGGCTCCCTGCACTGTCTGTCTTCCTTAGTTTCCTGGATTTGGCTGCCCACTGTGGTTTGCCTCTCTTCCATCCCCTCCAGCCAGGCCTGACTTCCAGTGGGGTGTGCCAGGAACAAAAAATGGGTGTTAATGAGTCCTATCCCCATTTCTCCAAGCACTGATCCCAGTCTGAGTCAAACCTTTTAGCCCTTCGGCTGCCTGGGGACCTTGGTGCACTCAAGGTTTTAATATTAAATAACAGAATTAAATTTTAATCAACCAACTTGCCTCAACAATGTTTTTACCCCTGGGGGAGCAGAACTGCCTCTAATGAAGAAAAAAAACCCTCATTTTCACCACATCATTCAGCTGTGCCAGGCTGAGCAGAGATGAATTTTCCATCTCCTCAGCACTGGGAATATTGATGGATAGATTGAGCCACGTTAGACATAGAGAGGAGGTGCAATATGAACACAAAGGCCTTGCAGTTGCCTCCTCCCTTCAGAGCTGCTTTCTCCCCAGCTAGAGAGATGCTGCACCGGCCAGGAATGAAGGAATAATAACTTGGAATAAGCCTGCCCTGAGCTGAAGGGCTATGCCAGACAAACCTCACAGCACTCGGGCAGCTTTTCCATGTCACAGCCTCTCCTTCCATGACAGAGCTCCCATTAGCCTGGTTTCTTTGGGGATCTGTCTCATCCCATCCATTACCTGGTTTCAAACAAGCCCATCAGCAGCAGGCTGAGTCAATAAGCCCTGAACAGCTCATGAAATTGGCTGTCTAGACACGCATCCCGGAACAGTGTTGACACAGATGTGAGATGAGCTCGCTTCCGTCAGAAACCAGGGAGCCACGGGTGGGAGAGAAGGCAGAATCCCTCCAGCAGCTGAAATGTGCAGCAGCAGAAGGCTGAATCTGATTTTAAGTGTGGGGGGACAAGATGAGAATCCTAATTTTTCAATCAGGGAATCTTGCAGGTGGGTTCTGATACCGCTGTGCATTTCAGTAATTAATTACCAGACAGCAGCAGCCCAACACAGCACATCAGAGCCCAAGTCCTTGCAAAACACTTCAATATGCAACAATAAATACCCTTGGCATGACATAAAAACTTGGGATAGGCAGTGGGAAGAATAACCTAAGGAACAGTCCGGAGGAGAGGAAGGGATCTGCAATGGGTAGCTGGGATCTGCAGCAAAGACTGGGACTGGCACAAAACACTTCCACACCTCACCTTGTTGCCTCCAGGAAAGTTCCAAGTGGGAGAACAATTTTTCCAAAAAGGGCAGAGTCTGAACTGGGCAGGAATTTTGCCCTTATCAGATTCCCTGGGAATCAGATATCCAGGTGCTCACCCATCAAAAATGCCCCTGTTCCACTTTGATCTGCACCCGTGGCCCTGCTGGAGCTTCCCCACCTGGAATCTCCTCCAAACAATCCTCCCCTCATGTGGGATCCCTGCACCCCTACATTTTGGGAGTGGGGGGAGAGTGGAGAGGCTTTGCTTGCCAGCAGAGGCCAGCATTGCTCTGCTTGCTGTGCTCCTCCTGGCCATCCAAGAGGGACACGTCCCTTTTCCCCTTGGAAGGCAGGTTCTGCTTTGCCTGTGCAGGTCACAGGTAGCTGCCAGCTCTCTCCTGTGCTGGAGAAAGTCAGGAATGCTCGTTTTTGTTCCTGGCTCCAGAAGGCCTGGCTTGTGTCCAGCTCTGCCCCTAGTTGTAAAAACAATTGAAAATGGAAAGAAACAATTAAAAATCCTGGTGAAAATGCAGGAGTATCCCCAGAAAAAGCCAGCCTGGCAGTAGAGCACTGGGGAAGCACCAGGGATTTCCAGCAAGACTTTCTTGGCTTTTTGGCACAAGTCACTTGCAAAAAAACCTGAAATGCTCCTCATCCCTCTGCCCTGTGACACCTCTTGTCATCACAGGGGCCACAGAGAGGCCTCTGAGATTCTTGGGGGGGACTAAGCAGTCCAGACAACTCAGCTGCCAGTTATTTCCTCTGGAGAACAGAGAAAGTTCTGATCCAGGCTGAAGTGCCCACCTGGATTTTGTCCAGCAGCGTTGGCTGCAGTGAGATTGTACCGAGGAGGACCAGCTGGGGGGTCTGGATTGCTCTTGCTCAGAAATATGACCTTAATAATAATATATATTATTTTTAATAATAATATAAGCCCTTGGAAAGAGCTTTCAGCTCTGGAAAACGTGGGCTCTTCCTCCCAGGAAAGGCGGTTCCCATCCATTTTTGGTGCAAAGAGCCCTTTCCTGGGCTTGGGTATCATCCCTCCACCAACCCACTGCCTCACCAGAGCTGCTGGAGCTGTGCAGAAAAGCATCTCAGTTCCAGGGAATGTTTGGGCACCAGCCTGGATGGCCAAGGTGATTTGGTTTTCAACACTAATAAATGGAGTTGTGCATCAGGGCACAATTACCGACGAGACACGTTTCAGGGATTTCTTCAGGTGAGGATACCTGGAGCCCAGCTGCTGCAGGGAGGAGAGTTTGGAGGAGCCACAGCATCCCATAAGAAGCTGTTCCCTCCTCCCCAGCAGTGTGGCCAGCCCAGGAGAAGCACATTGCCAGCCTTCCCACACAGCAGCTCCTGGCAGCGTGTGGTTAGGAGGGAGGAGGGTGGGCACAGGCCTGGAGAAGTTCCTTTGCTCATCCTTGAGCAGGGAAGCATCAATGACTCCCACATCCCAGCTGTTCCTCACTGTGGGAAAAGCCTCTCAGCTTTGAAGCTATTCTTGCTTTTTCCCCAGCCCTTGGGATGCTTCCTGGGTCTTATCTTAGTCATTAACACGCTCACCCAAAATATACATACAAACCAAGAGGCAGAGTGACAGCAACAAGCACCCTTAGCCCCATTTCTCCCTTCAATATCACCTTCCCAACGAGTATCCTTTGTTTAACCTCATTTTGTGGTGCTGCCTCCAAAGCCACAGGCCACACACAGGTTCACCTGCCTAAAACCAGAGGAAACTTCCATGTTTTTTAGCCAGCCCTTAATGCAAAGGGAAGGATGAGCCACACGATGCCCAGCAGGGAAGGATGCCCAGAGACGTGTCTTATGTAAGCTTTTGTGGGAACGTTATTTTCGGGAAACCTCGGTGTAATGAGTCATCATCCCTGCTGTAATTAACTCCCATAATGAACAAGGAGATTAGCATTAGGATTAGGGGTGGGGGGGGATGAGAATAAATTTGGGCCTAAATGAGATAAATCTGGGAGGTTAAAAAGCAGCTTCTGAGAATCCAGTCTCTGCACTGAAGCCAATTCTCTTCTAATGCGATTTGCATATTCTTTTCTCTTTTTTCCTCCCTTATTAAAGCAGTAACGAATTTTAGTTTTATCATTTAAATTGCTCTTTGTACCTTTTCCTGCCTTCATTCCCAGCCTTGGCCAACCACCACAGGACTGCTCTGTTCTGCTCACAGACTCTCCAGGTTTTTCTGCTTTTTCACTGGTGCTGCATTGGGTTTGTTCGCTGGCAGGGATTTGTTTTTTTTCCAGATCTGCTACTTCCTCCCCAGTTTTCATTGAAGATTTCACTAAAGATGCTGGTTCTCCTGCAAAACCAACCCAGAGCTCCCTCCAGAGCCAGGAAAGCCTACCTGTTTGATGCTGGAGCGGCTAAATGCCTCTTAAATTCTGGGAATTCCACCACTAATTGGCTGTAGGCCAAGTATCAAAGGGGAGGGGATGGGGAAGGTGTGAATGCAGGATGGGGAGGGAGCCCGTTTGTTTTGGAAGCATGAAAAGCTTATTTTTCCCTTCTGGGGTCTTCCAGCCCCTCAGTGCTTTCCTCCCAAGGTTCTCCTCATTATCAAATGTGTTTGGGCCGGCTGCAGAGAGCTCCATGTATTTCTGGATTCGTGCTTCTCAGCCTCTTCCCGGTTGGGGCTGAGATCCCAGTGACTCTCCTGCTGTCTCCCCAGAGCCTCTGGAGTTCCTCAATGCCTCCCTGGATGAGTCTCAGAGGGAAGCTGTGTCCTTCTCCCTGGCTCAGAGGGAGCTGGCCATCATCCACGGCCCTCCCGGCACAGGGAAAACCACGACCCTGGTGGAGATCATCCTGCAGGCTGTGCAGCAGGGCCTGAAGGTGAGGCTCGCTGCCAGGGCTGTGGTGACGGGGACCGCCTCAGGTGGCCACCAGTGCCCACCCCTCCTTGTGTGGAGAGCTCAGAGCAGCCTTCCAGTCACGGGAGGGGCGTGCAGGGAAGCTTTGCAGGCTGCCAAGGCCGCGTTTGTGCCCCGGCAGGTGCTGTGCTGTGCCCCGTCCAACGTGGCCGTGGATAACCTGGTGGAGCGGCTGGCCGGCTGCAGGGCGCGGCTGCTGCGGCTGGGACACCCCGCCCGCCTGCTCCAGCCCATCCAGCAGCACTCCCTGGACGCCGTGCTGGCCCGCGGGGACAACGCCCACATCGTGGCTGACATCCGGAGGGACATCGACCAGGCCTGGGTGCGTGCCCCCTGCAGCGTGGGAGGGTGTGCAGCCTGGAGTAATCCCGTTAGAAGGGCAGGTGTTAGGGAGAAGTCTTCCCTGTGAGAGTGGGAATGCCCTGGAATGGATGTCTCAGAGAAGCCCCATCCCTGGAAGTGTGCAAGGCCAGGATGGACAGGGTTTGGAGCAACCTGGGCTAGTGGAAGGTGTCAGGGCCCATGGCGGGGGGTGGAATGAGATGATCCATAAAGTCCTTTCTAACCCAAACCATTTTGGTATTCCCTGATCTTCATGTGCTGGAAAGCAGAACTCCTCCTGCCTGAATCCCTCATGGAAGTGGGAAAATTCCAGTCCCTGCTGCTCTGTGGGGAGGTGCTGCCCCTCACATCACCTGTCTGGCCTGATCCATGCCCTCCTCTTTACCAGAGAAACATTCCTGTCAGTAATTCACTTCCTAACAAGCTGTCTGCCTGTCCTGATACTCCCTCCCACTCTCAGTCAAGTAGAAAGCAGAGCACATTTTAAAATGCATCCTTAATTTCTTCTTTCTCACCCTAATTTTCCTAACATTCTCTTACAACATAGCTCCAGTACATGAGGTGAGGATTTGATGCTAAGTAGGTTATTTTCCTTCCCTTTTCTGGTGGCAGCACTGTCCAAAGGCCATTTTTTTTTACTTAATTTATTTTCCATCCTTCTCACTGGTGATTAATTTTCCCTTTCATCTCCTTGGGAGGATTCTGTCACAGAAGCTGCCCTTGGCTGCAGAGAGCTCATCTCCAAGGTCCTGACCCATCTTTTCTTCCTCCTGCCTCTGTTTCTCCACTGCCGCATTCCCTACTTTTCCCTGGATCAATTTTCTCCCTTTGCAGCTCCGTGTTTTGACTCTTCTCTCTCCTTCCCTTCACACCAGCCCACAGAAATGAAAACCTGTGCCCTCTTGAGGCATTTCCTACCCCTTTGTGCCTCCTTCCCTCACCTGGCTTCAAGATTCCCAGGACCTCAGCTTCTGCATACACCTTGTCCCAGCAAGGTTTCAGCCCACAGTACCTGAGAAAGAAATGCAGCACAGGTCCAGGGCCAGTCCAGCTCCAGGCATGCTGAGCAGGGTCAGGGAACAGTCCAGGAGGATGAGGCAGGGAGTCCAGGAAAGAAACCAGGCTCACTCCATGAGCTGGCCTTAAACAGACTGCCAGACCAGTGAGTAGTCTGGCAGCTGGGGATGGTTAGAGCTGATATTCCTAATTCCTAAGTAGGAGTGGGTGACATCCAGACTGACCATGTCTTCAGGGCCTGTGATCCCAGCCCTGGAATTCCTGAGCCCATTTTGACCCCACCTGACAGACACATGGAGGTTTCACAGTTTTAAATACTCACGAGTTCAACCAAAACATGGGGCTGAGCTGATCCGTGTTAGACCCTGGAAAATCCATCCATGGCATGACTCTGGGAACCAGCCTGTCTTACTCTTTTGGCTGCATATAAGAGCTTCTATCTGCAGCCTTTTCATCCTTCCCAAGTCATCAGCCTTACCTCCAGGAGAACAATCCCAATTTCCATGTGGGATTGCTCAGTGAGCAGTAGCTGAGCAGTGGTCCCATGGCTGCTGCTCTGACAGTGCTGGTGCCCAGTGCTGATGGGTTGGAGTGGTAGGTGAATTTAATATCTGCTAAAAAAAGCCCTGTGCCTGTCTGGATGCTTCTCTGGATCCTTTCCAGCAGCTCAGAGAAGCCAGTTTGAGGTGGCAGAGCTGCTGCTGGGGCTTGGGGAGCCCTCCTGTTTCCAGAAGCGCTCTGCTTCCTCAGAACAAGATGGGAAATCCCAGTCCCTCCCGCAGCAGAGGAGCAAGACCCCTCTTCCCAAACAGTCCTCCCTGCTTCATGCCCAGATGCTTTGGCTGGTCATATACATGTCCAGAACTAAGTAGCAGCAGTTGGCTCTATCCCAATTTTTCTATTTTCTAGGCAAAAACCAAAAAGGCCCAGGACAAGGGAGAGCGAAGCCATTTCCTGGGTGAGATTAAGACCCTGAGGAAGGAGCTGAAGGAGCGAGAAGAGGCTGCCATGGCTGCAGCCCTCAGCCAGGCCAGCGTTGTCCTTGCCACCAACACAGGTGTGAGATCCTCCTGCTCGGTGTTTTCCCTCCCTTTGCCGGGTAAACCACGTGCTCTGCGAGGCAGCATCCCACTGGGATAGCTGGGACACTTGCTCTGAGCTCCTGGGAGCTCAGGAAAGTCTCTCAAACCCTTCCCCAGTGGGATTCTCCCAGCTTCCCCAGCGGCACAGGATGTGGTGGAGCACAGAATGTGGATCTGGTAGGGCCCCTGTTAGCTGTGAGGAGGAGCTGGGAGCGCAGTGAGTAAACAAGTGCTGCTGGAGGTGTGCAATCTGTTTTCAGTTGCATAAATCACACAGCATTGCTTCCCTGCTCGGACCCTTGCCAGGACTGATGGAATCCAGCACGTGTTTCCAGAGCCTGCGTGTGGCTGGTTCTGCACTCACCCAAATGATGTGACACGGGATTTTAGGGAGCAGTTCCAGGTGTCCATCAGGCAGCTGCAGGTGGGAAGGTTTGGCACATGTGGAAGGGCTTTACTGGCTCAGGTTTTTCATACTCCAGGGCCCGTTTACAGTCTTCAGATCTGACTGCTCAAAGGTCCTTTGTTGAAAGGAAACATCAATAATTTTAGGTCATAAAAAAGCGAGTTACTGGAACAACGGTTAGCAGAAAGATAAATCCTTCCGTGTCTTAGTCCCTGGGAGCTGGCCTCTCACTTCTTTTTACTTGCCTGAGGGAAAGGGAGAGATTTCCTTCTCCCAGTAAAACTGGTATTTTTATTGGTCAGCTCCCTGGAATGAATCAAGCCCTGTTGATTCTCCCTGGAACTGGAGCTTCCCAGCCAGCTGGGGGTCTGTGAAGTGACAAAAGCCGAGTTATAACTGTACATATCACCAGAGCAGATTCATACAGGCTGGAAACCAGTTTTGGAAGGAAGCAGTGTCTTTGGTGGCAAACTGGAACATCTGAAGTGATGCAGAGCTGCAGAGGCAGCAGGATTTACAGTGGCAAAGCCAAATCCCCGCTCTCAGAGCTGCAGTAGCACAGGAGCTTTGGAAAAAACATTTCTGTGAATAAAAATCCCCTGGGCTGGGAGACTGGCTTCTTCACCCTGCCTTCCTCATTTTGCATCCTTCTTCTTTGTGAACTGCGCTCCTGGCATTCAGATTTCTGATCAATGCCTGGATCAGTATCGGTAGGTCTGGGAGAGAGCAGGATGTCTGTAAAGGACAAATGTTACAAATGGACTTCTGATGGTTCCAGTCTCGCTTTCCTCTTCCCAGTGCCACGAGGAGGAGCAGAGGTGTGTCAGCCCATGTCCCTCTCTCAGGCTGTCCCTCAGTTACCAGACAGGTGAATCCCCAGCCCCTCACCCTCTGAGTGCTGGGATGAGGAGTTTTGTTGGCACTGGGTGGCAGCAGGAAGGTGGGTGTTCCTTGTTCTGCTCCGGGTGAAGCCCTGGAGCATATTGTTCTCTTTGGCATCTGGGCTTCACTGCTGTTCCCAAAGATACTTGGAAGCTGCCAGGCCCAGATGCCGGGGAAAAAAAACAGGACAAAGAGGAACTGGCAAAAACAATCCTGAGTTACACATATCAATGGATACATGTTTGGCAGCTCTGAATTCCTAAATCTCTGCAAAGAAACATTATTTCATTTGCCTCAGTCACTATGACAGCTGGTGAGGTTTGTTTCCAGAGCAGGCTCCTCGCTCTTCCTTGCTTCCCTGCTCACTTGGAACCTTCTCCTTCCACCAGGTGCTTCCTCGGACGGCCCCCTGAAGCTGCTGCCTGAAACCCACTTTGACCTGGTGGTGATTGATGAGTGTGCCCAGGCTCTGGAAGCCAGCTGCTGGATCCCTCTGCTGAAGGCTCCCAAGTGCATCCTGGCTGGGGATCACAAGCAGCTGCCCCCCACCATCATCTCCCACAGGTAAAAATCCTGGGTCTTCCTGTTCTTTGTGCAGCTTCCGAATCCTCGCGATCGGAGACGTTTTGTGGTGGAGATCTGTGCTGCCTGCAGGCTCTGTGGAATGCATTTGGGCTCATCCTGAGGTTAATTCAGGTCTCTTCTTTAATTCTGCTTCTGTGGTTTCCACATTTATTTATTTAATGTATTAATATGTGAGTTGCCCAGTGAGATGCTGCATTATCACGCACCTCAGGGATTATAAAACATCCCAATCCCTACAACGTGGATAATAAGAATAGTTAGTTTGTGGAAAAGATCTGTGGATAGTGCAAATTGCCTGTGCTTCCAGGGGGATGCTGCAAAGAGGACTGAGGAATCTTTGAGTAATTTAAAACATGAATGTGCTCATGTTTATCTGGTTTAGGCAGCTCCAGATCTGGAATTACTGAACCACAGAAGCAGAGAAATGGGGCTGACTTCATAAACGACCTCTCCTGCTTCCAGAAAATTATGAACAAGACACGTATCTGCCATCTCACTTTAATTTTGAACACAGGAAATGAAAAATCCAAAGCAGGCAGCAGCTCCCAGCACATGGCTGAGAGATAGTGAGAACATTTAGGGGCTGCAGCATGCTCTCATTTTACCTTTCTCAAAAGCTTGCTGTTCTGCAGATCTTGGCAGGTGATATATACACATGCTCAGCTGCCTGGAAGTGTCCAGTCTGGAGAGCCAGAAGCCTCTCCAGAGCCCTCCACTCTTGGTGTCCTGCTGTTTATTCCCTGTGGATTTGCAGGCCGGCTCTCCCTGCCTGGATTTTCCAGGCAAGGCACTTCATGGAGTAGTATGGTGTTGGCAGCAAAAAGAAATTGGCCATTTGGTCCTTCTAATTTCAGGGTTATCATTATTTTCTGTAAGTGGTTCATAAAGTTCCTCCTCTCCTCCAGAAAAACTGTGTGTTAGCTCCACACTGCTCCATAGCTCCACAGTGCCCATCCAGCTGGGTCCAGCTCAGCAGCCTCAGCCTGTTTGGTTTTTTTTTCCCCCAGACTGTCAGATTAAGGGCAAAACACAGTAAAAATCTCAGCTCTGTTACTCTGGAGCGGGGCTGACGCTCAGCTGATGTCACTTTTGTCTCCCTCTTTTGAGACAAAAGCAGATTTTCTTCACTCCAGAAGCACTATGGCAGCTACTTTTATTATTTTATTTTTTTTTTCCTTTCCTTCCTGCTCTGTCATGGTCGCTGCTGCCAGGAGCCTTGGTTGGAGCTGGCAACAAAAAGCTCCTCACATCCTGCAGAGCTCCTGGATCTCCTCCTGCTTGAGGAGTTGTCTTTTTGTCTCTATCAGCTTTCACTTGGTGGCCCTGGCAGTGCTGGGGGAACATCAAACTCCATGCTCTTAAAGATCTTTCCCAGCCTGAACAACCATGATGCAAATAAATGGGATGCTGGAGAGCCGCGTTTTGGGCTTTCCACATCCCCTGCAGGCCTGGGAAGCAGATCCCTTCCACCTCCTTCTGCGGGTATTTCCAGAGCTCCACCGAGGCCCCGAATCTCCTGCCACCTCCACTGTGTCTCAGGGGAAGCAAGGAGCTATTTCCAGGGATGATTCATGCGGAGGACTCCAACCCTTCCGCCCACCTTCCCCTTTTCCATTGATGACAGCAGGCCTGGAGTGGGTGGGCTCCTATTTTTGGGGCCACGGGGAAGGGTCTGAAGTTATCTGGGATGAATCCAGGCTGGCAGGAGGCTCAGCTGTTACTACAGCAGGGGAAGTCAGCCCTGCTCAGGCAGGAAGCCTCTGTCCAGCAGGAATGCTGTGGGACTCTGTCCACCTTCCTGTTCCATGCTTTTTCCTCCACGGAATCAGCGTTTACCTGTTCCTGTCAGCAGTGACCCCCTGAGGCCTAGGGAATGTTTGATGGAGGGGCTGCAGGCTGCTCCTCTTCCTTGCTTTCTGACACACCTGGAGCTGTCCCAGGGTGCAGAGGGCATCCCCACACACACCTTCCAGTCCATGCTGGCAAATTCCAGCCCCCTCCGATTCCCCCTTGGCAGCTCCAGCCGGGGCTCACAGGCAGCAGCTTCCATCTTGGAGGTCCTCCTCTTCCATTTTGTCCTTGTCCCTGTGGGCATCTCCACACCAGGGCACTTCCTGTACTCTGACAGGAACTCTTGTTTGCCTTGTTGGAGCCCTCATTCCATCCTTTTCGAGATGAATTAGTCTCCACATCAGGGCTCTGATGCATTCATTTGGTTTTACTCCCCGCTCAGGTACCGGCAGATCCTTATCAAACCTCTTGTTCTCAACCCGTTTCCTGGACAGATACAGGGATATTTTCCCATCTTGTTTGTCAATGGTTTGTCTGGATGCGTGCACCACCCCAAATCCACGTGCTGATTCCCATGGCAGGTCTGAATGGATTTCCTTTCGCTTTGTCACTGAAGTGCCAGGCCTTGGGTTTCTCTGGTAGCCTCCACAGCTGGAATGTCCTGGTGCACATCCATGAATTAACTTCATTCATGTGGAGCTCCTGAGGCGGGAAAACACAGTGACCTCCTTCTCCAGCCTTTTCCAGCCAAATCCAGTGTGTACTGCAGGGATCACACCAGCATCTCCTGTCGCAGGGATGAATAAAAAAAGATCTGCCATGACTGAGGATCCAGCTCCAGCCTTCCATGGGAAACAATTCCTGCTTTTCTCCTAGCACTGATCATTCTGGACACGTACAGGGCAGGCTGGCCAAGCACAGCATTTCCTGCAGGCAAAACAAGGTGAAACCGTGTTGGCAGCAAATCCTGCTTGCTGTGGGCTGGGTTTGGGAATTCTGCCTTTCCCAGCTGTGTTTTAGATACTTTAAAGTAGATATTCCCAAGCGTCCCATGCATGGTTCTGTCTGCCCAACCTGTTATCCCAATTTTATTCCACTAAAGCAATCAATAGGCAAAAAACATCTGCCCACTGCACTCGGGATTTCCTTGGCAGAGAAATCAACCACCGTAGGAATTAATTGAGTGGTAAAATAACAGAAAATTATTAACAGGTGAAATATTCCCAAGCAGATTAATTCCTCATTATTAATTCAGCATATAACCTCCTGCAGATCCCTGCGGTGGGAATGGTGCTGGAAGGGCAGGGAAGACCATCATTCCTGAGGCTTGTTGTGAGGTTTAATGTCTGGTTCAGGCATGTGCTTGCACTTGAGTGCTGCCAGCTCTCCCTGCTAAATTTCCTTCCTGTGCAGGAGATCCAGGCTCCGTGGGCAGAGCTGAGCTAGGAGAATCAATTTAATTCCTGATAACTAGAATGCTTCCCCCAACCACACATCTTGCTATGTGCCCTCATCCCATCTACCCCAGCCCCCCTCTGGCAAACTGCTGCCTCCCACGTCCTGCAGCCCTGTCCATCCAGAGGTTATTCCCCTTTTTTTGCCTGTGTGCTGTATCCTGTGATTCAGCAAGGAGGAGAGCTAATGAGGCCTGGCTTCTTGGAAAGATTTGTCCTCAGTTGTCCCTTCTGCAGGTTTAATGACTTGGCAGTCTGTTGTCACATTTCCCAAGTGCCTGTGGTGAGCGTGGCAGGGCTGGCTGGTGTCACAACAACCCGCTCGCTGTGGGGCCGTGTAGGGCTGGAATTCCCCCGGCAGGGATTGGATCTGCGTGCTGTGCCCCGGAGCTTGATGGAAAGCATTTTCCTGAGCTGTTCCCTGTCACCATTCCATCATCTTCACGCTGCTTCATTGTATGTGGCAGCTGCCAGCACCCCTCAGTGTCAGCCTCAGGATGAAAAATCTCCGTACGTTCACAAAATCCAAGAGCAACAACTTCCGTCCTTCTTCCTCAGATGGTGCCTCCCAACAAACCCTCCGTGAGGCCAGGAGAAAGCAAATAGGCTCCTGAAAGGCTGAATTCAGTAGGAATTTGATTCCTTTGTGCCACATATGTGAACAGGGGACGCTGCTGGATGTGACGGGGATTTAATGGGTGGAAAAGCAAGGAGTGCGGTGCATCCGTGTGTTAGTCCAGGGTGAGTGGCCAGGGAAGGATGGAAATGCTGGAGCAGCAAGGGTTGGCTGTGTGAGTACCAGGCATTCCAGAATTTGGGGTGGAGTCTGATCCTGATGAACTGAGTGATGCTGGTGCTGTGGCTGAGCTTGCAGTAACACCAGCGGAGCCTTACACTGATGGATCACGGAATCACTGAGGTGCAGAATGACCTCCAAGACCTCTGAGTCTGTGACCGATCCCCCCCTTGTCAACCACACCAGAGTATTGAGTTCCACATCCACAGGTGTTCCTTGAACACCTCCAGGGGTGGTGACTCCACAGGCCATACTGTTGGCATTGCTTGAATTTCTACAGGAGCAGGATCCGTGTCCAAGCTTCTCTGATCTCATGGCACGAGCCTGTCCCTGAGGGTCTCTTAGCACCCAGGTAGAACAGGGGAGACGGTGCCACCCCAGGGGAGCCACACAAAGGTGCTGAGCAGGGTTGGAGCGCAGGCGCTCCCAGAGCATTCCCGCTGACTCCCTGGGCACCGAGGGACACCGCCTGTGTCGGGAAGGGCTGGCTGAGTCCCACCCCGCCCTGGGCCGTCACTGTGCGATGGACACTCCCACTCTGAGGTGCTTCTCGGTGCAGGGCCGCGGCCGAGGGGCTGTCCCTGAGCCTGATGGAGCGGCTGGCGGGGCACTACGGGGAGCAGGCGGTGCGGATGCTGACGGTGCAGTACCGCATGCACCGGGACATCATGGAATGGGCGTCCTCGGAGCTCTACGGCGGCCGGCTCAGCGCACACCCCTCCGTGTCACAGCACCTGCTCAGGTGGGTCACCTGCTCTCTGCTGGTGCACCAGCTGAAATGTCCTTTTCATAACGGTTTGTCCCTCCCCTGCAGTTTTCCGCTCTTCCTGTGGCTGGGGCAGTGGTTTGGTTTCAGCCATTGTTTCATCGAGGAGACATTACTGGGGGGGGGTTGTCCTTTTTGCTCTGTAGCCAGGAGTGATGCAGAGTTGTCTTCTGTGCTCTCCTTTGCTGTGGTAATGATGGAATCCCAGAATGGTTTGGGTTGGAAGGTTGGAAGCCCACCCAGTCCCGTGCCATGGGCAGGGACACCAGATGGCTCCATGTCCCATCCAGCCTGGCTCTTGCAGGGGTGGGGCAGCCACAGCTTGTGTGGATACTGCTGTAACACCAGCGTTGGTAACTGGCCCTTTCCCAAATCCCTTGCGCAGGGACCTGCCGGGCGTCTCCTCCACGGAAGAGACCAGCACCCCCTTGTTGCTCATAGACACCTCTGGCTGTGGCCTGTTTGAGCTGGAAGTGGAGGATGAGCAGTCCAAGGGCAATCCAGGTACCATGGGCCAGGAGGGATGGACTGAGGTGCTCAGCCCACCATAGGCTTGGCCGCATCCCAGAGATGTCTCCCTGGGGAAGGTGGGGTCCCAGAGAGCCTTGCTTAGCTGAGAGATCATTCCCTCCATAAATCCTCAACCTCCAGGGACTTGGAGCTGTGTTGGAGCTCTGGTGACAGTGTCCAGCTTGCGGGTGGCCTCTCTGGCTGCCGTGTTCCTTTGCAGGGACATTCCTCCATGCTGAGGGCTGGGACAGAGCGGAGATTCCCTGCGGCAGGTGCTTTACACCAAGGAGGGGCAGGTAGCAACAGGCAGAGCACAGGCCTGTTTCGGGAAGGCTGTGGATAAGGCTCAGAATTACATCCCAGTCCTCTGCTCCTTCCATGAAATCCTGTCTGGCTCTTCTCCGTGGGATTTCCCAGGACACTGAGTTCTGCTGCTTTTCACATGAAAAAACAGGTTTCATTAACGGAGCTTGAGCACAAAGTCAGGCTGGAAAATAAAAGGGCAGTTTTTTACCAGTTTTAGTATCTTTTACCTGCTGTTTGACCCTCCACCACCACTTGAGTGCCTCATTTTTCCATGCACCATGCCCAGGGCCCTGCTGAGCGCAGCAGGCACTTGTTCCCTTGCAGAGAGCCAAAAAGCCTGGCCTGAGAGGACTCGGAGATTTGGAGCAGGGGATTAGCAGCACATCTCCCCAAATTTGGGAGGCAGCCTTTTGGCACAGCTCATTGCACAGTCTTGATGTTTATTGCTGTGTTTTGCTGCAAAGCAGAAGCCCAGCCAATAAACCATGAAATAATTCATATAAGATTTAATTTTTCCCCTTAGATCCCTCTGAACCAGGCACCATCTTGGATAACCAGTTAGTGACAGCCTTTCCTGCTGTTTTGGGGGAGGCGGGCACATTCCTCCTGCCTCTATTCCCTGTTACACTCTGTTCCTGTGCCAGGGGAGGTCCAGCTGGTGGGGATGCACGTCCAGGCCTTGGTGGATGCTGGTGTGAAGGCCAAGGACATCGCTGTGGTGGCTCCCTACAACCTCCAGGTGAGCCCCTCCTCTCCCTGCACACGGAGCACCATAAGATCCCAGAGACCTGCAGAGCCAAATTTACCCGCATTTAGGACCAACTCCTGCACCTCTGAGCAGCTTGAGGCCATGGAGGGAAGAGCTGTTAGTGAGGTGTTCCACTCGCAACCCCAGCAGATGCCAGTGCTCATCCTTGTGGGTTTGGGAGGGAGGGATTTTCCCCCAAAGCGTGCCATTTTTATCCTTTTCACCCATGTATTTCCTTTAAAAGCTACCCTTGGCCTGTTTCTCAGGTGGACATGCTCCGACAGCACCTTTGCCACAGCCACCCCGAGCTAGAAATTAAATCAGTGGATGGTTTCCAGGGAAGGGAGAAGGAGGCGGTGATCCTGTCCTTTGTCAGATCCAACAGGAAAGGTAAGACCTCGCTGCTCCCCGGGGAATGGGGACTTGTAGCCAAGTGCTGTGGTTTAATTGCAGTACTCTAACACTTGGCTCTGGATGGATTTACTGGCAAACCCTCCCTTTTCAGCCTTTTTTGTTTAATTAATAAATACATGTGCTGTCAAGGCTGCAGAGGAGGCTCCCATGGTACGGCCAGTCCGGGACTGCTCAGTTTGAAGGTTTCCTGGCCCCTGAGGCCTCAGAAATGATATAAACCAGGGCTCTAAGAATGTCACATCCCATTAGCCCCACAGTTAGGGGAGTTTGGAGATAATTTCTTGGGTTTTGAGCCCATTTTGGGTCAGGTACCTGCAGAAAGCAAGCAGAAACTGGCATCCCAAGCCATGCACAGAAAGTGCTGCTTTTGGGAGCAAAATCTAGAGCAGAAAATCAAGTTCTCTGCTATCAGCAGCTGCAGTGAAAGTTAATAGCTGGAAAAAAGCTGCTGCCCTGGGGGCACAAGTCTCCTGTGTGGGTAGCTGAAGGGTTTTGTGGAGCTGGCTGAGCAGGATCACTCCGTGATCACCTCTGTTCCCTGACAGGATCAATTGCCTTTCCAAACCCACAGCCCTGCGGCCGTACCTGTGCTGCTGGAGGTGAAATCCTGAGAGCTGAGGGCTGCAAGGGATAAAAAAAGGGGGGAAATATGCATGGAAGGGGGAGGTGCCTCTTTTTCCAAGCCTGGAAGAGGAAAAGCAGCCTTGTGGGGAGAACGGAGGTGGGGACAGCTCTAAGAATAGTCCTGATCCAGGAGTGACTCACCCCTGTGCTGGTGGAAGCTGGTGGCCCTGGTGTCCCACAGCCCATTCCCCTGCACAGGGAGAGGCCAAAGCTCAGGTGTGGGGCAAGAATTGTTTTCCTGGGGGCACAGGGAGGCTTCTCTTTGACCTGTTCCTCTGCAGCCATTCCTGATGCAGCTGGACACCTTCTTTTATGATGAAATCCTTCCCTGTGAGGGTGCTGAGGCCGTGGCACAGGTTGCCCAGAGAAGCTGTGTCTGCCCCATCCCCAGAAATGTCCAAGGCCGTGCTGGATGGCGCTTGGAGCAACCTGGGATAGTGGGAGGTATCCCTGGCAGGGGGTGGCACTGGATGGGCTTTAAGGTCCTTCCCAACCCAAACCATTCCAGGATTCAAAGGGGTTGGATTTCCCCCTACAGCTGGGTTAAACCTCGTCAGAGAAACTGGGAATTGTTCTCAGAGCTGCAGAGCAGGGAGAGGGGCTCCCCCTCACCTTGTCCCTCAAAGGCAGCACAGATGAGGCTGCTGAGGCAGAGCCAGGCTGGGCACTGCTCCGGCAGAGGCATCAATCTCTTCCCGACTGGCCTCCTCGCTGTTCCCTGGAGCTGGGAGCTCGGCAGCCACCCACGCTCCGCTCTCGCTGCCTGATCCTGCCTGAGTCATCCCCGCATGCCGGCTCTCCCTGCTGTCTGTGAGCAGAGCAAAACCTCCCCGAGCTCCCAAATGGCTGTTCCTACAGACCCTCAGGGAATCTGGGAGCAGGGGGGAGCTCTGTAGGACAGGGGGGAGTTCTTTACCTGCAGTCCCTCCTCTGTCCAAGGTGAGCCTTTTCCACGCTGCTCCAGCTTGTGTTTGCTCTCAGCTCCAAGCTGAGCTTGTGTCGTGGGCCAGGCAGGGAGATATTTCCCCTTTCCACATGCCTTCCATCCTCTTCCCAATGCCAGGAGCTCAGTGTGGAGCCTGTGGAACACAGGTAGGAAGAGGAACAGGTGTGCGCAGGGACCAGAGCCCTGACCATAAACGCCAACTCTCCCTCCAGCCAAGAAATCCTTGGATCCCGTGCACCAAACCCCTTCTTGGAGGCAGCCCTGTCCCCTCTGGCATCCCTTCCCTCCTGTCTCCCCAGGTGAGGTGGGCTTCCTGGCCGAGGAGCGGCGGATCAACGTGGCGGTGACGCGGGCGCGGCGCCAGGTGGCCGTGGTGTGTGACGGCCACACCGTGGGCAGCCGCCCCTTCCTGCGGCGCCTCCTGGACCACCTGTCCCAGCACGGCCTCGTGCGCTCCGCCTTCGAGTACCTGGATGACCTCGTGCCCCAAAACTACCCCGGGGAGGGCGGGGCCCAGCGCCGGCAGGGCCCCAAAGCGCCGGGCCCCAAAGCGCGGCCGGCTCCAGGCGGGAAGCTCAAAGCGCCGGGGGCGGCCGGAGCAGGGAGCCAGAAACCTGGAACACGGAGCTCGCCGAGCACTGCCGGAGCTGGGAGAGATGGCTCGGGGTCAAAGGAGGCTGGGGACAGGTTCAGGGCCATGCTGGTGGCCTTCCTGGCGAGCAGCGAGGTGCAGATGGATTTCCCAGCATCCCTGAATTCCCACGAGCGGATGCTGGTTCACATGCTGGCAGAGGAGTACGGGCTGCAGCACCTGAGCTCCGGGGAGGGCCGGGACAGGTTCATCAGTGTCCGCAAGAGACTCCCCAGGCAGCCC
>VXBU01003971.1:232585-246198 GCA_013400315.1 Bombycilla garrulus
GAGCCCCCGCTGCCTTCCAAGGCCCCACTGTCCTCCGAGCCCCCACTGCCTTCTGAGCCCCCACTGCCCTCTGAGCCCCCGCTGCCCTCCGAGCCCCCGCTGCCCTCCGAGCCCCCGCTGCCCTCTGAGCCTCCGCTGCCCTCCGAGCCCCTTCCGGAGCCCCTGCATCCCAGCGGGAGCACCCCTGAGCCTGCGGAGCTGGGGCAAAGCAGCCAGGCTTCGGGGAAACTGGACCTGAAATCCCTGCACCTGGAGAGAGTCCAGAGGGAGAGAGCCAGGCGGGAGGAGGCAGCGAGGAAGGTGCAGGAGCCCAGCCGTGGCAGCAGGAAAAAGGACAAGAGCGAGGCCAAAGGTGGGTGAAGCTTTTTCTAACCAGCACAATTAATGCTCGTCCTTGGATGGATCTTAATCCCGGTGTGTTTGCTCTAGACCTTGGGATGTGGGCGTGGGGCATGTGGCTCTTGGAGAGCTGCAGGGAGGTGGGAACTGCCTGCAGCATCCAGGTAGAGGGGTTTGGATACCTGGAGGCACATTCCTTAAGTCAGAGGAAAAACACTGGGACCGTTTTGCAGGAGAGTCTCAGGAATCACACGGGAGGCTCCCAAGAGTAGGGAGAGGAGCTGAGGGGAGTACCTGGCCCCCACTGAAGGATGTAAAGGGACTGCCCTGTGGCTGCAGGAGAGTGGGTTTGTTCCCAGGCCCCAATCCAGGTGTGTGCTCCCCTTTCCCAGGAAAACCGGCGGTCGGAAGTGTGGCCGGAGAGGATTTTGATGCTCTGATCGCTGCTGCCATCAAAGCTGACAGGACCTGTGGATTCCCCTGCTGCAAGGCCTCTGTCACCACCCTGGGCCAGCTCTGCCACCACTGCCAGCGCCTCTTCTGCCTCAGCCACCACGTCCCCGAGGTGAGGAGGGGCAGGATGGGCTTAGCCTGGGAATTTTCTCTGTGGAGCTCCCCGGGCAGGTTTCCTTGCAAGGAGTTTGAGCAGAGCCCTCCCTGTCAGAGCCTGTGCTGAGCTCAGGTGTACAGGGCTGGCAGGTGCTGACACTTGGGCTCTGCTCACCTCTTCCTGAGGCTTTTCTGTTCTACTCTCATTTTGTGCCCTCCTTTACAATTTTCTTATGGCGCTCACACTCTGAGGCCGTGTGCATGAGACGAGGCAGGGAGCAGAAATGGAGAAGCACAAGTTTCAAGCTCAAGTGAACCTGGACTCAATTCCCAGCTCATTCCCTCTGCATTCTGAGGATGATCCCTGCCCTTTGCAGATTGTCTCTGCACCCTGGGAACAGGTCAAGGATGGTGCAGTGCTGCCTGGCCAGCAATTCAGAGTTCTCTGTGTCCTTGTTCCTCATCCCGCAGCTTCTGCGCCCTGTGGAGCCTCCCGGAGCTCAGCAGCCCTATAAATCCTTGGCAAGCTTTTCCCTCTGTCAAGAGCTATCTGTTTCCATGGCAAGGAACAGTTGTATTTATGGTCACTCACCATCCAGGGGGATGGAGATTTATTCCCTGCAGAATTCAGCCTCTCCCTGCTGAATTGTAACGAGGCTCCAATAATTGTCGGGATTCAAATCCATATCAGCCCCAGGAAGGGCTGTCACAGCTCTGGGGGAACAGGCTGGGACCCCACTCCATGGAAACGTTAATGACTTTGGGATGGGCCAAGGAAAGGGATCGGATTTTAGCATCTGACCTGCGAGAGATAATTCCAGTGTTGGACTTGGCTCATTAAGCAGCAGATTCATGGCTAAAACGGTCTCCTATTTCCCAAAACACCTTTCCCAGTTCACTGGAAAGGAGGTGGAAGGAGCCACTTGAACCATCCCAAAGGATGATCTACCTGCTGTTCAGAGCTCAGGACCTGGATCTTTATATTTCGTTCTGTGTGAGAGGAGATATAAATGATGGTTTAATGAAATACAGAATAATAAATAGTAATTATTCATTTTAAACACTAAGTATAAGTATAAATCTATAAAAATATAGAATCTAAATACAAAATGAAACTAAATTTAAAAAATAAAAATAAATAGTGTAAATAGTAAACAATGATAAATAATAAAATAAAAAATTGAAATTATTAAAAATAAATTTAAAATTATGAAAAATATAAGTATATAAAGCAATATGACAGCACAATAATATAATAATAGATAACATCATTATAATAATGACTGTAAACGATGGGAGATGATTTTAGGGGAGTGCAAAGCAGGCAAGAAAGGAATCCCAGGCTCAAGGAGTGGAAGCCCCTGGTTCCCACGTGGGTGATCCCTGCCCCACTGCCCGGTGTCCGTTCTCTCCGCCAGGTCCATGGCTGTGGGGAGAAGGCCAAGGCGCACGCGCGGCAGCGGATCAGCCGGGAAGGGGTCCTGTACCCCGGGAGCGGCTCCAAGGACAAATCCCTGGATCCTGCCAAGCGAGCCCACCTCCAGCGGCGCCTGGACAAGAAGCTCAGCGAGCTGACGAGCCAGAGGAAGGGCAAAAAGAAAGACAAGGAGAAATGAGGGACCCGACTCTTGCTTTTTTAACCTCGGAGCCGTAGCTCAGCCCCGCCACCCCAGGGCAGAGCTGCCGTGCTGTGCCTGGGTGGAATAGGGGGCTCCATTTTGGGGGGAAATCCTGGAGCTGGGAGCCTTCTCGAGCTGCAGGGCCGAGGCAGGGGAGGGAGAGCTGCTGTATTGTCCTGGTTATCCCTACGGACACGATGATGGATGCACTCAGGGGCCTGAGCACGCTGGTAAAATGGGCATTAAACACCCAAAGCTGTCACTGTCACATCGGTCCCTGCAGCAGCAGGTGATGGATTCCTGGGAGCTGGGACGTGGGAGGCACCAAGAGCCCTGGGTGACCCCGTGCTCCAGGGAGGATGGCTGAGGAAATGGATGTGTCCCAGCCCAGCAACCCTCCGGCCCCACTTAGAGCTGGAGGGACCCTGCCTGTCCACGCTGCAGTCATTCCCTCCCACCTGGGCCAGGGGCTCAGGACGGCGCTCAGCCCTGCTCCAGGTGCATGGGAATAGGGATGGGGAAGGGAGGCCTCGAGCCCAAACCTTGCTGGCACCGTGAGGAGCAACTCCAGCGCACAGAACCATTTCCCTGGGAGAGCCTTCCTGTGCCACTGGGAGGTCTCTCCCTCCTCACTGCTGCCTGTCCCTTCCCTGACACTTCACGGACCCATCCTGCCCTTCCCACGGAGCTCCTTGGAGGCTGATTCCCAATGGGAAAGCCCAGAGTGACGGCAGGTACAGCCACGTGAGCTTTTCCGGTGGGAGGGAGCCTTGTGTCCATCCTGGACCTTCTCCTCATCCTTCACACAAGGTCCATCCAGCCCACCCCCAGAATAGCTCCAGCAGCAGTTTTTGTCCACGGGATGAAGGAGAAGGTGCAGAGGTGCCTCCAAATAGGAGTGGCTGGAGAGAAGCACTATAGAAATGCCTAACCCACACCTTCCCCATCATTTTGGGGTTAAACATGACAGATTCCAGCACCTGTGGGAGTCAGTCACCTCACCTCATCCCAAGTAAAGCTCAGCAGTTGGCAGGAGCTGCTGGACAAGCAAGGATTTCTGTGTGCATCTCTTCCCAAATACTTGGCTGGCATAGCTAACAAGCAGATTTTCCCCAGACCTTGTGCTCTGTGCGTACTGACTGCAAACAACTTCCCACAAAACCTCCTCATCCTTCAGAGAACTTCATTCCTCAAACCCCTCCATCCTTGGCTCATGCCCAGGGTGCCCATGTGTCACCCACGGAGGATGGCACCAGCTGCCCTGGCAGCAGGGGGGGCAGGGGGACTCCTAGAGGGAGAGGCGGGAGGAGGAAGTGTGGGAGAAGGGAATCTGGGCATCAGTGAGAGGAGAGGGCCAGGGGGAGGAGCCAGAGCAGAGTGGGATAATGGAACCGGGACGTCACAGCCGTGTCCCAAGGGAAGGTCAGGCGGGACAGATGGGAAGGGCAAAGTGCCGCCAGCTCAGGGGATAACTCACCTTGGAGTTACTTTTTAATCAGGGAAAAACAGATAAATGGCTCATTCACACCTTCTTCCCTGCTCAGATCATCCAAGCAGCCACATCCCAGCCCATGGGGCCAAGTTCATGGCACAGGGCCCCAGACACCCCCAGATTTCCCAGCCTGGCTTTGCACCAGCAGCCTGCTGGCAGGGAAAACCCAAGGCTCCGAGGAAGGAGGGATGTGGCCCCAGTGCATCCTCTGCTCTGGAGGACATGTCGTGAGGGGCTCCATCACCCTCCGCAAACCAGAGTGGGAATTAGCTCCCAAAAAATCCCAAACCTGGTTTGGGCAAGAGCCCACGAGCACGCCAGGATCCACACAGGCTTTTCCTCTGTCTTCCTCCTGAAACAGGAGCTGGGCTTAAAAAATATGAATTATGGGGCCTTTCCCACCTGCCTTGGGTCACAAGGCCAAGATGTTCCTCTCTATGCCCAAACCCTGGATAAAATGAGTTATAGGGTAAGTCACAGCCCAAGTCCAGGAGAAGGGGCTGGAAGAAGCAATCCCCAGTTGTGAGAGTCGTGTTAAGGAGCAGGGATTTGAGTGCTGTCCTGAGCACTCTGAGAGGGTGAGTTTGGGTTGGAAAAGTAGCTGGGGTGAGAAAAGCTGCCCCTGATCCTACGGGACCTTTAGGGGATAATTCCCAGCGTGGATCTGACCTCAAACCCAGGAGGCTGGAAACCAAGTGGCTGGAAAGCAATCCCTGCTTGTGCAGCCAGTGGAGAGGGCCAGGGATTTACTGTATGGGGGAACAGATGGGAGGAGAAGCCGTACGTAACAATTGACTTTCTGCTGTTATTGCTCCCTTTTTCCCTTCTCGTTGGAAACATTCCAACCCTGGCTCAGCACACCAAAGCCACTACAAAAGATCCCCTCAGGATCACCACCCACGCCAGGCTGGCTTTTATCACCCTCCTCATGATCCCTACCCAAAAACCACCTTCCAAAGGAATCCCCCACCCTCCCTTCTTGCTCAGAGTCCACGTGTGAGGATTCCACAGATTTTGAGGCCATTGGGAGCGCGCGGAACGCTCGGGAGCTGCGGTTTGGGGAGATTCCTGCTGGTTTTGGCCCATCTGGGCTCCTTTCTGGCAGGTCTGGCCCAGTGGGGCTGGCCCAGAACGTGCCCACGGAGCCGTTCTGTCCGTGCTCCGGGCGATTTGGGCCCCTCAGCGCCGGCAGCTTGGCCTTGCGGGGTGCCACCAAGTCCCTGCTACGGGCCCAAAGCTGTCCCCAGGATCCGGCCTAATTCCTGCGGAGCGGGTGCCACATGGAGACGGGCTTGCGGAGCGTGGCCAGCATCTGGTTCCAGTGCGTGGTGCCCATGCCGCTGGCCGCCGGCCCGATGAGCACGTGGCCCGTGTTGTCACCGCGCCCGTCCTCGCCGCTCTCGGCCACCGTCACGCGCAGGGACAGCTCCTGGGGGGCACGGGGCTGTCACCGCACACGGACCCACCCAGACACGTGTCCCCGTGCCCTCTCCATGGGCACACACACCCACGGTGCCAACACATCCGTGCACCGCCATACCCCACGGACACACAGCCCTCTGTGCCCCCACCCTGTTCAGACCCATCCCCTGTTCCTGAAACCTCCACAATCCCTCTATACCCACCCTTGTACACCCCCCACGGTTACACATCCCCCTCTGCTCCCACACATCCCCATAATCCATCTTTGCCCTGTCCACACACCAAACCATCCCTGTGCACACTACTATATCCCAACACACACATCCATATCCTCCCCAAAGTCCCCAACACACATTCCCCCCTCCAGCAGCCATTTCACACATCCACACCTCTCCAAACAGCCCCCACACATCCATATACCCCACAACAGCCCCCACACCACATCCCTGTCCCTCAAACAGCCCCCACACATCCCACCCCAAACCAGACCCACACACACACAGCCCCCACAGCTCCCAGGATCACCTCCCAGAACCCCACACCCCCAGGAGCTCCACACTAATGTGTTTGGGGAGCTTGAGGAACACCGGGATGTGGGCTGGGCTGGGCCGGACCTGGAGCACGATGGCTGGCACGGAGAAGATCATGGCCTCGTTGAACACGGGGTTGGTGTCTCCCCTCTTCACTGCTGTCTTCTTCTTGCTGATCTTCCTCCCGTCCTGTAGCAGGTACACCTTGACGAAGGGATCTGCTCGGAGGGAGGAGAGGGATCAGTCACAAGCGTCCCCAGCAGTGTGGAGGAAGCAGGGGAACCCTTTCTGGTGGGCCTTCCCTGCAGGTCGGTCCTCTTGGGGAGCCACTCCCGTGTAGCAAACGGGATAAATCAGGACAAACCCCACCATGGAGCCCCCCTCACCTGCGGTCACCTTCCCGTTGCTCCACACGAGGTTCTTGGCTTTGACCACCACCACCGTGAGTCTCTCGGCCGTGGGCAGGTAACTCAGGGAGAGCAGGATCTCCCCCACCGTGTCCACCGCCTGTGCGACGCAACGGTCAGGACACGACGGCCAGGACACGACAACGTCCCGCTGTGCCAGCCCCAAACTCCAGCTGGGAGATGGGACCCTCCGGGCTCACCTTGTTGGTGTCCTGCAGGTAGAGCCAGGCGTTGAAGGGGCGCGTGGCCAGGTCCAGGTCGGAGAGCTTGAGCTCGGCCACGCCGGTGCTGACGCTGCGCTCGTCCTCGTCGATGCCGAAGACGGAGAAGCGCAGGCTGTTCTCCTCCAGCGCCGCCGGATCCAGCGGCACTGAGAAGCGCTCGTCGAAGGCCACGGAGTAGGCACTCCTCTGGATCTGCCGTGGCAAGGGGGGGTTGCCCTGGCGCCCACGGGGTTTGGGGCTGCAGCCCTGCTCCACCCCGTTTCAGGAGAATTGCGAGGAGCGCAGGGACGGCATCTCCGGGGCACGCTCCATCCTATCGGGGATGACCTATCCTGGCCTGACCACAGCAACTGCTCAGCCCCTGGGGTGAAAATCAGGGCTGTGACCTGGCCCAGCGCCTGTTAATTCTTTTAATTAGAGAATCTGCGTTGGCTCAGTGCTCTCAGATACATCCCAAGCCCCCTGGAGTGCGGATGCACATCCGGCTTGGTCATACCAGGCAACGAGATTTATGGCTACGAGGTGTAACCCCCAGCCTTTCTCCCAGCAGAGCCAGCTCCTGAATGTGCCCAGTGGGAATGGTGCTGTTTGGCTGATGTTGTCCCTGTGTCACATCATTCCCTGGGAGCAGCAGCAGCTCCTGTGGCTCATCCTGCAGGTGCTGATCCCAAAGAACTGGCTGAGGGGCAATGCTCCGAAGTCATAGATTTACGGACTTTTTTATTCCCCTACTCCAGCCCTGTTTCAGCATCCAAGATGTTGCAGGCAAACCAGGGGTTTGTCCCATGGGATGAAAGCCTTGGAAAGCGTGGAGCAAAGTGGATCCACCAGCTCCCCAAAGCCACCCAAATCTGGGTGGAGAAGGGATGCCTCTGTGGGGCTGTGTCACCCCAAAAGCCCCCCAGGAGGTGGTTCATTCTCCCCCGAGGACCCTCTCCTGTCTCAGTCTGCTCCTAACCCTGCTCCGTCCCTGGGATGAAGGACACAAAGGCAGCACCTGCCATTCCTGGCCTTCTGCCACTGGATACCACCATCCTCCAGAGTTCCCGGGGGATTGAAGTTCCTCTGTGTGAAGAGCAGATTTTAAAGCCCTACAGATTTTACAGACTGTCTGTCTGCAGCCCACGCTGTATTTTGGGAGCTCTGGATCAAGTACAACCAAACAGGAGCTGTTATTTAAAATCCCTCCAGAAGTACTGGGAAAAAAAAGTGGCTGGGCCTTTAACCATGGCCTTGGGGCAGCCGAGGAGGTAAATTGTGCTGGTGAATTATAAATAATGACACTAAACAATAAATATCTCCAGAGCATAAATAAAGAACCAGTGATTTGGATGGGAAAATGGTCTAAAAGGGCACTGTGGAAATATTCTGGAGGCAGCAGCCGGTTTGTGTGGATGAGCAGCATCTCCACACCAGTGGAGAGGTGCCTTAACGGGATGCAAATTCCCACTCCTTGCTGGAATATCCCAATTCAATCAAACTCACTCTGCAATAAAGGAGCTGCTGGAAGAAAATGGAGGCTCCTGCTTTCCAAAAGCAGCTTTTGAGGTGCTTAAAAAGGGAGGTTTTGCCCCAGATCCAGCCCTGGTTATGGCTGCCAGTGCTGCCACATGGATTTTCCACTTGCGTGTCCTTTGTGGGGAGGGAAAAATGTTGGGGCTGTTGTGGGGAGGAGAGGGACTGTGAGGACTCGAGGGACTGTGGAGCCATGGCAAGACACCAGTAGCACCTGCCCAAACTGCCACTGCCACCCAAATCCCACCCCAGGCCACCTCCTCCACCTGCCACAGCCTCCTTTCCACAGCAGGGACACTCCAGCAGGAAAACTTGCCACCAGCCATGCTCGGAGATGACAAAGTCAGCCCAAATCCCTGCCAAGGGGGAGACAGGTTCCTGATGTGCAAACCCACCTGGGACACGCCTCAAAATCCTGTGCCAATCCAGAGCTCTCTGCTCCCAAATCCCATCACTGCTGTGGGGAGCTGACACCCACCCCAAAATCCCACGTCAACCACATCCAGCCTTGAACTCCACGCTCCCAAACCCCACCAGTGCCTTGAATAGCTGATATCCCCCAAATCCTGTGCCAGCCACTTCTGACCCTGGCACGCCTGGAGCTCCCTGCTCCCAACCCCCGCCACTTCCTTGGGGAACGTGGCCAAGGAACGCTCCCACCCAAAACCCCAGGGTGCCCAGGGCTCGGTGGGGGGCCCGGGTAGGAACGAGGGGCTCACCCGGGAGATGCCGACGATCTGCTCGGCCGGGAGGAGGCTGATCCGCATGAAGCAGGACTCGAAGCGCGCATCCTCCTTCTCCAGCAGGTCCTTGCCCTGCAGCAGCGTCACGTGCAGGGCGGCCGCCCTCCCGTCGTACTCCATGGACACCTCCACCTGCCCCACCGTGAAATCCTGCCCGAAGTTGTTCCCGATGGACGAGATGGAGTTGAGGGAGTCGGCCGAGATGGATTTCCGCAGGGGGCCGTAGTGGGCCAGGCCCAGGTCTCTGCCCATCAGCTCCAGGCTGCCCAGCTCCTGGATGCTCTCCAAGGTGTCCTCTGCCCTCAGGCTGCTCTTGCGGGACGAAGAGCTCCGACCTGGCGCCCGCTGCGAGCCCGGGGCCAGCCCTCGCTGCCAGGGGAAGGAGAGCAGGCGCTGCCATCCATCCATCCCATTCCATCCCTCCGTGTGGTGCCGGACAGCTGGGCTTCTCCGGCGCCTCCTTGGATGCATCCCGGCCCCTGCCTGGCCTCAAGCTGCCGCGGCAGCGAGCCCGGAGCTTCCCGCAGCTCCCGGCTCCAGCGATCCCCCCAAAAGCTCCTGCAGCACCAGGTTGCTGCCTGTGGCTGTTCCCCCCTCGGCGAAGGGGTCCAGGAGATATTCCCTCCCCTCCAGTATCCCGCGTGCTGCAAAGGGAAGGAGACGGACGCAGCTTCTCCCCCTTACCTTGTTCCTGACGTCCGGGCACGCCGCTCCGTACTTCTGCTCCAGGTACCGGTAGTCATAGTTGGGGAAGGGGGACGGGGCCGGGTAGCTCCCGGAGCGCCAGAGCTTCCACAGGTTGATGGCTGCGATTCCCAGCAGCGCCAAGGCGCCGGCGGCGTAGAGCCCGATCTCCCACCGCGGCGGGCTGGAGGCCACTGCAGGGGACAGGGCGCTCCGTGAGCTGGTGACAGCCCCGGCAAGGAGCCCGCAGCCTCGGCCGCTTCCCCGCCGGGAGCTCGGCTCCAGGCTCCGAGGATGGGATGGGCCGAGGAGGGATAAACCGCAGCCCCCGGCCAGCAAACGGCTCAGGCAGGGGTTCTGCCGGCCAGAAAATGACAGCCCTGGCTCGGCCGTCCCGGGAGATGGAGCTGTCCTGCGTCCCAGCCCCGCTTGCCAGCGAGCGGCTGTGTCACTCCCGAGGTGCCGGGGGTCCCTTTTGCCAGCTGCGGCTCTGTCCCGCTGACAGATGTGCCCAGCATCGCCCTCGGCCCAGCCGCTGCCTGGGGATGCCAGGAAAAGCCAGGAGCAGGGAAAAACCGAGCGAAAAGCGGCTGGAAAGAGGCAGAGCCCCGCGGGTGCCGCCGGAGCGAGCGGGGAGGGAGCGCCGGGCTCGGCTGCGAGCGGCTCCTGCTGCATTGCACCAGCCTCCTCCATCACTCCCGCGCCGAAGCGGCACCGGCCGCCCCGTGCGGCACAGGAAAAGGGGCAAAGAGAGGATTTCTCATCCCGGAGCGCTGCCGGGGAGTCCTCCGGCATCATCACGCCGCAGCGCTCCCTCCTTCAGAGCCGGAAAAGCCCAAAGCCAGGCTGAACTCCCACATCGCATCCCAGCGCAGGAACAACCTGCTGCTCCCCCCAGCCCTCCTCCAGCGGGAACAGCAGAAGGAACTGAGTATTCTCATCCGAAGCACCTGCTCTGGATCCGGGGAGCAGCCCACAGGGATCTCCGGGGTTAAACACTGGAATGGGACCCGGGTCCTGCTTCATCCAGCCCGACCCACACCCCTAAAGTGCTCTGCTTCATCCCTGCATCCCGGCTAAGGATGCTGTGGGAAGCAGTCGGAGGTTTCCCGTGCCAGAGCTCCCAGGCTCCTGCTATGGCGGAGGGGCAAAATTGGGAATAAAATTGAGAATGAAAACAAAAATAGCAGAATAATCTTTTACTGGCTCCTACCTCCGAGGAACTCCAAGTGCAAATCCCAGCTGAACTGGAACCGGCTTCCGCTCATTCCTGCCCGTTTCAGAGGGCTGAGCACTCATGTTGGAAAACTTGGGAGGTTTTAAGGGTTTTACCATTTTTTCAGGAAACAAAACCCAGCGGGCACGTGGAGCAGAGGGTTCTCCCCACGGAAAGCAGCGAGGACCGGCCAACCCTTCCCCAGAAAAACCTTCGGTGTGAGCCCCAGCTGCTCTGCCCCAAACCCTTCCCGGGCTCCCTGGGGAGGACTCACCACTGAAGTGGGATCTGCTCACGTGCCCAGTGTCCATGGCAAACGCTCCCTGCGAGCCGGACAGCCTGGAATGCGCGAGACACAGCGTTAGGACGAAGGGGAAGAACTCAGAAATTGAATGCCTTGTGATTTTCCAGCAGGGACGCTCCATCACTGCTCCCCCTCCATCGCTCCCGGCCTTGGCTCCTCTTCCAGGCGCTGAGCAAACGCGCTGAAGCCTCTCAGCCACGGGCAGGAGCTGAAGGAGGGACAGGAGCCCCCGGGAAGGGGCAGAGCCACTCGATTTACCTCGGGAGCCTTTAAACAGGCGACATTCCCAACCTCTCTGCGTGTGGATATCCCCCTCCAGGAGCCCCCAAAGCCCTTCGCTGCTTTTCCAGCTGAAATCTGCCTTTGCCTCCTGCAGTTTCCCAGCCTCTCCCGAGGCTTTGCCCTGGCCCCAGCTGAGGGGGGCAGCCCCATTCCCCCATTTCGGGGTCACTACGGGGTTTAGAGATGCTGTTCCCCAGGAATCAGCTCCTACAGGGGGAAAGCTCCGTCGCTTTCCCCTCAAAAAGGGTTTTCCCAGTCAAGTCAAAAGGCAGCTGCTCTCCCAGGCAGGTCCTAGCACAGGCACCACGGATGCTGAGAGGGATTCATCCAAGCCAGCTGCTCCTGCTATGAAAAGGGGGTTTTGGGATCCCCAAAAACACCCAACAAGCAAATCCAGTGGGAACTGACCAGCACCCCCTGTTCCCTGGCATTAGTGTTGGGGAATCACCAACCATGGAGAGCTGGTGGGATCCCACAGAACCCCACGGGGACACAACCTCAGCACTGCCCCTAAACCCCCCCCACACCTCCCTCAGAGCCCCCCAGCCCTTCTCCAGAATTCCCAAAGCTCACTCAGGGAGCTGGATTGGCCTTGGACAGACGGTTCTGCAATATTTGGGCCGCACCTTCCAGCTCCCCTTGGCCGCTCAGGGCCTCAGGCACTGGGGAGGGGTGATCAACTTCCCCTAAAACCACCCAGGCCTGGATTTTATCAGGCAAAAGTGGGAATTTCTTGGCATGGAATATGGGTGCTGGGATGGGCCTGGGAGATGCCCAGGTCCTCCTCCCTCTGGCACAGATCTGCCTGTGCAATGGATGAAACAGCCCTGTCCTGGCTGAGAACGTGCTGAGCTCATGTTATGGGCTGAGCTCAGCTCAAGGCCCACTTCGCTGTTTAGTGCTGAAAATTGACATCTTAATAGAGCAACGTGATAGAGATTTACCTTAAACTGCGTCGTTTTATGCCCTGAAAAGCCCCTGAGCCCAAGCAAGGCGCTCTGTTCCTCTCTCTTCTTCCCAATTATTTTTAACATGAAAATAGCAAAGTTTTCAGAACTGACTTTCCCTGCAGGAGGACAAACATCCCCTTTAAACCCCCTCTATCGCTTCCCAATATTTTCTGGAAATTAGAAGGAATTAATAATTTTTCTTCTCTTTCAGAGCTTCTCTCCCCAAAACCCCTCTCCTGAGGAGCTCTAAGCAGTAGGTTAAGCAGATTTCCAAGGCATCACCTGGAAAGAGACTGCAGTGCTCAGCACTGGGATGAAACCCAGAGGTATTTTCCTATTAGGAAAACAGCATCAATCTCTCCTGAGCAAGGAAACGGGGGTGGAGGTGCTCGGGGAAGGATTTATGGCTTTTTTTTTTTTTTTTGGTTAACTAAGCTCTTCCCTAGAGCATTGCACTGAGCTGCTCCGACATCCCCCTGACCTGACGCTCAAATCCCTGGAAAATCAAGCCTGAGGCACTGGGAAGGGAAGAAGCATTGCTCTCCCACTGCTGGCAGGACAGGGATTGATGGATTTTTCATCCACAGACCTCAAGATCGGGCTGCAGAGCCCTGGTTTGGGGTGCAGAGACTCAGAAAGGGGTGCAGAGCCCTCTCCATCCATCCCAACATCCCAACGCCACGGCCAGGGCACCTTCATTTTCCTTGGGAGCTGCTGCAGAGCTCAGGTCCCTTTTCCTGCTTGGAGGGACAATAAAGCAGCATCAAAGCCACCTGTCCTCCCTGGAAAAGGGGGTCCCCCAGCCTTCACGGCGTTGTCACCCTGCTGCTGCCGAGGCCACAGGCACAGCAACCCCAGGTGCTGGTCCCAAAGCACCCGGACCAAGCTGGCTGTGACCCCCTGAGCACGCTGCAGTCCCCACATGTCCCAGCCTGGGTTCCCTGCTCATCCTCGCTCCCCGTCCTGCCCCAGAGCCCCGCGGCCGCTGTGCTGAGCCCGGGCTAAACTCGGCTCGGCGGTGCTGCCGGTCCCGCAGCGCTGCTCTCCCCCCTCTCCTGCCCTGCCTGGCCTCCATCCGCAGGGCACAGGAGCGCGATGGAGTTTGNCCGGCCGCGGGGAGCGGGCAGAGCCCCCCGCCGCCGCCCGGGGGTCCCCGCGGGTCCGGAGCCCAGCGCCGGGATCCGGGATGTCCCCCCCACAGCCGGGATGCTTCCCGGCGGCGCGGGACCGGGAGCGGCTCCGCTCCCTCGCCCAGCCCAGCCCGGGGCGGAGCCGCCGCTCATCCGTGCCATGAGCTGGGCGGTCTCTGCGCTCGCCAGCCCCTCCCCGGGGGCCCG
>VXBU01003971.1:246601-278916 GCA_013400315.1 Bombycilla garrulus
GCCCGACCCCCCCGGCAGAGCCTGGGGACCCTGCGGGTCTCTCACTCGGGTTTGCCTCCCAGGCTTACAGCTTTCCTGAGGAAGTTGCCATGAAAAAAATCCCAACAAAATTCACCCCAAATCCCAGCCAGGAGTGAGGAGGGACGAGGCCAGATCACTCATCCCACGCCAGAGACCCTCTGCTGTGTGCTTGGCTGTACCAGGCTTCCTCAGATCCCCAAATCCCACTTCTCAGGGACTCCCTGGCCCACCCCACGGGCTCTGTGCATCCGCAGCTGCTCCTGCCCCTGAACCCTGACGAGTGTTTCTCTCCGTGGGGTCCCACGTCCCCTGCCCTTGTCCCTCAAAGGGTTCAGAGCCCCTCGGGGTCTCTGGATCACCACCCCAAAGCCGAATCCTTCAGTTCTCCCTTGTTCCAGACAGCTTCCAGCTGTGTGTCCCTCCTGGTCCTGGGGACAGCTGGGGCTCTCCAGCAAGGTCTTGGCTTTGGATATTCCCAGGAAAAAACATCAGCTTCTCTCCCTCTGCTGCAGTAAGCGGAACCCTTTGGGATCTGGCCCCAAGAGCCCCTCAGACAGTTCGGCCCCATGCCCACCACAGCACGAGCACTGGAGAGACCGGGCCTTCACACCCTCCTCTGGGATCTTCCAGTTCCCTCCCTTCAGAGCGTCAGGCGACTTCCAGAGCAGCAAGGAGCAACTCCACACAGCAGGAGAAACACTTTGCTTGAAGAACATAGAGTAAAATTGCGATTTTGTGGGGGAAAAACACCCACACAACCTAAGAAAAGGTGGGATCAGAGTCCATGAGCAGTGTGACATTCCAGAGGACCTGTAATTCCCAGGAACTCCCACATCCAGCCATAGGGCTGGCTCAACGCTGGCTGCAGGCTCCCTGCTCTGAAAGTCCAGGGAGGGCTGCACTGGGAGATGCTCCCATGATCTTCCCGGTTGGGAGTTCATTTTCAGGGAGAAAACACAGCAAGTTTTGACTGTACCAAAAACACTGCCTGGGTGTTACAGCTGCCTCCTTCTGCAGCCAAGGTTCCCTTTCCATGAGGCTTCCTGGCTCTTCCTCTGGCTCCAGCTGGAAAAGAGCAGGCCACGGTCCTTCCCCACTTCCCAGAGCTCCTCTGCATCCCCCAGGATGTGGCAGGATGTCCCTCTTCAGGACAGCCTGGGACGCAGCACCGTCCTGCAGGGCACCTCAGGGCTCACCACTCCAGACTCTGGGCAAAAGTGACCCCAGAGCTGTTCCAGATGGGATTGGATCAGGCTGAGGTTTGGAAATCTCCAAGCTTGGCACCCAGATTCATCCAGCCTCACACAGATACCAGCTCATCTATTAAAAACCCCTCTTTTAAAGCCAGCACCAACCTTTGGCCAAGCTCTCCATGGAAGTGGTGTGGCCACAGGTGGGGATCTGTCCAGGTGAGCTGGACGCTCCTGTGTGTGGAAGCAGGAGCCGGCCACCTCCGCCCTCTCCACAGGGAGGGTCCCATATAAGGCCATGACAAATGTTATTCCCACGGGGACTCTTGGCTTCCTTCTGTCTCCTCCCTCTGAGGCTGCTCTGAGCACACTCTGAGACAATGACAAAAGGATTCCTAAATCCAGGCGAGTGTGCCCACCTTCTTCCCTGAAAACCTGGACACGTTCTTTACCTCAGGGCCCAGCATCCACCCTGCGTGCTGGAAGGGACACAGCCCGAGCCCCCTCAGCCCCCCCTGTGAGGTGACAAGAGAGGAGCCACAGGCACACGCTGTTCCCGAGGATAAATCAGCAAACAGAACTACACTGACAGGATCCAGACTATCCTTTGGAGGCAGACAGATGAGTCAGTGGTTCACGTGTGAGGTCAAAGCTCCCGGATCTTTCTGGATATTCCTCACCAGGTGCTGCCACCGCAGGTAGATGGCCCTTTGGTGGGAGGGGGGTGCAGTGACAAGTCCCCTCAGGTCACCTGGACACTTCCTCAACTTGGGATTCCCAACTTCCAGACTGCCCCCTGCCCTCTCTTTATAGGTATAAAGTATTTGAAAGTATTTTTATAGGTGTAAAGTATTGGAAGGTTGGCTGTCATTCCCAAGTAACTCCCCATACAAAACCAAACAGAATTAAAAAACGAGATGTGCGCTGGGCATCAACTCTGCAAGCTCCTGCCACTTCAAAAGTATGGGATTGCACTCTTGGGAGTGTAGTGTGGTGTCTGCGTCATTTTCTTCTGGATAAACACTTCCGTGAAAAACAGCCAGATTGGATTAAGCAGTGACAGGGTGACGTCAGTGCCCAGGCCAGTGACGTGAGGGCTCAGAGGAGAGCGTACAGAATCCACGTGGATAGTGGAGCTCTCACATTTTGGAATAATGACCTGGGGAAACAAAGCAGCCCAGACCTCCAATTCCCTTTCCAGGATGCTGAGTCACCAGCAGAAACACGCCTGGCTCAGGATGCTCCCTGGCCGTGCTGTGCCAGGGATGTGCTCGGCCTGGGCCTGCTGCTGGCAGTGGGGACAGGGATGGGGGCTGTGACACTACAGGCATGAGCCTTCTGAGAAACCCCTCACCCTGGAGCTATCCTGGAAGGAACAGGGCAGTGACAAAGGGTGGCAGAGCCTGACGTGCCCCTGTGAGACCCCAGAGCAAGCCCAGGGAGGGTGTGTGTGTGGGGAGGACACAAATTCAGCTGAGGATAAAGCAAAGCACTCCAGACTGATGGGACACTCCCGGTTTCTGCTTGTGACACGTTTTACTCGGCAGAGCAAAGGCAGCTTGACCTTTCTCACTTCACCTTCCCTTACATTTAAGAGATGACCGAGACTAAAAGAGAAATTAAAAATAAGAGCTAAGGAGAAGTTTGTCTGTCTCCCCAGAGCTGGGACACACCACCCACGTGCTGCAGGCCGCTCCGGGACGTCGGAAGTCAGTGGGATGGCCTGCAGAGGGGCTGGAACAGCAGCGTTCTGTGGTACATTCTGTGCAAGGAAAACAGCTTGGCCACAATGTCCCCGTGTACCCGCGGTGACCTCGCTCAACACTTCACCCAATCCTCCTCCACAGCTCCAGGGAGTTCCAGCAGGAAGAACAGAATTCAGTTCCCGTGCCTGGTCTCTGTACACTCCAAAGCAAGTGTTCCTAATGCCCAAACGCCCCACGGAGCTCCCAGTTCCCTGGGAATGGAGCAGCAGATCCCTGTGTGCCGTGCTGAGCCCCCCGTCTCCACACCTGGTTCTGAGGAAGACACACAGCAGCCGGCGAAGGACCCGCCCTGTGTGCGGGGTCAGCGCTGACCTCCCTCTACACGACTTCCTCCGGCCCTGCCCAGGTGACACGAGGAGAGAGGGGCTCTGTCAGCGCCATCCTCCCCCGAGAGGATTCCCACACGCTGGAACGCTAACAACGACAATTAGGAGTTAGGTAGGATAAGGTTGGGACTGTGCACCAGGCCCGCTCGGGCACCACGAGCTCCTGTGAGCCCCGTGCCCGCGCTCAGAGCTTCCTCTCCCGGAGTTTGCTCTCGTTGGGTTCATCCAGCAGGGCTGAGTGTCCATCCCCATTGCTCAGGCATTTGTCCTTCTCGTGCCTGTGCTCCTGCTTCTGCCGCCGGATCTCCTTGTACCGCAGCGTGATGTCCCTGCAACACACACAGCACACGGTTCCAGCCCGCAGGAGGAACGGCAAGGGAACCTCTCTGCACCGAGCCTCCTGGGATAACAACTCACTGGAGCCCCTGGCTGGGCACCTCTACAATTGCTGACGGCACCAATGCACTGGCAGTTTGTGTTTCTGGCTCTTCCCACCTCTGCTAGAGCACAACAGCCAGTCCTGCAGGAGCAGCCACTGCTTCCCCCCTCCACACAGCACTGCACTTCAAACAATCGTGGAATGGTTCGGGTTGAAAGGGATCCTAAACCCATCCCATTCCACCCCCTGCCATGGGCAGGGACACCTTCCACTGTCCTGGGCTGCTCCATCCAACCTGGCCTTGGACACTTCCAGGGATGGGGCAGCCATGGCTTCACCCTGTGCCAGGGCCTCATTACCCTCGTTTTCCCCCACACCACATCTAAGCCTGCTCTCTATCAGTGTGGAGCCATTCCCCCTTGTCCTGTCCCTCCAGTTCCTAAATGCAGAGCCCCTCTCCAGCTTCCCTGTGGGTATCTTCCGATACTGGAAGGCTGCTAATTCCTTAGGCCCTGTGCAGCTGCTTTCCATGATCCCGACAGGAAACTGCCAGGATCAGGCCCAGAGAATTCACTGTTTATTTCAGAACTTGCACCAACCCAGGAGAGCTGTGCTCTCTCTCCCCAAGCAGTCCCAGGGAGCCCCTTTGAGGACGGCGGTTGAACAAATCCTCCTAAAACCCTGGCCAGCCCCAAATGCAGCCCCACCCACCGAATGAAGAAGCGCCAGGCTGTCCAGGTGAGCACCAGGATAATCCCCAGGATCCAGCACTGGGTGATGTAGAAGGGCAGGGAGAGGGTGAGCGTGTAGGGATCGTACTTGACGACGATCAGGAACTCCGTGGCAGTAATAGCAGCAACCAGCCAGGCCTGCTGGCCCAGCTTCTTGTGGAACTTCCTGCAGGAGAAACACAGACAAAAACATTTCATTGCTGTAAAATTGGGCATGTGGAGAAATCTGCACAAAAAGACAGCTGGGGCAGTGATTTTATTCAGCTTTGCACAGTCCTTCAAGTCTAGTTCAGCTCACACATGCACTAAGGCTCTGCAGGATGACACTGTCATGTCGGTATTACTTCTCAGGGGCTCTAAAAGCCTCTCCTCTCAGAGGCTCTAAAAGCGAGAAAAGCTAAACTTCATCACCACACAATGCAGGGAAGTGTCCCCATTCCCAGCTAAATCCACATGAAATGATTCTCTGACCAGCGTGAGACCAGCTGATGTTCAGGGTATGGTTCCAAACAGGAGCTTCTCACACATGAGGCCCAGAGCCACATTTGACACCAACATGCAGTTCAAGCTACACCAAACCATCCAAATACACTGGGAAAAAATATGGAATAAATCAAGTGTAGGTGATTGCTGATGCAGAAGGGATGAGTGCACTCCTTCTTAAAAGGTATCCTGCCTGGATGAAAGGGCTGCAGAAACTGCTCCAGGTGGTGACAGATTAAATGGGCAGAGACCAGCCCTAACCCACAGGCAGAGAGATGAAAGGAAGCAGCAAAGCAGCAGACCTCTCACAGGGAATTCCAGGGGCTGTGATGATGAGGGCAGCTTTCTCCCTCTGTTCTGCTGGGCTGCTTCCTCCTCTGCCATCCCTTCCCTGACAACAGAATCCAAGATAACCCCAACACAAGAGCTGGGCAGCCCCTAAGGCTGCCGAGGAAGAGAGCTGGTTTCCTGCCTAATACTCAGGAAAGATGCGAAAGATTTTTCTTGTGGTGAAAGAGATGAAAATTCATGGCCTCGACGCAGACTCCTCAGAGGTGACAGGAAGACTCCAATCAGGAATGTGTGACTATGCTACAAATGCATCAAGACACTCCTAGCCAGGAACATTTCACACATCCAGCCCTCAGGAACTCGGAGGCAGCGTGTGGAGTGTGAGGGCTGGAGAAAGCTTCACCCCTCTTCTTCTGGGACTGTTGAAATTCCAGGCACTACACTGTCACCATGCTCAGCCCAAGGTCCTGCAAGCAAAGCCTCAGAACTGCCCAGAATGCTGAATGGGAAAAAGAATTCTTCACGTTGGAATTTCGCCGCTTTCTAGACCCAGCATTGCAGGGCTAGCTGAAGAGACCTTGTCAGTTCATCCCGACAATCCCATCACCACCAGCGAAGACAGTGAGCCACGATTTTGTCATGGAAGGGCAATGAAATATTCCAATCTTTGAGCATTAAGAGTTTCCAAAAGGAAAATGTCAGCAAGGTTTCCCACATGACGGGAGCCGGGAGTCTCTGGTACAGCCTGCTCTTCCCAGCAGGAATAATGTACTGAGTTCTGCAAATACAACCGTGGAGCAAATCAAGCTTCCCTCTGCTCCTCCCCTACAACACCACGGAAAGAATCCTGAAGGATCCCTGGCTTGAAATGATTCGGAACCAAAGCTGGTAAGTGGGGGCAGATCCTCTCTGCCTGGATGGCCTGGAACACAGGAAGGAATTATGAAACCCTCCGCAGGGAAGGCACCAGGTAAGAGCAGGTGCTCAGCTCTGCCCTTCTGCAGGAGCAGCCTGATGTCAGCTCTGGGGGGCATCAATCAGAGCCAGGAACCCCAGGATGCGGGGGCAGCCACCTTCCCCAGCAGGGAACACAGCAGGAGGTGGCGCCAGTGATGGGGGCGTGCAGCCCAGGACGAGCTGCTCTGGCTTGCGGAAAGAACAGCAATCGGAACCAGGCATGAGGCAGCAGTGAGGGATGGCTCTCCCAAATTCCAGTGTTATGCCATGTGATTGAACAGAGGGCAAAGGAGCTTTTCCAACCCCAACACAAGAAGATGAATGGTGCTAAGGAGAGGAGCTCAGCAGCGAGGCAGAGACTCTTCTTACCTGTGAGTTGGAAGCACGTCCCAAACCAGTAGGTCCAACACCAAGGGCAGGGCATCCTGCCCCTGTGGAATGTCCTGAATTCCGACTAAGCAATGTGGGCTGGCCCTTCTTCCCAGTTCTAGGAGTCAAAGCCTTGCAAGGGAAGGCATGATCTTCAGACCATGTTGGAACCCTAAATTCCGAACACAGACACTTTTTTGCGTTGGTCAGCGACAGACAATGAACACCCCTGGAAGCCAGGCGGTGCCTTAGGCTGAGGATGTGGGCTCAGGCAGGTTGTGACATTAAAAGAAAAGGTGATTTTGAGAACAAAGCTTTCTCAGCTCTCACATGGTCTGCAGAAACAAAAGCAGCGAGGACAAATATGATGCTGAGGTGGGAACAGTCTCAAATACATGCACTGCTGTGTGTGGTGCCTCGCCCGCAGCGCATCCTGCTACCGAGGGCCTCTGATCTGCAAGAGGATGCTGGGAGAGCTCCAGAGGGCCAGGGGGAAGACAGCTCAAGGAAAGAAGTGCCTTTAAGAATCACGGTTTTTTTAGTCTGGGCCCCGATGTCCCCAGAGGGCACATCCAAGGACTGCGGTTCCTGGCTCTCGGTCTGGAATCGGAGCGCAGTGCTCCTCTGCCCATGAGCCAGGGGCACTCCAGCTCATTTCCACATTCCCTTCTCCAGAGAGATCATTTACCAGACACTGAGGTTAACACAGTGCACGCGCAATGCCCTTAACAACAGCTGCTCTCTTGACCAGGGGGAGTGAGAGTGCTACCTCCAAAACAAAGGAACACGAAGCGTATGCTTTGGGATTTGGCCTTTTTTGTCCCTGACAAGCTGAACTGGTGCCCGAGATGGATGCCAGCAAGCTGGAGCAAGTTCAAAACAAAGCACGTGGAGCTCGACATGGGAAGGACAGAGAGGTGGGGCTTACGGGTCGTCCATGAAGTCGTAGATCTCCCTCATGGCCACTCCTCCCACGTTGACAAAAAACACGAGGCGTAGCAGCACCAAGTAGTGTTCGGGGGGCATCCACAGCACAAACTTCAGGTAAAACGTGTTCAGCTCTGCCAATAAAAACTGGGAGAAGGGACACTGGAATTACACTTGGAAAATACCACTGGACAAAGCCTGGAACGCCCCTCTCTCCCTGAATGGGTCCCTCTGCGCGTTTCTCAGCCCTGCTCAGTATGACCGAGTGAACCACCAGCACCAACCCAAAACCAACTGGGTTTTGAAACATTTCCTCTACATTGGAAGAGGCACTAAAAATCATAACAAAAAGCTGGACAAGCAGTACCCTCAAATCTCAAGCAAGTTTTTCAACTTCAAAGAAGGAGCCCAAAGTACCTGCACAAACACTGAGGACAAATCCCAGAAGCAAAGCTTTTCCTTTCCCTGTCCTTTAAACCCCAGCTGAGGGAGCCCTGCCGTAACAAGAGGCACAAGCTGCACATCCTGGGGGGCTGGGCTGGGTTGTTTTTATTCAGTTATGCAAACTCACCCTCAAAGCCAACTTGGGAAAGTTGATAATAAATTAAGAGCAAAATGTTCTCTGGAGCATCTGCCCAGGCAATGTGCTTAAGGGAGCAGAGACAGCAGATTGTCACTTCAAAAGAGGTGATAACAAAGGGCATTATGCTTTGCTGAAGCCCAAGGAGTGAACCAGAACCTGAAGCTGCTTAAGACCTGTCAGCTGAAGCGGGGATGTGCTAAAAGAAACTTAATCCCACAGTCCAATACAAATTCACTGGGATGTCTGTTGCACCAGCACCTAAACCCAAATTTTTTCAGGGTGCAACCAGCAACCTTTTGGGGAAACCTCAATTTTATTTATGCTCTTTCAGTCCTCCCACAAAGCAGGCCTGGTGTGCCACGTGAGCTTGGCCAATGTGTCCTGCAGCAGGAATCGGGTGCTGGGAGCTTGTTCTGGCAAAACACAGAGTTCTGCCCTGTGCCACTGCACCTGGTTCATGTCCAGTGCCTCTGGGTCACCACAAGGGTCACAGAGGTGGATTTAGTTAAATTTCACAGCTGCTGGGTTAAGATAAGTTTGACTTGCTCAGAGCAGAGCCAAGTGACATCCCATGGATGGCACAAAGGCCAAAGTTTCCTCGTTGGCAAAGGGGCAGAAGTGGGAAAATGCCATTTGAACTGTTTGAACCCAGTTTACCCTCCCTATCAGTGTCACAGGGGTGACAAGTTCCATTTCAGAGGCACAGGCATGCATTTCAGTTGCTGCATTCCCAGCATAAAACAAATCCACCCACTCAGGTGCCGTGTGTGCAGTGAAATGTGAAAAAAAAAAGAAAAAATAAAAATCTAGGAGAATTGAATGATTTAAGCAGATCTGTGCTTCAGGAGTGAGCTCAGAGGAGCCTGAGGCCTTGGATACAGCCCTTTCTGGCTGTAATGTGACCTGTACTTGCATTAAACCAAGGTATCTGAGCTACTTTCACCCACAGCCAGCGCTTTGGGGAGCAGTAACTTGCTGAAAATCCAAAGATGCCAGCTCATATTGCTCCCACTGCCAGCAACAGTGGCCAGCAAGCACGGACAACCCTTTCTGCAGTGGATCTGTAGGGATTCCTCCTGATCCCAGCTTCAGGAAGATCCCCAGAGCTGCAGCCTGAGTCACAGGAACAGGAGGCAGGGGGGACAGAAGGGCCAGAGAGGTGTCCTCACCACGAAGATGATGCCACAGACGGCGAGCCACCTGCGCAGGCTGGAGGCCGGCTTCCACTCAAACTTCACCCAGCTGTACGGGGTGAACTGGAACACAATCCTCTTCATCTTGCCTCTGGAAAACAGCAAAATACCTGCTGCAGCTTGAAGGAAGCGCAGGCAAGAGGCATCTGCCAGCATTTCCATTTGAGACACCAGTTCAGATACGCAAAATGCCTCCGTTTACTCCATTAAAATCACGACTTAATGAGATTAGCTCTGAGCTTGTTATTTTAATCATCAATTTAAGCTTCAGTATACTACACCCACTGTTGTAAGCAGTTCTGCTCTGCTCAGCAAAGACACTACAAGAGCACGATGGGTCGTTACTGGTATACGACTACAAGGGATTTATTAAATTTTAATTCCCAGTGTCCCAGTTCCTGTGAAGTTCTGATTACTAAGGAATGCAAAAAGACCCAACAGATCCTTGCTGTGAATGGGAGTATGATGCCAGCATGGATTCCTGCACCTCCTTAAACCTTTTCATCAAATGAGCTCACTTCCAGAGGATGCCCTCACTCCCAGCCACCAGGCAATGTTTGGGATACACAGGTGTATTTCCAACGATCCTATTCACAAGGTGAATAAAACTTTCCAACAAACTTCCCTGCAGCAAATAAGTCACTGGGTCCTGGAGTCACCTGAACACCCAGGAATTCTTTACTCCATATTAACCCAAACAGAACGACCAAGCTCTTGAACAGGGGCCCAACCTTTGTGCTGTGCTGTGCCTGTGGAGCGCCCTCCTCCCCAACTTACTTGTAGGTTGGAATGTTCCAGAGTCCTTGCCACTTGTAGGTTTTCAAGGAAAGCCAGGACAGGGTCTTCATCCCGCAGTAAATTCCTAACCCGTTACATAAGATCACATCCATTATCCACTGGAAGGAGAAACACAGGAATGATGCTGCGGAAGGAACACTAGAGCTTGGGAAAGGGAATCACTGTAGGCAGACCTCTGCACTCCAAGGAGTGGCAATGAGTGTTAATTCCACAGGTTTTCTGAAGGCTAATAGCTTGGCTTGATGTCTCCAATGTTGCACTGACTTTTGGAAACACAACCATGAAGCAAATCATTCCAAGCTTGGGTCTTTCCCAAAATCCACCCAAACACAGACCCAGAACTGTGGGCCCTGACTGCAGGGAATTCTGATCGCTCTGGCACCAACTCACACCTCACAGGAAAATAAAATGCAACTTTAAAAGAGTGTCCCTCTAAGCTCACACCAAGTTTTGCCTTTCTCTGAATTTCAGACTTCGTTGCTTTGCACCACCAGCAAATATTTGAAAATGTTCAGGCACAGCTTAAATTCTCCCTCTGGTGTGGAACAAACCCAAACAGATATTTAACCATGTCCAAGTGCTTGTAACACACAGAATTACAAAAACAGTGACAAACACCTTACAAACCCAACAGGGAGCAGTCACACAGGTGATACAACTCAGCTCTCATCACAGCCTAGCCCTCCCTGTGAAATCTGCATTCCCGAATAAACCCTGATCCCCACAGTACTTACGTGATCCCACCAGCATTCACTGAAGTTTGGGAGCTGGTGCTCCAGGCTGTACTCCAGGAACTCAAACATGACACTGATGATCATGCACATCCACCAGTCCCGAATCATCAGAGTCTGAAGGGAGAAAAAAGTCTTTTAAACAGCTGCTAAAAACCATCTACAGTTGTAGATCTTGTCTCCAGTTTCCAGAAAATGATCAGGAAACTCAGGACAATTTTATTTTCATGATCTGATGGTCCAAATGCTCACAGGGCTCTCAACTTACCAACACTACCAGCACAAGAGACGGGAATGACACTGAAGAAAATTACCTCCACCCCAGCCAAAACCAGCACAGGAATACAGATTATGATAAATTGTGGTAAAATGGGATTCAGCAGGAGGGAAATGAGTTAAATGCACGGAATTACTGGGTGCTCAACCACCACAGGCAGCATAGTTCTAAAAGTGCTCAGAAAAGGCTTTTCAGAGCCTTTTATGGGCTCTAAATGACTCCAAAGTCACAATAATTTCTGATGAATGAGCCCCATTCATTCTCAATATTGCCATCCTGGTGCTTAGAGATTTGGGGAAAAAATACAAACACAAGCCCATCTCTGTTTATTGAGACAACACACTCAACCTCCAGCTTTTAATAGAGAAATAGGTTAATATTCAACATATTTAAGAGAAAAATATGCTATAGCCCAGAGGAAATCCAGCAGCCAGTCTCCTTCCAGCTGTGCAGCCCAGTTTCTAACGCAATTCTCATGGAAGAAAAGGATCCAAGTTTTCCAAATTTAAAATTCAGTTCATTAACAGAACAAGCTGAAGTCCAAGTCTCCCCACACCCAGCAAATTCACTTCTGGTTTTGAGGGATCCCCCAAACCACTCGCAGAACATATCTGCACTTTTAAATGAAAACACAAACCAACAGTTCCAGCTTGTGTTTAAAACAGCCGAGCTCTGCCAGTTTGCTGTTTAAATAGCAAACCCAAACAAGGTCAGCAGAGGGCAAAATCTCCCGAGTTAGTCAGTCTGCTTAGGTTAAAAAAGGTAATATTTAGACCAAAGTAATCATCAAAACACTGCTGAATGTTCTGCCAGAGACAGGCACAGGTGGAATTCCGTCCACAGTTGGTTGATACGACTAAAAAGTAACAGAATTAAACCGCTGCCCATTTAATGGTTCAAAATCCTGATCTGATGCTACTGGGAAAGCAGCAGCAACATCTGCATTTGGAAATATCCCTGTCACTGCCAGCCCCCCACTCCACTTCCAAAGGTCATTCCAGCATTTCTGTTTGCTACGGGAACTAAGTTCTCTATTGATCTGACCCCAGGATGAATCCCTGCGGAGAAAGGAAGGAGCCTGTTGATGTAACAAAGCTCTGGAAAGAAATGAGGTGGCCTAACACGTGCAGGAGACCAAAAAAAAGGGAAAAAAAAGCTTTTCACATATTGACATGTATTTTCATGTATTACAAACAGCTTGGTTTAAGTGACCAAGGCCTGGCACCACAAAAGCAGCAGCAGTAAAGCTTTGGAAACAGAAAAGCAGAGTCCCCAAGGTGAAATGAGGCATTCTTACCTTCAAGTACCACCCAAAAAAGTGAGCAGGAACAAACCCATCCAGCTTGTCCTGAAAACCAAGAAGAGAGTGAAGATCACAGCCTCTTTTTTTTTTTTTTCCCAAGAAAAATGCAGCAATAAACTTCTGTCTTTTCCACACATGAATACTTGCATTCCTTCATCAGGAAGGAATTTAGCAGAGCTTCTTACATCTTACCAGCCCTGCCAGTCTCTGGGCACACTTTCCCTCTATTTTTTAAGATCCCAGTTATTCCAGTTTTTGATGCACTGAAGATTTACAGGGCAGACCCAAAGGATTCAGGTGCTCCCCACTCCATTTTATATTATCATTTCAGAGAGCTGTAAATAACCATCATTCCTTTGCCCTGGAATTTCTGCCAATGAGAAACCTGATGGTTTTTAGGACCCAGAAAAGTGCTGCTGGAGCACCTGCACTAGTGGAAGGTGTCCTTGCCCATGGCAGGGAGTGGGGCTACACCATCTTTCCAACCCAAACCATGCTGGGATTCCGTGGGGCAGCTTTAGGGCTTTGTGCCTCAGGGTGACTGAGGAGAAGACTCCTCAAAAACACGAAGAAATCCAAACTCTGAGGGGAAAATTTGACACCAGTGACCTGAGAAAGAAGAGCTGTAGAACAGTTCAGCCCTGGGCAATCAGATAATTGGCATCCAGAGAGACACTCTCCGATGTCATGGACCAGAAAAGTCAAGAGAAGAGAAATAAAGAGGCTGAAGAGTCAGTCACAGGCTGTGCTCTGATTCTGCACTCAGCCAGACTCACAACTGCACTTTGAAGATCTCAATTAAGCAGCTTTTTACCCAAAACCAGCCTCATTGGTGAGTTTGCTCCTTACCCAGATGTTGTGGAAGGGATCAGTTGCATTGCCAGGGTCATAAATCAGGCAGTTGCCCCCGTAGTCTCTCTCTGGCAGAGGAACCCCTAAATGGGGGTCAATGTACTTCATGAACTGCCTCCCGTCCTGCACGGTCTGCAAGGGAACACAGAAACCCAGGATCCCCCTGAAGGATTCACACACAGAAGGCACAAACAGAATGAAGGCCGACACTGATCTTCAAATCGGCCTTTTCTCAAAATTCGTTGTGGAACAATTCTTGAAATCCTAATCCATTTCCCCCAGAAGCTTCACACAATTCATCCTTCCAAACACCCAGTAAGGTCCCATGCAAACAGCAAAAAAAATAAAGTATCAAAATGACCAAAACGTGTGTCACTAAATCAGCCACACATCTGGCGAGCATTTATTTCCCAACAGAATCACTCAGTGCTGTGGTCAAGGCCTGACCCTGGAACATCTGTGACAGGCAGCAAAGCTGGACAAAGCGAAAACTAATTAATAGAGTAATAATAAAATGACAGAGTAAACTGCTGAAGTCACATGAACTCTGGGACAAGCTTCAGCCACGAGCAAGCTTGGATTTGCTGTCAGGAAGTTCAGCCACCTGCAGACTCAGCAGAATTTAACCTTATTTAAACCTGGGCAAGGCAATGATGTATTTTTAGTAAAGAGCTGAGCAACAGCAGGGTTGGTTCCTTAATCACTAAGTCTCTGCTGACACCACATGCTGCCACAGGGAAGCAAAGCCAACCCAGGGTGATCTGTTGGAATTCAGAACCACACCAGTACAACCAATAAAAATGACTCCGTCTGACTGCAACTACTCAGGAATATCATGCTCAAGGATGCCTGAAAAAAACCCAGGGTGACCAGCCCCACCTCTTCAAGCTTACCTGGCCTCTAGAAGCAAAACTTTAAAAAACAAAAGCATTCCTCATCCTTCCCTCATGCAAAATGATTTTTAGAGTTGCTCAATGAGTTGATTGTCTCAAAATATTTAATTTTAACTCCTGAGAATTGTAAGAGTCAGGGGGAAGTTCTCAGTTTACTAAAGGACAAAATATGGCAAAATGTGGTCAAAAAAGAATGTGGTAAAAACTGTTTGATTTGGAAGCACCAAGGGCACATCTTTCTATGAAGAAGCTCCTCCTCAGCTCCTGCCACCACACGAAGCTGGGTGTGAAGTTCTGGTTTATGGCAAAGAACCTGTCAGTCCAGGTAAAAGGTATTTCCAAAGGTGAAACCAGGTGAATTCCCCCCGAGTCACACATGGCCCAGCAGGGCAGAGACTGGACTGTGAAACACCAGGTCACCTAAAACCACTTCAAGACGATGTCTGCCCTGGGCTGAGGGTGACTGGAGGTCAGAGCAGGTGAAATATTTTTACATTATCATTTCCCTCAGCCTCATGGTCTCACTAAACAGCATTATGATTCCATCTCACAAATCACATCTACATCTACACATCTACATCTCCTGTAGTCAGCAGGAAAACAATCACCACAAAGGAGTTGATCTCCACATAGAAGTGGCATTCAGGAGCTGGAGGCATCAGTCACTTACCTGGAAGAGGATGAAGATGAGGAAGAGCTCATAGACCACACTGACGCACAGCCAAAACCTCCAGTAAGCTGCAGAGAGACACAAGTGATGTCAGCAGCTTTGGAGCAAACCATAAATTAATTATTCATTTATTCCAATATCACGGAATCCTGGAATGCTCTGTGTTGGGAGGGACCTGAAAGCCCATCTCACTCCACCCCTGCCATGGGCAGGGACACCTTCAGCTGTCCCAGGTTGCTCCACACCCAGCCTGGGCTGGAACACTTCCAGGGATGGGGCAGCCACAGCTTCTCAGGAAACCAATTCCATGTCAAGAGATGCTCCCACCACGGAATTGTAATTCCCAGCTCCCAAGCACAGTGCTCCCCACCATTCCTCAGGGATACAACCAGAATAGATGTTCAACTCCCCCACAGGCTGCTGTGCATATTTGCTGGAATTGCTCAGGCACTGACCCGGATCTGGGAGAAGGGATCCAGATCCAGAACACTTACACCCAACAAACTCCACAGTTAAGAAGGAAAGGAATGTGCCACCTACAATGCTCTCCAGCAGTCCTCGGAGGAGAACCTGATCCTTTGTGAACTTTCTCCCTGTTCTCAGGTGACCTGACCTGTCCAACCTGGGCTACTCCGAACACACCCAGTGCAGGCCGCGGTTGCGTTTGGGAGCTCGGCTTTCAGCCTGACGACAAGGTCGTGTCCCCACGGGGCAGAAAGCATCTCAAAACCCCAAAGATAATTTCACTTGTACTTGGAATGAGGTTAAAAACAAGCAGATCAGAGGTTTAGCAGGTGCTGGATGCAAGGCCTCTGAGATCACCTGGGACTCTCCAGAAGAAATGCCATGTAAAGCTCAGCTGCTTCAGAGCCCTCCCCAGACGTGTGATTACAGATCTGCGCACACCCCAGCGACACCTGAACCCAAAGGGTGCCCAAATTAGATGTCTGCGCACTTCCAACTCTCCTGGCAGGCTCAGCCCTGGGGTCACAGGCCATCCTGGATGGGGGTTTTGTGCTCCACAGGCTCATCCACGCCCCTGATCCATCCCAGAGCCTGGCTGTTGTTCCATGCAGTGAATTCTGAACTCCCTCAGCGCTTCCGTTTCCTGCTCTGAGAGGCAGATGCAGAGCCAGGGTGGGTACAGACCCGGCTCCAGCAGCTTTCCCAACCCAGATCCAAAAATTCCACAAAAGGGAATTCAGGAAAACTCACATATTTTGAAATTCCACAAACATCACACACCACTCTCGGGATGAGACCTGCCTTCAGGTGTTTCCTGGTTATAAATGGAGTTCTCAGGTCCATGGGGGTGATGGAGAGGAATCCCAACAGTGTTTGCCCAGAAACCAAGACCCTCAGGCCTGGCTTGGGAATTTCTCTCTGTTAATTCCAGTACAATGTAGGCATTTGATGCTTTGATGTTCAAAGCAGGGTCAGCATAGATTACATAAGAATGAAACAAACAGAGGCTTACAAACAGAGTTATCAGCTCAGAAACCTAAACCAACTCCCCATGGAGCTCCTCAGGAGATGTTTTCTCCTAAAACATGTCTTTATCTAGTTCAGCCCCAAGCAGAAAATAAATTAAAAAAAAACAAAAACAAAAAAAAACACAAAAAAAGCCCACCATAAAAAAAACCCTGAAACAAAAAATACCAACAAACCCCACACATTTTTAAAATCAGTCTCTGACACCATCATTAAAAGAGACCACAATGTGGAAGGTGGGACCTTCTTGCAGCAAAGCTGCTAAATTAATTTCATCTGAATCACCTGTTTTACACTTCGGGCAATAAAAAAGGGAAAATAAAAAAGGCAGGTGTGGCCTGGAGAACAGCAGTTCCGAGCTCTGTGACAGCTTTCGCCCTCTTGTCTTTCTAGAATGCAGCATAGGAAAAACCAAACAGCAAAAAAATATCCTCCACTGGTCTCAGGATTATTTGGAAGAGAGGAGTCTCTTCCCACACTGGCACCACATTCAAGCCTGCAGGAAGAATCAACCTTTCATCACCACACTTCTCCCACCTTTAAATGTGATTGCCAGATACCTAAAAATGTCATTTTTTCCAACCCATAAACCTCGTACCAGAGATTTTACACTGCTCACAGTCAGCAATGTGACAGACCTGTCCTGAAAGTGATGTAGACACAGAAAGCAGAGAAATCTAAATCCTTGTCTGAGCTTTTATTCCCCTCTGTACACAGGGCTGTGGCAGCTGCTGAGCAGGCTCAGCAAAAAAAGACAATTAAAAATTGAGATCTGGTCCTGATTTAGTGCTGTGGTTTCTCCCGAGCTCACAGAGAGGTTCTGAACACACTCAGTACCTGCACCCCAAATGTTTTCAAGGCTGTACCAACACTGTTCTCTCCTCCTGGGCCAGGCTCAGCTTTAGCTGTAAGGTTATTTCTGGCACATCTCCAATACTTGTTTTCCTTTAATTCACTTGCCACTTTGCCTCCCTCCAATCAGGGCTTTCTTCCTGAGTGGGGAAGTCCCTACTAATCACTGACACACCTGATAACCCAGCAATTCCTGTGATCAAACATTAAACTGCTGCCTTGCAGGCATTTGGGAACAGGGCATGAACATCCCAGAAAGCTGAATCCAACCAGCCTCTTTCCCTACTTTTGCTCAGAGCTTGGCCTACTCTGCTTGAGGGACTAAATGAGTAAAAAAAATACAAAAATCTGGGTTGTTTGCCCAAGGAAAACACTTGTCCTGGAGCTGCACCTTCCAGTGTCACCAGTCCCTGCCCGCACATTCCCAGCTATCCCAGCCCTCAACCCCACAGGTTACTCCAGACCCTCACAATTTACTCCCCGAACAACTTGTCCTGTCACACGCCGTCTATTAAGTCAAAATAACTCCTGGCAAAAGCTGGGAATATTAAAAGCTGCTTCTCAGGGCATTAGTAACTGTCATGGAAAATTTCTTTGGAATGACAGCATGGACGTGTTATCTTGACAGAGGCAATAAAGCATCCCTGGGCTCGCACAACACCAGGCTCCAGAAAAGGAGCTGGCAGGCAGAAGGAAGAATATCTCTTATCTGTAAATCCTAAGGAGACAGGCTACTGATGCTGGCTGTATCCAGGATTAATTCCACCAGGAAATGCTCCCCAAATTTGGCTGCTCACCCACCAATAAATAAATGGATCCTCAAGCTGAGTTGCCAATCTGTCCCTTGCACTGTACTGCTCTCCCTGGGGCTACAGCAGTGCTCCCCCTTTGCCTCAAAGTTTGGACAGAACCAAAGCCAGAGGAAAACGGGATAAGAGCAGGGCAAGTGGGCAAGTTGTGCCTCAACAGTCATACCTACTTATTTCTATGACAATTCTACATTTTTGAATGGAGGCAACTGGTGTCTGTCCATGCAGCAAATTACTAAACTGGAAGAAAAGGGAGTTTGTGTAGAATCAGTAAAGAAATGGCAAAGCTGGATGAGCCCCTGGCTAAGGCTGGGAATGCTGAGCCAAAAAAGAAATAAAGCCACCAGTCTGGATAGGTGCCACTAAGGTGGTGGCTGGGATCAGTTTCCTTAATGGCCTTAGTGAAAAGTAGGTTAATGACACACAGCAGGAGCAGCAGGGAAGGCAGGGACAGCAGAGAAGATGATCCGAAGGAACTGGAGTGACAGAGGCGCTCCTAACACAGCTCCGCGCTCTGGAACCAGGAATTTGGCAAGCATCACATTATCACAAAAATCCCCAAAATAACCCTGCAGCTCTGGAGAGGACATTTGAAAGCAGAAAGCTCAAAACAATGCCAAAATGTTACAGGGAAATGTTACACTGAGGGCAAGACTAAACACCAAACTTCCCTGCCTTTATCTAGGGAATAAAACCAGCCCAGACAAACACCCAAAACCTGGGTGCACCCAAGTGTCACTGGAGTCCTCAAAAGGAGCAACTGATTTTACAGAAGGAACCACAATTAACTGGAACAGAAGGAAAGATTAAACCTGCTATTTAATAAGAAAGGCAAATTTAACAAACCCCCAGGTTTGCAGAGGTGTGCTGAGGGCAGTGCTGAAGAACCACGCCTGCTTTGGCTGAGGTTTGTGGGGTGGCTGCTGGGTTACATTTCTGGCATAAAACCCATCTTTATTTGGCTGTAGGAGAGCCCAATGCTTTCAGGAATATTATTTAAGCCTATATGAATTCCCTTAATCCTTTCTCTTTCAGTGATTCACACGTAAAAAAAGGCAGAAGATCAAAGCAATTTAAATGTTTTCATGTTTCACCTGCAATTACATTACCTGGAAGAGGTTTGTGTTGAGTTTTCAAATGTTTTCAAGACTTTAAAATCATAATCAAGGGCCTTTAATCTCCCATGGAAAATGCACAGGGAGCTAAGGAAGTGCTCCAGCACTGGATACATGGTCACAAGTGCAGTCCCAGCACAGAGAGGAGAAAAAAACAAGGACAAACAGGGGAAGTTCAGGTTTAAGAACCTGGCAGTTCTCACAGAGCTTTTTACCAACAACAGGAAGCCAAACCAGGGAGATCCAAACAGATCTCCAGGCTTCATGGAAGCCCAGCAGGATGGCTATGGAGGAGCCTCCATGATCAGTGTGCAGTGCTGAGGAACCTGTGATTACTGAAATTGCAACTTACCTGCTCTCCAGGCAACACAAACATTTACCTTCCTCACAAACCAGGCAGCTCCTCAGGAGTATCTGAGCGAGCCCAGCAAGGTGAATTACCTGGGTGAGGTCTTGAGAATGGTCCATCTTTAGCTTGTGTCACCCCGAAACACAAGAAAACCAAAATGCTGGCGACAATTCCTCTGGAAGGAAAAACAGAACACCCTGGTTTATTGCCTCATCCTCCTCCTGAGACTGCAAATTATGTTCTTTGATGTGAGAAACGTCTGGCCCTTGTTCTTTAACTGCTGAATGTGTCCATCTTAAATGGATGCAGACACCATCCAGAAAAAAACAACCAAAAAGAGGTTAAGGATCACAGCATGTCAAACACTTCCCTGCGTCTGGGAGCAGCTTTTATTCCCACTGGCTCACAAAGACACACAGGATTTAGCAGTGAGACAGCTCTCACTGCTCCACTAAATTTCCATGGAATTTAAAAAGGAGCTGTCAGACTTGTCATCCCTCCAAAACAGCTTCTTAACCTCCTAAAGACAAGCAGGAGCCTTCCAGACCACACCAGCACTGCTGCTATTTCAAGAGCTGGAACCATAAGAGCCTAAGAAACATAACAGAGATTTTAAATAAAAATAAATTATCAGACCAGAAGCCCAAATAGACCAAAGACCTACGACCTTGGGCATGTTCCTTTAGTTTTAATGGATTAAATGGCACAAAGCAATCCAAAAATGCTCTTTTTACTACACCTCAACTCCCACTGGATCTTGCTTGCTGTCTCACATCACCTGCTTAAGAGCTGGCTGGAAGGATGAACAACTGGGAAAGAGCTCATTCCATGTTTCCAGAAAATGATGCAACCCCTCACTGCAAATAAAATGGCTCAGCCTGCAGAAGTCACATCAAATACCCAGTAATTCTGCTGCCAGACAGAAAAATGTTACAAACCAGAAGCAACAGGAGACTGTGCTTTAAACATGTCAAAAAATCTTTCAAAATAGAAGACTAAAGGATTAAAAAAAATAAAATTAACATTCACCTCTGAGTATAAATGTTTGTGCTTCCTGGGGAAAAAAAAAAAAAAGGAGTTTAATTAACAAACGTAACTCAGTAATTTTGCTTGCTTTAAACACAGGGAAGCTCACCAGAATTAGGTGCTGAATGGATCTGTGAATAGAACAGTTCCATGGGGATTTCCAAAGATCTGGAGGGCAAAACCCTTTCAGCTGACCTCCAATAATGAGAATATTCTGCATTCTGAGTCCTGGGTTGCATGTGGAAGCTCCAGTCGTGTGTGGTGTGAACAGCCCCTCCCAGCTCACCCATGAACTGAGGGGCCCAGACCATTGCTCTGGGCTTGGGAGGGCTGTCTTCCCAAAGCTGGAATTGAAATCCTGGATCCAAATCACCACAGGAGCTTCGCTGTGCTCCTTCCTCTAAAACCCACTCTCAGCTCAAGAGCAGCTGTGCTGAAATATGCTGGGGATCCAGATATATTCATTTACTTCAAGTTCACCACAGGAAGTTTGGAAGCAAATCACAAATTTGCATAAATAACCATACCAGCTCCATTATTACTTTTTTTTTTTTTTTCTCAGTGGTAACTAAATTTTCCCTCCTATCATCATTGATCTACCTCCTCTAGGAAGCTCCTGATGCCTAAGCAGCAGCCTGGCCTGAGGCAGGAATGCTCCAGCACCTGAGAGGGGTTTTCCTCGCCTCACCTGGCTGGACACACCCAATGGATTCTCCTGAGCAGCAAATCAGGAAGGCACAAAATAGCAAAGTGTGCCCACAAAAATCATTTTAGCACTTAACCAAATTAAAAAATAAAAAACAAAAAGAAAAAGGGAGAGCCTGGCAGCAGCTCCATCAGCACAAACAAACTCTTGTTTGTGCTGAGAGTGGATTCAGACACACAAGACAATGAGGAGCCGTGTATGGCCCTTTGTCCTGGGATTCAAGGAGTCAGCTCCCACTCCCTGTCCCTCCCCGCCCTGGATCCTTGCTGGCACAGCTGGTACAACCCCCTCGGGGTACTACAAGCCCTGGAAGAGGGCTCTGGCCTCCCGTTATCTCCATTTCCCTCTGGGTGCTCAGTCACAGCAGCAGGAGATCGGCAGGCAAACCCACACATCCCTGCATCTGTCCCCATGGAAAGCAGGGATTCCCAAGAGCTGTGTAAAAAAGCACCTCAGGAGAGACATTTCCCAGCTGGAAATTCAACATACAGCCCTGAAGCGCACCGGTGTTTCAAACCTAAACGTGTTTTTATGGGGAAAAAAAAAGAACTTTTTTTCCCCCCAAGACACTCTGCTCAGCATTCTAAGTATTTGGGAGCTGTGGATTTCTTCCATGGTATGCAGAGGACGTGCTCAGTGTTTATTTGGCTACAATCAGAGCTGGAGCTCAGTCCAGCCTGAAAAGAGGAGAATGTCACAGCTGCCAGTGAGGATGAGCTATTCCACGGCTGGAAGAACTGTGGGAATAAAGCTCTCCTGGATCCGACAGGTTCACAGCACAGCCTCTCCTTGCCTGACAAAGGAAATGTTCCACTGTTCTTACACCAGGGACGGTTTGATCACGTGTGTGATCCCAATGAACTCGTACTGCATTTACATATAAAAGGCTCCTGCAACCTTGTCTCAAAAAAGAAAAGCACAAAACTCAAACAAATCCTCCTTTCATTGTTTCATTGCCCTGATGCAAACAGATTGCAACAGATGCAAACACCAGTCTCAGTCATGGACACCACACCCCGATCCTGCTCTCACTTGGGTCTTGTCCACCACTCCTCCTGTGAGTGACTCCACGAATCCACCTCTCACCCTGCTCCTGACAGTGACCCGATGGAGCACTTCCCTAGCGCGACAGAATCCTGATTTTGCAGGGGGGAAGGTGGGAACCATCCCATGACTCCAGTCTCGGAAACACAGAGCCAGCAAATCTGGGAAGTTCACCTCGATTTAGTGCTCTGAGCACCTACTGCAGCTCACAGGGGCACCTCAGCCAGGGCATGGGAACAAAGGAGGCTGGAGCCTTTGCAAATGTGTATTTAGGCTTTGCACCTACCCCAGACACTGCTCCACTGTCAGTGTGCAGGAGGTGGAAATAAAACCCCGTGACAGCTCCAGAGTCTGCTCCCTGGTGACAAAACCCTTCCTGGTCATTAGGCACCAAGTGTTCCCGAGGAATACCGGCACACAGGGACAGCCTCGTGCTGGATGGGGTTTGGAATCACATCACAACACAGCTCCACGCTAGGACTGACAAAGGTCTCAGGGCAGGAAAAAGAGATTTTAAATTTCGGAAGCAAAAATACAAAATCTGTGATAATTTGGGCTATGGATACACTGATGCACATTGGGCCCATCTTATCCAGCTCCCAAATGCCTCATTTTGTCCAGGTTGAAACCTGGAATATTTGGAAGATCACGTCCAAGCTTCAGGATGATGCTTTTCAAGGGTTTTTGTGCCAAGACCTTGCAGAGCTGCAGGAGTGAGCAAAGCCCATTTGCTGCCCCTTCCCTGGCACAATGCTGTAAATCGATTTTAACAACTGGGCACTGGATAAGCAGACAACTACTCGTGTTTCCTGAGAGAAAGATCCACCTGCTGACTAATCTTCCCTGGGTTTGTTTTGATTAAGGCAGTCGAGGCTCTAAGCTCAATAATAAGATATTCCACTGAGTCACCTTAGCTCTGTATTACTCCCTAAGGACGCGTCATCACTTCTCTTTCAGCTTTTCCCCTTCCCAATTCTGAGTGGCCATTCCAGGCCACACCACCCCTCCAGCCTGGCCTCTCTCATTAGGACTGGGAATAAAATGGCATTTGTTCACACAGAAACCTTCCACAACCTTTCCCAGCTCCAGACACCTGCCAGCTTGTCCCGTGTCACCCCCACGTGTGAAATCCCAGCTCTCAGTGGGGCACAGCGTGAGTTCCATTATTCCCAGGCATTGTGTAAGTGCCAGAACTACAGCCAAGATTATCTCAGGAAATATCCCAATTCCTGCATCTCCAGGACAATGAGTGCTACATCCTGAGTCACTTCAGAAATGCACAAAAAAGAGGGGAAAAAAAACAGCAAGGGGGAAAATTTCATCTTATTTAAGAGATCAGACTTGTAGAAAACAATTATTTTCTTGCTTCTAACAATGGTGCTTTGCAGCATGTTTTTAAAACATACTTAGCTTTTTAAAACACCACTTTCCTACCTCTTTTTTCTTCTCTGTTGTATTTTAAAAGGGGAGAAATTCAACCACATTGAATCAGTTTAAATTACAGTAGGAATTGACCACACATGTAAGATTCATTCTTATTTCCCCAGAGCCTCCCTCTGGGCTACATGTCCTCACAGCGATTTCCAACAACAAACAAGGATTTGTATTGAAATCTTGAACAGAATTTTACAAAAAGCACTTGAGCCAGAAAAATTTAGTCACAGCTCCCAGCATTTTGAAATGATGGTTATTTTAAGGAAAGGTTATTTTTAACAAAAGACTATTTTAAGAAACAGAGACAGAACCCTAGCCAAAGAAATCCAGCCAGGAGGCTTTAGCAAGCTTTTTGTATTTTGCTTTAAATCACACCACAGAGCAGCCACAGGCCTGACAGTGACACTAAACTGATTAGAAATTAAATTCAATGATCAGCGTCAGAAAAGCTTACGGACTTATGACTGGTTTTGTAACTTCCTAAGGGAACAGCCACTTCCACAGGCGAGTGCAGGGGTCACTGGAGATCCCTTTTCCAAGACACACTTGGGAATATCCAGATATTCCTCAGATATTCACCTTTTTGTGTTGTAGGCTGTGTCCTGGGGAGTCTCTTCCAGCAGGGTTACGTAGCCCAGCGCACATGTGAGGATGAACAGGACTGTCAGGGTATGAGCTCTCCTGAAATTCAGAACAGAGAAAACTGACATTAAAAAGCAGGAAAACTCGCATCTCCCCCTGCCAGTGCAGCCTCAGGAGGCCAAAACCATGGCCAGCAGTCAGGAATATTGGGGTTTTCTGTATTGCAGAGCACAGAGAGCAGAACTTACAGTAGCACTGCATGTGACCAGCAGCAGGTTGGAAAAAAAACAGCACCCAGTGCAAACACCTGGATCTAAACAGCTCCAGGTGTCTCCCCAGGTCTGGCAGGTCCACACCTGACAGTGCTGCTCTATTTCACAGCCTACTAATCAGAACTGCAGCTGAGAGCAACCAAAGGAAGTCACTCCAGCCCTGGGACTTACACAAGAAAAACTAATCATTTAAAAAAAAAATCTCCAAAGGAGAACAGTTGCTGTTGTAAGAACTCTGATGCCACCTCAAGATGCCAGATTTCCAGGGATATTCCTACAGTTTCAGTGCACTTAGCACAAGGGGTTTCTGTGAGAACAGCTGTGTCAGCAGTGCTGGGTGGCTGTTCCACAGCAGTAAAACATCCCCATGCACGGGAGCCCAGAGGTTTATACGGACTTTGGTGAAGCACTCAGGGAGAAATTCTTCTGGTGCAGGTTGCCCAGAGAAGCTGAGGCTGCCCTGTCCCTGGAAGTGTCCAAGGCCAGGTTGGACTGGGCTTGGAGCAACCTGGGCCAATGGAAGGTGTCCCTGCCCTTGGGACTGGATAAACTTTAAGGTCCCTCCCAGCCAAAACCATTCCAGGATTCTCTGATTCTGTGGAAGGAGAACGAGCAGAGCACACCCAGCCAGGTGACACCCACACCCTACACCCACTGATCACCACACAGAGAATATTCTTACAATGTCCTCATCTTTCCTTACTTAAAGTTGAAAAATCCTTCCCTAATGAGAAGCCACTTATTGTTTTCATTGGAAAAACTCCTCTAGCCCCAGCTGGGAAGCACAGGAACTCAGTCCATGTAAGGCACCATGAGCTTCGGTTTAGAGGACAACATGCCTTAACACAAACTAATAAAAAACCACATACAAAAAGAAAGCTTAGGGAGGAGAAAACCTGTACAAGGAAGTGTCTGTATGTGACATATTCGGCTCTATTTCTGTTTTTTTAATACATTCTTTTGTAACAGCAGCTCACATCCCATCTCCATGTCACACCAAGGTTTGTATACTCGGGTTCTGTGGCGTGCAACAAACACTGGAATTTCCAAACCATCCACTGACTTACCTTTAAACAACCCTGCAGTAACCAGCCTAAAACTGCTCTGAAAGCCAAAGAAAGGGTGCTACAGAATGAAAACTCCATCCTACTCCAAACCCCACATACTCCACAGCATCCCTGCTGGGAATCCCACTGGGAACACACGCAGTACCTCATAAGCAGACAAAATCTTCTGCCTCTGCCAGAACAGAGTTTGGCATTGAAGGCTCTCCTTCCTCGTGGTCCTGAGGACACGGACCACCAGCTCCAGGAGAAAAACACGAGGACCCACGAGTACTTCCAGAATTAGTGAGGATTCAGCGCGCCAAAAGCCAGGGAAAGCTTGGCAGCTGCATCTTCCCAGGTGCCGGGACAGGTGATTCAGCCATCAGTGCTCACATGGGACCTGCCCTGGATCCTGCAGGAGCTGGAAAACTAAACCCCAGCCTCTCCCAGGAGGCAGGGCAGCAGGACAGCAGGCACGGAACCCATGCTCCAATCACACCACGCTTCTGCTCGCTGCATTTACATGTGGATATAATGAATGGATTCTCTGGCCAACACCAAAAAGGTTACATGAACTCCAGGCTGTTTTGGTAACTCGTGTCTTGTTTTGTTGTTCGGTTTGGAAACTTATTACTGTATTGTTATATTGTTACATAGTTATACATATTGTTGTAGACTAATAGACATTATGTATTCTACATAATTGTCACATGATTGTTTATTTTTGAAGAGGCTATGAAAACAAATCTAGGAATCCCACCTTGCCGTTCCACCACCTGAACACCCACACCAAGTCAGCTGCTTTTTCCATGCGTTCAGATCCCGTGAGTTGCCAAATAATCAGTTATTACGTGTCCTCCCTTGGACAAACACCTCAAGAAACCCCTCTCCCAGCACAAGGATGGTTCAGTTGCTTTCCTCCCTGTGAGGATCCTGTAGGACAGCGAAGGGTCGGTGCTGGGAGCCCCATGCATCCCATTTCCCACTTATTTTTGGTGCCACAGGCACCAGCTTGAAACCCAACCAGCTGTCCTGTTTAAGGGGAAACAAGAGGCTGCTCTCTCATCACTTCCCTTGTAGCTCAGCTTTCGTCTCCAAATGCTGCCAGATTCCCTCCTAGCAGGTTTTCAAGGTGAAGGTGCCTCCAGCGCAGTGTGAATTCCAGGAGCTGGGATGAAAGACTCCGGAGATGGGCTTGACTTCTGGAAAGAGCAAGTTGGCAGCTCTGCCAGAGAGCTGTGAACAGTGACACAGCAATGAGAGGGAGCACAGCACCACACAAATCCACTTCAGAGAGAAAAAAAAAAAGCCAGGAAATGTGGATGTACACCATGTCTTCTCACGGCTCGGGAGTTTAAAAATAAAACAAAGTTCCACGAAAAGGAGCAGCTCTCCTTACGGAAGGGCTTGTCTGAGAGATCAGGATGAATTTCATAGCACAAGGGGATTGTTTTCCTCTCCATACACACTTTAAAACAACACACCAGGGGAAGGCAAGCTAAGAACAACCCAGCAAGGTAAGCAAGGCAGGAATTACATGGAAGGGCTTATGTGCTCCTGGCCTGGAGCCTGGGAGGCTGAAAAGAGCTAAGCTGGGAATCTTCCCCTTAGAATTACACACAGGAGTTTGGGCAACATGCCCGAAGCAAAGAGGGTACAAACTGCAGCCAGTTCTGGGAGGTTTCACATTAAAAACTCTGCAAAGCAGTGTCTGATGTATCTGAGCACACAAATACCTAAGGCCAGGGAAAGACCTCACAACAAATCCCAAACTGCTAAAAAGCTGGAATATTAACTGGCTTATTTTTCTGCCTGTTTGCATCGCACATTTGGCTCTTTCCCCATTCAAGCCCTGGGAGATTGAAATGAAATAAATCAGGTTTGTTTTCACACAAGCCCTTGCCCTGCTAATTCAAACACCAAGCGAGAGCAAATGAAGCTCTCCCACACTGCAGATGACAAAAAAGTAGGGTTTTGTTTCCTAGTTAATGGGATTAAGTTTGATCTCAGCTTCTCTTTTTCATGCTAGGTCATTCTCCTGTCACATTGAGATGCTGCAGGTCTGTCAAGGAAATGACAACGAGCGCTTTTATTTTCCAGCTGATGTCTATGACAGAAACGATGTAAGGGAATTGTTTGAACATGTCATTTTTTGGGAGAGTCTGGCAGATCCTTGGGTGAAAAGGAGAGAGTAACACCCAGGAGCAGGCGGCCCATGGCCTCATTCAATCTCCCACAAATTAAAATCAGCATAAGCAGGGACCGCACCCTTGTTATCCATGGCTTGTTTGTCACCAGTGATGCAACAACTCCATTGAACACAATAACAATCACTGGAACACAATGCAAAGAATTTATTCATTAATATTTTGGTAAGTCCTCCAAAGTGGAACAAAATTCCAAAGGAGAGCCAGTCCAGTTTGCCCCTTGGGTTAAAAAAGTTGCATTCATTGCAGCTGCTGGTGAAAGGATCTGTCAGCAAACCCAATTAGTCCCATCAGTGACTTTTTCATGATTTAATTCTTTATTCCAAATAATGGCAAATTCATTAAACCATTCCTGAAAGAGATTTTTAAATTATGCCAAAGCTCCGTACCCTCCATAAATCAACACATCACCTTGGAATTCTAGGAAAATATGGCAAATACTACAACAAACCCTTTCCTCCAAAAGCAGCAGAGGGTTTGTGGGAAGAATAAGACACAAGAAAATACAACAAAATTTAAGACTACCTTAAAACCAACCATATTTGAAATAATAACTGTAATTAACAGGCAAACTGTTGGGGATAGATGGAGGGTTTGGAAAACTTCAACTCAAACCCAACCATACAAATATCCCTGCCATTTTTAAGCTCTAAGTTATGTTTTAAAGTCTGTTTAAACTCCCAGAGTTAATAAAACAGTCCCTATTCTTAGAGCAGTCGCACATCTTCGGGACATCCCCGAAGTCACTCGACGCCGATTAAATTTCCGTATAGACTTGTGACTCTCCAAAATAGCAACGTGCCTTTTCCTTGCCATCTCCTCAAAGAAGCCCAAGAACAGAGATCTCCAGAGACTCAGAACCACACAGGTCAGCAGCAAAGCTTCAGCAGATCTGGGGTTTTCCTTCCAATGAGCAGGAAGGACAGAGCTCCCAAAGTTTCCGAAGTTTTCAACAGTTCTACAGAGCTTTCAAGTTCCACAAATGCCCTGCTCTGATTATTAAACATGTTTTTTACTTAAACCTATGTCAATGTGTGTCTCAGGGGTTAGTTTAGGGGAGTTCTACTGAGACAGGCAACGGGGAATTACAGGTAACACTCTTTGAGCACATTTTTCCCTGTTCTCCTGAAAACCTTGGGAACGTGCGTACAAAAAAAAAGGCAACACAGAGAACTGACACCTGGGTGTGACACTGAACTCTGACAGGCCCACTCCACAACGATATTCCTTGTGCATTTCCAGCTTCCTTGGCAGAACTATGCAAGCCCTTCCTTTGAGGAAAGGGCAATGCCATTCCCACAGCGCAGTTCCCAAGGCACAGGCCCTCTCATCCATGACCAACTGGCAAATGTGGCCTAGTGCAAATCCCACAAGGCCTGGATGCCCCTGCTCCCTGCCCAGGGCATTCCCACGGGCTGGAAAAGCACAGCAGGGTGATCCAGGACTCCAGTACAGTGAATCCTGTGTGGGCTCGGGATGGCCCCATTAGAGCAGGGAAAAACATCCCGTGTTCAGCTCCCAGCAAACTCCAGGAACGCTGCCTGGGAAGTGCCGCAGCCAGCCCTCCAGGAGGGGGCACAGAGAGCAGCTCCTGCCAACCTGGGATATTCCATCTCCTCTTCCGGATGAATCCCCACCTCTTCCTTCAGACCGCCCTGAGCACATCCCAGGTATTTCAGAGATAAGAGCAACCTCCACAAGGAATGGGTAAGGAATGTTTGGGTTGAGTATCAACCCCTTCTTTCCAGCACCAGCTGGTTTGCCCACACATATCCTCGTTTCCCAGGCCACCTGGGAAGAGTCACAACACTGAATAAACCGAGAGGAACATGCCAGCAGAGGCTGCCTCTTCCCTAGCTGCAAATTCCACGTTTTTTTTGCACAAAAAGGTGGAAACAATTCCTACAAACACTGCCATTAGCCTATCGAATCACAGCCATTCCCTCTTTTTTAGTTCTTTTCTTATTGATTTTAACATCCTGAGCTCCACAGTTCTCTGCTGCCACACCATGACCTCGGGAATTAATATCACATCCGCGTGCTGGCAACATGAGATTATTAGTGTGAGAGATAAAACACGTTAATAATCAAGAGGTGGCATTAGAGCTAATGAAATCCAAATTAAAGTAAGGCTTTGAAAAAGCAATTAACCCACAGAGTAACAATGTGGTGGCAACACACATCTGGAACCTCCCAACACCCTCAAATCAAGACTGGATGGACGTTTTCCTGGAAAATCTTTGGTTAAAGACAAGCTACGAAATACCTGCAGAAATTTTAGGAGAACATCATACCCAGCTAAATGACCCCAGAACAAGAAGGGCTTTGTGTGAAAGCTCCTGCTGGAGGAACACAGACAAGAACAATCCAAGGTGCTGGAAACAACAGGGAACATATTCCAGTGGCTTGCCAAGCAGGCCTGGCATTTCCAGCTCTCCGTAGGAAATTAGTTCAGGGATAAATTATACAGAAACCATGCATCTGCCTCAGAAAGCTTCCTCCTGTTTCCTTCTCTCGGCATTTCCTAATGGCAAAAGGAGCTGCCAGGCTACACTGACTGAGCAGGTTCCCACAAGGGAGTATTTTCCAGTTCCAAGTCATTGATATGGAGTAAGACCAGAGATATAAGCACACAAGTGGTTTTCCAAAGTTTCAAACAGATTTTTCAAGAGCAGGAAGCCGGCTAGGAAGCTCCACCTTTCCCAATGACCACATTTACAGCAGGAAAATCATCTCTGCAAATTAAACTACTCGTGGAACGATTTCTGTGTCCACAGATCCCAAATCCTCTAATTTTCCCAAAAGGAGTGAGCCACCTGAGCAACCTTATTGCTAACTCCTGAACTCCAAAGAGAAGATGCATTCTGTGTTTCTCCAAAGTCAGAGGGCAGCCACTCTTAAAAATCTCCCTCTCCTGTGGCCACCTTCACAGCACAAGAGGAGCCTCAAGGGTCACAGGAAGAAAATCATTCCTCTGATAAGCTTTATTCTTGGACACACTAGGAACTGAGTCATTGCCAAAGGATACTCTAACATGTACAGGGCAAAAGTAACATGAAGGAAAACCTCAGGACTTTTCCAGATTTTAAACTCCTGGCTGCCAGCACAAGCTACTAAGGAAAAGAAAATTGGATAAACTCGGAAGCGAAGAAACACGCTTGTCCACACTGTCCTCCTGGAAGGGACCACCCTTCACCCAAAACAGGGAAGCTCCTGAGAGAACAAGGCACATCCGCATTTCCAAAGGAACAATCCACATGGCCGCACTAACTGCATTACAGTGCCCCAGTGTCCTGGGGCGACAGCCCTACCACCACCACAAAAAGGTGCACCGAGGCGAGATTCCACAGCAAAAACAGGCATTTTAAGGCTTCAAAAACAGCTGGCAAGAGCCACCTTAACGAGGAAGTAAAGAAAGGACAGCTTTACCCATTTTCCATTTAAAGGTTGGCACCAGGATCCCGCGATTCGCTCAGCCTACACGTGGTGTGCCCGCCAGGAAAGGTCCCTTTGTCCCCGAGACCGCAGTGTCCCTCAGGGCTCCGCAGGGATCCCGCCGGGATCCAGCAGCATCCCAGTACTCCTCCGCAGCTTGCACTGGCAGGAATGTCACCTCCTTCATCGCGATCAACACCCTCGGCTCCGCTGCTGCCCAGATTGGCAGGGTGAGAGCCAAGTGCCCTCCCCTCCCGCTCCTCCGTGCCAGGCTCCAGCCAAATCCCACCGCCCTCGGCTCGTGTTCCAAACGCGCGCCTTCGCTGTCAGCTTGGTTTGCTTCGTGAGAAGGGAAGTGCGTTTAACGCACAGAAAAACACCTCTGTCCACACACAGGCGTGCTGCTGAGGGGATTTATGGAACAACTCCTGCAAGGCCGGGATTTAGCAGCACTTTTCCAGGTACGAACACACCTCTTCCTGAAAGGACTACATCTAACAAAAAGCTGATTTTCCCCGCCGGCCCAACACCACCTGCCGTGGGTTTCTGAGCCCGTTTTACGGAATGAGACACACAAAAACACACAACACCTGCCCAGCTGGAGTGGGGCACGACAACTTCAGCTTTCTGCCAGGATCACCGGGAAGAAAGAACATGGACGGAAAAAGCCTCTTCCAAGGTTAAGGGAGAGGAGAGAAGGAGGTGGAGTCCACATAAACAACGCTTATAAGTGGAATCAGGCAGGAATGCTTGCTCGAACACAGTGGGCTCCCAAGCTACTGGAAAACACCTCCAAAGCACCCACCAGGCAGGACAAGCCGTCGGGCTCCGCCCTAAGGGTCCCGGCTCCTGGAAAGGTGGGAAAAGAGGTACCACGGCCAAAAGCCAGCCCTGAATTCCCGTTACACTGCCAGGAAACAATTAGCGGTAGGGCCACACCAAGAAAACACTTGCAGCCGATTCCAGCGCCGGTATCGGCGACAGAAGACGCACGTAAACAGCAGATAACGGGTAGCACAAAACTCAGGCATCCCATTCCTCGAGGCCCCCTCCACATCCCGTTCCTTAGGGGGTCCCACATCCCACTCCTTGGGGACCCCTCTATATCCCATTCCTTAGGCTCCCCCCGACCCACGCGGAGCCCCGAAGAGGGGTGGAGGCCATGCCCGGCGCCTCTCACCAGAAGAACGTGTTGGTGCCGTCGTCG
>VXBU01003971.1:279058-291669 GCA_013400315.1 Bombycilla garrulus
CCCCCCCAACCGTCCGAGTGACCGCTAGGCGGCGCCCTGAGCAGCCGCCACCGCCCCTCACGGGGAGGACGCCGAGCCCCTCAGGGCGGCCAAAGTGCGCTAATTAAACACAATGTCTTCATTCTGCACACTCTCACCGCAACTGTGCGGGGAAAAGCGTCCTTTGCCAGGCTGCAGTGTGGCTCTCGAGTAGCCCACGTTGGGTACCCCGTCGCTGATGCCGTGGCTGTCCCGATTCCCGCGTCTTTGTACGATGAAATGTTGAATATCTGTTAAATACGTGCGTTTTGCTGGCAAAATAAATATGTGTTTTGCTTGGCAAAAGTTTTTGTTCCCACCCGGGAACAGGGTGTGGCCAGGGCTGGGGGTGCTTGCAGGGTGTCCCTGTGCACTTGGACTTGAAGAATTCTAAATTTCCTCAGCCCTTCCCAAATTACCTTGGTCAGGCTCCTCGTCTGGAATGTGCCATGCTGATCCCGGATGGCAGTCAGGGAGCTCCGGCTTTCTGGAAAGAGCTTGGCACAGTAGCAAGCTCCAGGAATACTGTGTGGAGGGAAGGCAAAGTGCTGTGGGACCAGAGAAAAGAAACAGGGAAAGAAATTAGAGGAAACGTATGCAGGATGGCAAATAATCAAGATGACCTTTAAAGGGCCCTTCCCACATAAAGCTATTCCATGGTTCTATGAAATACTGAAAGGGAGCAGGGCTAAATGGAATATTGGGAAGAAATTCTTCTCTGTGAGGGTGGTGAGGCCCTGGCACAGCAGTTGCCCAGAGAAGCTGTGGCTGCCCCATCTCTGGAAGTGTCCAAGGCCAGGCTGGACAAGGGCTTGGAGCAACCTGAGATAGGGGAAGGTGTCAGGGCCCATGGCAGGGAGTGGCACCGGACAGGCTTTAATGTCCCTTCCCATCCCAACCACTCCAGGATTCTCGGATTCTGTGGAATAACGCAGCTGGCCACAGGAGGGCAGGAGCGGGCTGAGCAAGGAGCGGGGAAACCCCGGCAAAACACAGCTCTGGCATAGATAAAGGATATTTCTGTCTGCTGCACAATCCCCCCCTCCGGCCTGAAACACTCTCCTGCACATCTCACGACGAGAACTGGAGGCACTCACCTTGTTCCAAGAGACCACAGAATATCCCGGGTTGGAAGAGATCCATAAGGATCAGCCAGTCCATCTCCTGCCCTGCACAGACACCTCAATTATCCCACTCTGTGCCTGAGAGCGCTGCCAAACGCTCCTCGAGCTCCGGCAGCCTTGGAGCTGTGACCACTCCCTGGGGAGCTGTTCCAGTGCCCCACCATCCTCTGGGGGAAGAACCTTCTCCTCATATCCAGTCTAAGCCTTCCCTACTTGGAATGAGCACCCAGTACTTTAATTACAAGCAGGGCTTCACCCCAAACCACATCCTCTTCTCTAACGTTCTGACTGTAGCTCCAGGGGGATACTCACGGATCCAAACAGACCAGGATCTGGGTGAAAACATCCCCAATTTTATCAGAGAACAGAGACATCTGCTGCCATTTTAGCACCATCCTGAATCAGTGCCTTTCACCCTCAGAAGAGGAACTCCCTGTCCAAAAGCATTGCTGCCAGGCGCGAGGTGGACAGGCAGCCTCTATCCAGCCACAGTGGTTTCACACACAAAACCCTTCAGCAGTCTTCTCAGGTGGGAATTACCATCCCCACATCCACCCAGGACTAACAGTTCAGGGAGTGCTCCTGGAGCTTCCCTGCCAACGCTCAGTGCAGGTCAAATCGCTGCCCAAGGCAGCTGGAGCCCAGTGGGTTCAGCTCTGTGACCAACCCAGCAGCCACAGAGCTGATCACATCCTAAATAATTTCCTCTGCTCACACAGGGTTTGTGTGGCTCCGTCCCCAGTTTCAGCTTCTCCTACTGCCATACTCAGCCCCAATCACCCGAGAGCAGCAAATGCAGGAGTGGAGGGAAGCACTGAAAGAGGGACAGCATCAACTTGCTCACCTGCCTTGCTACAAATGCAGCTAAATCCTGCCCAGGCAAAACCAAATTCCTCCAAAACAGGAGCAGCAGCAGCATGGTCTCCTCCGAGTGTCATGAAAGATGCTGCAGGGGCTGGATACACCTCAGCCAAAGGCAGCCTGCAGGCACAGACTCGCCTTCCCCGCTGGCTGGTGACATCCATGGGATTTGGGAACTGCTGCTGGGTGCATGACCTCCTGGGCTGTCCGGACAGCTGAGCCCTTCTCAGGAAGGAGAAGCAGGAGCGTGGGAGGAGTGCCACAGCTGTTCCTCCCACAGGTAACCCCATTTCCCTGGAACACAGCAGCGCTCCCACTGCAAAGGTCTTTGCCCTGTTGTCAGCTGGAAAGCACCACCCGACAGGGCTTCACTCTTTCTGGGTAAACACACACACTCTCCCGGAGATGGAGCACGTTTTCTGCTCCCCAGCCCGTGGATCACTCCTGGAAGGTTAAAGGTCTGCCCACACCTTGGTTTCACACACAGTACAACACTGGGAAGACATCTCTTTCTTTCCTCCTGATAATCCCCAGGTCTGGTTTGGCACCTGTTCAAGGCACTTGGCAAAGCCACAGGGTGATGGTGGCTTAATTGGGAGCAGCTCTCTGAAAATGCTGGCTGCCTCTCCTAGCAGGACAAAGCTGGATTACCACCCCCAGGACTTGGTTTATTTTACAGGAGCCCACAAGGGAATGCACAACAGTTACTGACCCTCCTGTTATTCCCAGGAAATGCTCTCCTTATTTGTAAATGAAAGTGACAATCCAACCACACCACAACTTCCCCCCCCCACCCTCCCCGCGCCAAGAAAACAGGTGTAAGGCAAGACCTGGCTTACACATAACATTTTCACTCACTTTTTGTAATAAGAGTTATTCCCTGTTCGAAGCCATAGATCTAGATTGGAGTTGAGTCTTTCCCTCTGCTCAGGTGAGACCCTACCTGAACGTTGCAACCCGCTCCAGAGTCCNAGGTGAGCCCCTACCTGAACTTTGCAACCCGCTCCAGAGTCCCCAGCACAGGAAAGACATCGACCTGTTGGAGAGAGTCCAGAGGAGGGACACCTAGCTGATCAGAGGGATGGAGCAGCTCTGCCATGAAGAAAGGCTGAGAGGATTTGGATTGCTCAGCCTAGAGAAGAGAAGGCTTTGGGGTAACCTGACTGTCCCTTCCAGTACCTGAAGGGAGCCTGTAAGGAAACTGGAGAGGGGTTTTGGACAAGGGCTTGGAGTGACAGCAGAAGGGGGAATGGCTTCCCACTGCCAGAGGGCAGGCTTAGATGGGATACTGGGAAGAAATTCTTCCCTGTGAGGGTGGTCAGGCCCTGGCACAGGTTTCCCAGAGAAGCTGTGGAAGTGTCCAAGGTCAGGTTGACAGCACTATTAAACATAGGGGGAAACAGCACACGACTTCCACAGCTGTTTTACCAACCAGTGAGGTGTCAAGAAGAGATTTCTGGAGCTTTCCAGAGCTCCTGTTAATAGCTCCTTTTGGCCTGTTTATGGCACATCTTGGGGATGTCAGGGGGTACAGCACACGGCCCTGGCACCACGAGGGGCAGAGGGGAAAGCAGTGCCCTGGAGCTGGCAGGAGGAACTCGGCACTGTTACCTGCACTGGGCGGTTCTGGGCTTGCCACTCCTCTGGGCGAGGGTGAAGGGCAGCTCCCTCACCTCCTCCTGATATCTGCCCGCTGCCAGGCAGAGGCAGCTCCCTCCCAGGGCAGGCACGAGTGCCACACGGAAGTCACGGCACCGCTCGGTTCACATGAGACCTCGGAGACCTCGGGCGCAGGAGCTGGGGAAGGAAACCACAGCGTGAGAGAGCCCAGGAGCCTCCAGCCCATCCCGCACACCAGCCCTCTCGGTCGGGATCTGCCCTGAGAGGCTCTGGGAGAGAGCTTCACCATGCAGGTAGGTACAGAACTTGCCCTGATATTCCCAGGATGCTGCTTTTCAGCACCTCTGAGCACCCGTGGCTTGGAAACACGGGACACGCTAACCTCCAATCTCTACCGCCCACCTGCTTTCAGCCTTTAAGGTACAAAACTCCTACCACAAGTGCGTGACAGGGAAAGCAGGAGGTGCTGCCGGTCCCACGCACCATCCCAAGGTGCAGTGGGGTCACACTGGCCCCACATGTTGGTCCCAGAGTTCAGAGGTGCCAGAGCACGGATCAGAGAAGGATGGTATGGATGGAGCTTATGTAAACCTAGGAATGAGCACTGCAGAGGTGACAGCCCCAGGTGTTCCAGGCGCACGTGGAATACAGCCAGGGTGGAGGGGGAACTGTGATCTTTTTCTTCTCTAACTTGGAAGAAAAGATGCAGATTTTTTTCCTGGGAAAGGCCAGACAAACTCTCCAAAGTCAGGGCAGGTAGTAAAGGAACAGGTCTGCCGCTCCTGGCAAAGGCTGTCCCACTTCTCCAGGAAGCCATGGGCTAAGGTGGAAGTGCTCCAAGGGAAGCTTGTAAGAAACATCCTGGAGATAAGAGCAATTTGATCATCTCAGTGTGGGTGATGGGAACCACCCCATCCCACACCAATCCATGACCGGAAAGGAAAACAAGAATGCCAGATCCTATCCAGGTCCTTGTCCTGAGTTACTCACACGGGTGACTCTGCACACAGCCCAAGGGTGCCTGTGGCCATTTCCCAGAAGGAAAACTCAGTGGGTTACCTGGCCAGAGACAAGGACCAACGATACACCTTGGAAGCATGGAGACCCTTTTCAACATGGAAATTCCTGCTTCCCATTGCTCCAGTTACTTTTACACCTTTGCAGCACCTCCACATCCTGTTCCAACCACAGGGCAGGAAGAGTAAAACTGAAACTGTCGTTCCCGAGAGCAGGGATAGAGCTCAGGTTTCATACAACCACTGCAGAGCCCAGGTGGCCTTACCTGCACCTGATCCCACTGCCCTGTGAGGCCAGAGCACAGCAGCCACTGTCAGACAGCATCCCTAATTCCCAGAAAAATACAATTAGTTGTGAGAGTAGCAGTGATCCAAAGTCCCCACTCTCTGAGGCTATCCCTGCCCTCCCATCAGGAACGGCAGCAGGATAAGGGGGATGGCTTCAAACTGCCAGAGGGCAGGGTTAGATGGGCTATTGGAAAGAAATCCTTCCCTGTGAGGGTGGCAAGGCCCTGGCACAGCTTGCCCAGAGAAGCTGTGGCTGCCCCATCCCTGGAAGTGTCCAACACCAGGCTGGAAAGGCTTGGAGCAACCTGGGCCAGTGGAAGGTGTCCCTGCCCATGGCAGAGGGTGCAACTGGACAGGCATTAAGGTTCCCTCCACCCAAGCCACTCTGGGATTCTGGGATTCTATACCCACACCATATGGCCCCAAAAGCAAGCTGGACACCTGCCTGGCAGCCTGAGCCCCAGCGGCCCCTGGGATGAATCCAACATCCTGTTTGTGAGCACACCTTGGTAAGCTCTCAGCCTCTTCCCAAGGAAGTGGATGTGGTGGCTGGGATGCTCAGATGCCCAAGCAGGACTGTGTTGCAGGTGTTGGAGATAGGAGCCACCTGGGAACAGAAGGCGTGATGCTAGCAGGTCCCTTCACCTCATCTCAGGCTTTACTGGGGACAGCAGCAGCAGGAAGAGTGTGCCAAGGGGGCATTAGGAACACCCCTGTCCAAATTGTTCCTGTAACCAAAGGATGGCTTCCCCTCCACATCCATCTGCAAGATCACGGGTGGCACTGGCAGGGAATTGCTGTGGGATGAGGCTGGTGCACATGGAGGCTGAGAGAAACCAGCCAGGCAGGAATGAGCCAACATGACAGCGGAGACCTTGCCACGCCAGATCCATGCCAGCATCAGAGCACTGGCAGTGGGCAGATCCCTGAGAGGCTCCCACTCCCTCTCCTATGCCCAGAGAGGGGCTCAGACTGGAATACAGGGAACTGCTGCACCCAGTCCTGCCTCCCAAACCTGGTTAGAGCAGATGACAACACCAGAAGGTTCCCTCTGCCTCTTGCCATAAACTGGGGTACCTTTTATCCAAGAGAACTTCTGGCTCTTGGTACAACAGCACCTCTGGGGGAGAGCATCCCTCTTCTCAAGCCTTCCCACTTTTCTTGTCAGTCAGTCTCCTCATGGCTCTTGTGCTTTGGCTGATCCACGTGAGCGAGCATCTGGCAGAGTACTTCAGCCCTTTCCTCATCCCAGCCTCTCTGCTCCCATGGCCTCATTCTCCAGGGAAAGCTCGGGATGCAGATCTTACATCAGGGCACAGTTGCACCACCATGGCTCTGCTGCCAAGATTACAGGAGGAACTCGTCTGGCTGGCCGCTCTTTTAGGTTACAGTGTCTCTGGTGACACCAAGTGACAACATTCCCATCTCTGCTCCTTCCTGCTGCTGTGCTGTGTCACCTTCCCTTGGGAACAGCAGCGTAACTGTGGGGACACACCACAAGTCTCATCAAAGGGTGGAAAAAAAACCCACAGGGGCAGCTGACAGCTTAAGCTGAAGGAGAGCGGGGTTAGATGGGATACTGGGAAGAAATTCTTCCCCGTGGGGATGCTGAGGCCCCGGCACAGCGTGCACAGGGAAGCTGTCGCTGCCCCACCCCTGGAAGTGCCCAAGACCAGATCAGAGCAGCCTGGTCTAGTGGAAGGTGTCCCTGGGCGACTGGATGGGCACGAAGATCCTTTCCAACACAACCCATTTCATGATGCTTCCTCTGTGCTCCCCCACATCTGCACCCTCGGATGTCGGAGTGTAATTACCCATAACCAGGAAGGTGGGAGCTGCACAGCCGTTCTCTCCAGAGCCACTGACACACAGGAGGGGAGCAGGGGAAGGCCAGAGTTCAAGCAGTGTTTGGACAACACTCTTAGGCATATGGATGCTTGGTGTGGTCCTGTGCAGGGCCAGAACCTGGATTCAATTATCCTTGTGACTCCCTTCCAAGTTGGGATATTCTATCATTTTATGATCAGTAGCTCATCATCCTCCTCCCCTCTCTGTCCCTTGGCTGCTGCCTGAGGCACCCAACATGTTTTCCAAGAACTTTTTTCACCTGCTTTCCCGCACGGTTGTGCCAGGTGTTCGTGCCCCACTCTCCCTTTACCCAAATTCCAAACTACTTTCCCTACCCTCCCCAAAAAGCCAACAGTGCCCTATCTGATAGGAACAACTGACTAATGGAAAAGGCTGATTAAAGCCTATAAAATCCACTGTAGCATGGAGAGAGAAGGTGAAAGGTGAGCACTTCCCCAGTACAAATGTCAGGGCATCAGGTGAAAGGAGGTTTTATTCTCCTGGTCCAGATCCCTTACAGCCCCATTGGGCACGATGGGTTCTAGGGGAGGCTGCATACCCTCCCAGGGTAGCAGTCCCTGCAGCATTCCTAAACAGAAATTCCTGGCTGGCTCGGCAAAACCCCAAACTGGTGATCAGGAGCGTGTGGGAGAAGGTTTCACACAAGACCCCTCTTAGCTTCCTCCCTGGGCATCTCTTCGAGGCTGCTGGAAGAGGAAAACACAGGATCTCCCAGGGAGCCTGCTGAAGCCTTCCCTTTACTGGTCTTCTTTTCACCAGGATGAAATTCTGCTGACTCCCTTGAGGGAATCTCCTGTTGAGGATATCGAAACCTTTACCTTCCCGGTAAGCTCTGCTCCTTCTGCATCTGCAGTGAGTCCAGCCCAGCTCAGAGAGGGGACAAATCCCCATTTCCCTTGCTCATTGGCGTTTCCCCTCTACACGGCCACAATGAGGGTCCAAACCTCCGAGAGGCTGGAGCTGGGAAGGAGAGCTCTCAGCTTTCCATCCCTAATAATTCCCTGCTGGTTTTGTGGGCAGAATGAAGAGAAGTGGGATTTTGTCCTGGTGAGTAACATCCATGAAATGGGAAGTGAGAAGGAGATCAAGAGGAAGAAGTTCCTGGATGAGCTGAGCAAGAAGGGCTTCACCATCAAGGTGAGGGCTGTGGGAGGAAAAGGCAGCAGATACCTGGCCTGGTTTGGGCTCCTGTATCCCAGGAAATGGGAGAGGCCTGAACCATTGAGCTGTTCACCACATCAGAGCTGGAAAATAACTCACTTGCTCAACCAGCAGAGAAAGACCCCAGCCTCAGGACTCACACAGCCCTTCCAGCTCTGGCCCTTCCCTGCCTCTCTGGTTCTGTTTTAAAAGCCCTTCTTTTCCCCTCACCAGAAAATTGAGGACACAAAGCTCTTTTATGGAGTCCGTGCCCCGCAGCACATCTTCTGGAAATACCAGAGTCTCCTGACGAACCCCGACAGCAGGCAGAGAAACTCCAGTGCCCAGCAGGACGTCCCAGTGACCACTAGGTGGGTGCTGAGCTGATTTCCAGCCTCCTGCCCTTACAGTTCTACACACCAGCATCTGTTTTCTAGCTCGGTTCACAGATGTGCCTGGCTTTTCATTTTCCACAGAACTTTCCTTCACCTCCCACGTGCAAAGCTGGTGGCTTCTCACTGCCCACATTTCTCCCTCCCTTGCTTCCCTGGATTTTAGTGCACACTTTCTCCCTTCTCTGCCCTGTTTTCCTGAGCACAACACCAGTCTGTATCCCAGAGCAGCCTTTAAGCAGAGTTTTTCCTTGTTCAGGATACGAGTCGTGCACTTCATCCTGCAGAACACTGTGACGTCCGACTTAGGTAAGGGAATGGGGATCACGGGGGTGATGCTCAGCCTGGATCTGAAGGAAGAAATCCTGCCCAAAATCCTGTGCACTGGCATCCCAGCTGCCTTGCCATCCTGGGGAGAATAGAAGAGGGGGGAGCTCAGACAAATCAATCTGCTGCTGTATCCAGAGGCGGGGAGATTTGGCCTGCAGGAACCAGCAGTTCCTCTGCTCCTCCTCCCCAAATCCCTAAGCCTAACCCTGTCTCTTCTGCTCTGCTCCCAGAGAAGCTGCATGACCTGATGAAGAAGAAGGTGTTTGAGGCAGCCTTTCCCCTGCACAAGGTGAGGCTGAGCACACAGTGCCTGGGAGGAAAATCCAGGAGAGACGGAGGAGCAGGGTGGGGTGGGGGGCACCTCTGGGTGACTGGGGCTCGCTGGGTGAAGGGCAAGGCAAAGCTCCCAGCAGCTGCCTTGGAGCTGGGCAGGGCATTAAGGGTGCCCTGATGCTCCTGCATCCAACCAAGTTCTCTGCTCTCTAGAAAGAAGAGATAACAAAAATACTAAAGAAGAAGTGGGCTCGCTGGAGAGTTCTCTTTAAGGAACAGCCAATTGAGGAGATCAGGTAACACAGGCACAAAAGGCAGATCTTTCTAACCAAAAGGTTCCACCTGAAACCCAGAGAGCTCAATGTCCTTTGCCAGGCTCCTGCATTGTCTTAAAAATCCTTCGTTTGAACCTGGCTCTTCTCACAAGCACTGGGCTCCCTCTGCAGCTTACAAAGCTCTTAGCCTGAGGGTTATCCCTGTGGCTCCGAGCTCCATCTGCTAACCCTGCAGCATGAAACAACCCCTGCATCTGTGCAGATTTTAATGAACCCGTTTGGTTTTCAGCCACATTCAGAAGGCAGGAGAGGTGGGAACGGAGCATCAGTGCTGCACAGCCAGCCTGAGGCTGAACTCGGGGCAGTAAAGGCAACATGGGGCTCCTACAACCACATGAAATCCCAGGAAAGAGCATGGCTCTTGTTTCTGAAAGCTAACTCCATGGGCAGGGGTGGAGGGGCAAAAAGAACGTGTCACTTCATAAACCTGCCAGGCGGCTCTGGTAGAGAGGGGAGATCTTAAAATAGAGGTGGCACTTCTGACAGCTGGCAAAAAGTTAATTCCTCTGGGATACAGGGCTCCCAGTCCCTCAGTCAGTAGGTCATTTCTTATCCATTACGCCAACCTGCTCCTCACAGCATAAAAACTGAGATACTGCCACCATGCACATTTTCTAGTGACTCTCAAAATCTGATCTCCTTTCTGGCTGCAACTCCCACCTCATCTTTCCTCCTAGGTGCTATTTTGGAGAGAAGGTGGCCTTGTACTTCGCCTGGCTGGGCTGGTACACCTACCTGCTGATTTTCGCTGCCCTGGCTGGGTTGGCAACCATCACAGCTGGGGCTATTGTTTTCAGTTCCAGCCAGGTGAGGTAAGGCCCTTGGGAATGCCAAACGCACATCCCATTCAGCTCTGCAGGTGGCTCTGAGGCACTTTTGTCCCCCTTGGCTTCTCTCTTTCTTTCTTCCAGCAAGGAGATCTGTGATGCCAACAACACCATCATGTGCCCGCTCTGCGACCAGAATTGCTCGTTCTGGGTCCTCTCCGACACCTGCACCTACGCCAAGGTAGGGAACCCCTTTCCAGGGCAGCCTCAAGGTAAAGGACAGGGAAAAACACCCCCAGCTCATGCTGCTCCTGCATCACTAAAAAGAAACCCCAGACCACGGTTTCCATCATCACCATGGAATATTTTACCAGTAACAAGTCCCAGTGTTCATCACCTTCCTGTGTCTTGCCCTCCTGTAGCATCTTTACCTGTCACAGGCAAGATGAGCTTGGCAAGACCTTGAGGTGCCACAGCCCCTGCATTTCAGCGCTTCATCACACTCTTCTTTCATCTCTTCCAGGTCACTCACATGATTGATAATGAGGCCACGGTGGTGTTTGCCATTTTCATGGCCATTTGGGGTAGGTGTCCATGCCTGGGTGCCCAGCACATGTGGTTGGGAGAGGGAGCAGAAGGTGGGAAATGGGACACTAACATAGCTTCACCCTTGGGGTGTGGGAGGGGTGGCGTCTGGGAGATCCCCTCCCAGACACAGAAACAGACAAAGCCATTGTGGTGATAGCCCCCAGCTCCCCAAATATTCCTTACCTGAAGCTTGTCCTACCTGAAGCTTCTGCTCAGCATAGTCTCCCTAAAGGCACCCAGCAATTTCCTAGCAGCTGCCTATAAATGGCCATAACCACAGGAAGGAGGGGCCTCCAGACTCCACCTTCCCAAATCACTGCACGGCCTCGTACTTGCTGTGGCATGATAGAATCCCATCACTGCCTTAGTTACACACTCATCTGGCTTTTCCATGGGCCTTTCCTTGACCAGCCACCTCAGGAGCGGGCCGCGTGTCCCACCTGTGAAGCCACAGCACAGTCCCGAGTGTGTCTGTGGGCTGGGTCACACAGGGACACAACCAGGAGTGTTGATCCAATAAACACAAGCGGTGGTTGGAATTGGAGTGAGAGAGGTATAGCCTTGCCAGGGTGCCGTGCAGGACACCCATTCCACCTGAAAAGTGACTTATCCCAAATTCCCTACAGACACCAGACCAGGCCAGTGAAAGCTCACCTGCACCATCCCCATTCCCTCACTGCTGCCTGTCCAGAGCCCTTCCAGGTCACCAGATGCCCGTCCTTCATGGGCCAAGGGCAGTCCAGGCTGGTTTGCCATCAGTTTGGATGTGATGTGACTCTCTGGGAGACAGAGGGGTGTCCTTCAGAGCTATTCCTAAGTGTCACCGCACTTTCTCCTTCCCAATCCAGCCACTGTATTCCTGGAGCTGTGGAAGAGGGAGAGAGCCACTGTGGCCACCAACTGGGACCTGTACACGTGGGATGAGGAAGAGGTGAGGACATCATCTTTCCTGCTCCGTGCTTCCCTTTTCAGGACAGTAGTCACCTGGAGCTAGAACAGACACATCAGAGGGGTCCCTTGCCCAGACTGAACTCAATCAGGCTTGGCCATGCTCTTGTGGGTTGGGTGCTCACACCTGTCCTCCAGCACTGCTCATTCCATATGTCCACTGACACAAGGGCCACAAAGCACTGCTGAGTCCTTTCTTTCCCATTTTTAACTTTAATTTTAATTTTTTTTTTTTTAATAAGGAGGAGCTGGCTCTGCAGCTGATCAATAATCCACAGCATGAACCCCGGCTGTACCAGCACTCCTACTTCCGCAGCACCATCGTCCTCATCTTGGCTCTGCTGATGGTACGTGCCAGGTGACAACATGAACATTTGGTTTAAGAGCACATGCACCCAAGGAGCAAAGGCACAGACCAGGTTTTTAGGGCAGTTCCATGCCCATCACAAGGATCCTGGGACTTTCCTCATGCTCACACCTCACTGTGCTGATGGCAGGGGCCACCCACCCTTCAGGGACATGGGCTGAAGGTTCTGCTCTCACAGTGAGGGTCAAGGCAGTGACACAGAGGGCAGGAAGAGGCAAACCCCAAGCACAACCCCACTGTGGGTCAATGGAGACTGGTTCAGGTGGAGACACAGAATCCAGAAATGTTAAGGGTTGGAAGGGACCTTATCTAGTCCCAAGCCTTGTGCCATGGGCAGGGACACCTCCCACTACTCCAGGTTGCTCAAGGCCTTGTCCCACCTGGCTTTGAATGCTGCCAGAGTTGGGGCATTCACAGCATCCCTGGGGAGCCTGGTCCAGTATGTCCCCACCCTCATAGGGAAGAATTTCTTCCTAACACCCATCCTAAATTTCCCCTCTTTCAGTCTGTACCCATTACTCCTTGTCCTATCACTACACCCACCTCACAAACTTGTCAGCCTCCACCGAATGGCGCTGGTTTGCCTTTGAGGCCACATCCAGGGGCCGGCCGAGGGGACCATCAGGTGCGATGGAGCACGTGCCCTGCGTTGCTCCTCTCCTCTCCTCTCCTCTC
>VXBU01003971.1:291719-334713 GCA_013400315.1 Bombycilla garrulus
CTCCTCTCCTCTCCTCTCCTCTCCTCTCCTCTCCACAGGTCCTGGTGCTGATCGGCATTGCCCATGCACTGGTCATCTACCGGGCGGTGGCCATGGCCCTGTTCATGCAGAGCGAAGTGAACCTGCTGAGCAAGCACGCCGACGTCATCGCCGTGATGACGGGGGCTGTGCTGCACTACATCACCATCATCGTCATGACCAAGGTGAGGAGCCACACAGGCTGCCTGGCAGGATTTCTCCATGGCCAGGCCCCCCCGTGCTCATCGTATCCCTCTGTCCTGCAGGTCAACTGGCACGTGGCCCTCTTCCTCTGCGAGCTGGGTAAGGGAAATGCGGTGCGTCCCACCTGCAGCACCCTTTTGTCCCTGAGCACAATCCCCATCCCTTCCCTCCCTCCACCAGCACCAGGCAGCTCCCGGGCAGCTCCAGACAGGGAGGCCAGCAGCCCCCCAGCCCACACTCACCTGTGGCCCACATGCTGTCCCACAGCCAGCTTTGCAGGGACAGTCACCCTACCGGGCTGAGACCTGGCATGAGCAGGAAGCCACCCCAGCTCCAGGAGAGGTCACAACATGGATTCCCTCCCAGCTCTAACACCCCTTCTCCCCCAGCCCATGGCTCTGAGGGACCTCCCTGCTTGGCTTGACTCACGTCCATCAGAGGGCTCAGGTGGAGGGCAGGGAAGGCTTCACAAGGGGCAGAGACACCCTCTGGACCTCAGAGCTGTGGTGGCACCCCTGGGAGATGCCAAGGTCCCACTGCTGTATGACCAAGCCCCTGGGCACTGCTCCCTTTCCTAGAGAAACCACGGACCTTCTCCCAGCGGGAGAACAGCTTCACCGTGAAGATCTTCATCTTCCAGTTCTTCACAAACTTCTCCTCGCTCATCTACATCGCCTTCTTCCTGGGACGGTGAGTAGAGAATGCAGGGCAGACAGGGTTTGGGATCGATGTTCCCAGCTCTCCCCAGGGTGTATGGACAGCCCAGCCCCTCTGCCCTCCCCACCAGGCACAGGAACCCCATTTGAGACTCAGGAGGGCCATGTCCCCATGGGTATCACTGTTGTTTCCTTGCTCAGGATCAATGGCCACCCGGGGCACTACGTGCGCATCGCTGGCCACTGGAGGCTGGAGGAGGTGAGGCACCCACTCTCTGACCCCACAAGCAACTCCTCCTCTTCCTTTCTCTACTGCCCAGATAACTTCTGGGAAGCTCAGCTTTCTCCCGTAGCACCTGCCAAAGGGTCCCTCGGACCCACCCACCCTGCCTGCAGGGCACAACCTCTGACTTGTTGTCCCCTCCAGTGCCACCCCAGCGGCTGCATCACTGACCTCTTCATCCAGATGGCTGTCATCATGCTGCTCAAGCAGACCATCAGCAACATCATGGAGTATCTCATCCCGTAAGCTTCACACACTGACACTTTCCAGAGAGGAACCCTGGTCGTTTTCCTTTTCCCCTTCCTCCAGGGATGTACTGGCAGCAGCCTAGCCCTGCTGTCCTCCGCAGGCAGCCACACCAATCCCTCTCTCCCACTGCAGCTTGATATCCCACCAGCTACGGAAGAAACAAAAGCCTCCCAAGAAGAGAAGTGTGATGTTAGGAGAGGAAGAGGAGGCAGAGGACCCCTGCAAAAAGCATTGGCTGAGGAACTATGAACTCAACGAGGTCAATGTCTTCAGCTTGTTCAATGAGTACTTGGAGATAGGTACGTGGGGCAGAGCCATGTGCACTCCTTGGCTGGGGAGTGACGGATGCTAGGGAGTCCATACGCAGGCAAGGAGCTACAGCTCCACACCCAGCCCCATTCTGAGAGCCCTAGGACACCAAGACCATTCCCCAAACAGAGAGAAAGCAGCTGTGCTAGCCTTTGGCCCTGCCTCGGACCTTCCTCTCCTTCCAGGGCCACAGCTGTAACCCCAGGGTGTGCATGTGCCTGGCTGGCTCAACAATCCACACAGATCCCACTCTCTGGCAGCCCTGGGAGAGCTGGGCGTTCCCAAGACATGGCTATCTCCCCCTTCCACCCCTGCAAACCACTCTGACCCAAGCCACAAAGCAGGACAAACCCAGACAGAGGGGGATGTCCCCTCTGTGGTGGCTTCACACCAGCACCTGGCATTTTCCCCTCCACAGTGATCCAGTACAGCTTCACCACCATCTTCGTGGCAGCCTTTCCCCTGGCCCCGCTGCTGGCCCTCATCAACAACGTCATCGAAATCCACATGGACGCCATCAAGATGATGCGGCTGAGCCGGCGCATGGTGCCCAGGAAGGCCAAAGACATCGGTGAGAGGGGTCCTGCCAGCACCAGGCTGAGCCCCTGAGCACCCCATGGCCGTGGGACAGCACAGGGAGAGCCATGAGTTGGAGAAGGACAACTTGATTCAGACTCTGCCAGAGGTTGAAGGAGGCTCCTTCCTTGGCCTAGGGGCTCCTTCCTTGGCCTGGCCATGCTGAAGCTGTCCCTGAGCTAGAATGGTGGCAGTAAGCTGGCAGAGAGATCTCACCAGCCGCTCTTCTCCCACAGGGATCTGGCTGCAGGTCCTAGAGGCCATCGGCATCCTGGCTGTCATCGGGAACGGGCTGGTGATCGCCATCACCTCCGACTTCATCCCTGTGCAGGTCTACAAGTACATGTACAGCCCCTGCGCGAGGGAGAACCACACCAGCATGGAGTGAGTTCAGCTCTGACACAGTCCCTGCACACAGCATCCCCACGGCCCTGTCCCCACAGCCTTGTCCCCTCCTGCCTCAGTGCCACCACTGCAGGAGCACAAGACAGCTGAGCTGTCCCCCAGAGTGAGGTGGGGGAAAGGGGAGCAGGGGAACATTCTCACATTGCATCATCACACCATCTCTGTGGTGGGTAACTGACTGGAAAGGGCAGTGTGTAACACTGGAGAGCTACAGGATTCCCAGGATGCAGGCATGTGCTCTCTCCTGTCCTCCCCCTGCTTCTCCAAGCCTTGGCTGACTGACCCAGTTCACTCAAACTGGACAGAAGCCTCTGAGCCCTCCACTTCCACCAGGCTCTGTGGCAGTGAGAGCCCCAGGTGGGTTCTGCTTCCCCAGAACAGGAGGGTACAGTCTGTGCTCAACCTGGTCCTTCCCCGCAGCTGCTCCACCGGGTACATCAACAACAGCCTCTCCGTGTTCCACATCCAGGACTTCGAGCCCCACACCAAGGTGCAGCCGGAATTTAATGGGAAGCAGATCAAGGAGTGCAGGTAAGAGCAGCCCCCTGCCAGCCCCTGCCCCTCACTGTGACAGCCAGGCTGGAATGGAAGGGCCTTGGCTGGCACCAAGCACGGAGCGGTGCTGCAGGTACCGGGATTACCGGAATGCCGACGACTACACCTACACCGTCCAGTTCTGGCACATCTTCGCAGCCCGGCTCGCCTTCCTCATCCTCTTCGAGGTGAGCATCCAGGGAGGCAGGAGAGGGCTGGCAAAGGGGTTGGATCTGTGCCTCCTGCCCAGGCTGGGAGCCCCTGACCGCCTTTGCTTCCCACAGCACGTGGCTCTGTGCGTGAAGCTGATTGCAGCCTGGTACATCCCCGATGTCCCCCAGAAGGTCAAGAATCAAATTCTGAAGGACAAACACAACGATCTCCGTAATGGACTGAGGTGGGTGATGCCCTGGAAGGTACCAGGGGTTGCTAGGTTTCAGGATCCATCTGTTTTGGAGCCCCTTTTTTCTTCAAAGAAAGAAAAGCTCCAAGTTAAAACCAGAAGTGATTTTGCCCAGAGAAGGACTTTGCCCAGGTTTTCCATCTAGACTTTGTTTAAAGAGAGAGGATTAAGTATTTCTGTGAGAAACAGAACCATTGTAGCTGCCCCAGTGCGGCTGTCCCATACTGACTAAGCCCTGCTCTGGGAAGGGCTCAGCCTGACCCCCATCCGTGGCCACCCTGTCCCAGGTGCCACCCATAATTCTGATGGGAGCAGATAGCGGGGTTCAGGAAACACCTGTTGTGGTTTGACACTGACCAAACTCTAGGCACCCACAAAAGTTGCTCACCCACCCTCCCCTGCCATAGCTGGGCAGAGGAGAGAAAAAATTAACAAAATGTTTATGAGTTAAGGACGAGGAGAAAACACTCCAAGGGCAAAACAGGCTCAACTTGGAAATACAAAGTAGATTTTTTACTAGCAAAATCAGAGGAGGATAATGAGAACCAAAAGAAGCCCTTAAGAACACCTTTACTTCCTCCAGCCCTTCCCTCTTTCCCATTGAGAGTGCAGAGGACAGGGCATGGGGGTTGTGGTCAGTTCATCACCCAAGGTTCCCTTCTGCTCAGGGAGAGGAGCCCCTCCCCTGCTACCCCATGGGGTCCTTTCCCACAGGAGAGAGTTCTCTGCGACCCTCTCCACCATGGCTCCAATTTCACAAGCAGGACGCCTCCTGAAACTGCTGCAGGGTGGGTCACTCTTCCATGGGGTCAGTCCTTCAAGGACAGGCTGCTCCAGCCTGGGAGCAGGGCCGCTCTCTCTACCCTCTCTCTGCCACTGGATCACAGCTTCCTCCAACATCCACGCACTCCAGCCTGGGCACCTCCCCAGGGGCTGTGGGTGGATCTCTGCATCCCCCATGGATCCCCAGGGGCTGTGGGTGGATCTCTGTATCCCCCATGGATCCCCAGGGGCTGTGGGTGGATCTCCGCATCCCCCATGGATTTCCATGCACAGTTGCTTCACCACGGTCATCACCACGCCTGCAGAGGAATCTCAGCTCCTGGAGCACCTCCTCCCTCTCCTTTTGCACTGACCTTGGTGTTTCCATGTCATTTCCCTCACATGTTGTTTCTCTCACCTCCTTCTCTTCTCTGGCTAGCAAAAAAAAACAGTGCCCTTTTTGTTTTGATTTGTTCCTTAAATCTGTTATCACAGAGGCATTATCAACATCTCTAACTGGCCCAGCCTTGGCTAGTGGTATGTCCATCTTCCAGAGCCATCAGGGATTGGCTCTGACAGACACGATGGAAGCTTCCAGCAGCTTCTCACAGAAGCCACCTCTGTGCCCCTCCACTACCAAAAACCAACACAACACCGCACTGTCACAGCTTTCCATCTCTGCCTTCCTATTGACTGTGGGATTTCCCACAAGCAGGGATTTTCCACAAACAGCCTGTCATTCTTTCTCCATCTGTTTTGGGGAAGAGGCCCTGTACCTACTCGGAGTGTTTCTCCACATCTCCCAGCTCAGAGGTTCCCTTCCCAACGCCTCTCTCCTCTCTCCCCAGCACGGCGGAATACTCCACCGAGGTGTAGCCACCACTTACCAAAGAGAAGGAGAACACGGACTTGAGCCCCTTTCCCAGCCTGGCAGTGCCAGGGGTGCCGGATGAACCCATGACACGGTGCCACATGTCCCGTCTGGGACGGAGCTGGACTGGAGCTGGGAAGTGATGACAAGACAGTGGTTTCACAGGAGCAGGCTGCTTTCCAACTTGGGAAGGAAGGATGTTGTAGCAGAGCCAGGATGTGCCTCCCCAGCATGGACAGAGCTGTGGTGCTGGGGACAAACCCAGGGGAAGCACCTGGCTGCTGAGCTGCAGGAGATGACCTTGTCACTTACTTCCTTAAGGACACACCACGAACCTCATTCCAGGCTCCCTCTCTAGCCTTTCTTTTCTCCACTTTGGCCTCTTTCTCCACTGCCTTCTGTGACCTCCCCACTCTCGCGCCACTGGGGAACTTGAGTCCCTCTTTCACCAAACTCCTCCCCGGCATGGCTCCACATGGCTGCAGCTCCGCCCTGCTGTCTCCGTGGATGCAGCTCCACCCCGGTGTGTCCGTGGCCATTAGGACAAGGCCGTTGTTATCTTGTGTTCAGCTCTGGGCTCAGCTGGGTCCTGAGAGTTGTTCGTGGCTCAGCTGCCACCAGCCATCGGTAAATAAACACAACACCCACGTGGACACGCAGACCGTCACCTGCTGCCTGGTATTGCTCCTGCCTTCCTCCTCTGCCACCCCAAATCATACCCCAAAACCTTTCCTTGTCTTAGTGGGGACAATCACAGCAGCTGGGAGCTGCAGTGGCCACTCTGAGGGCTGTGTGGGAGCTGGCTGGTGGGACGCCAGGATTTGGCCACGCACAGTGAGAACACAGCCTGGTAAACATGCCAGGATAACGGAAATCCCTGGGGGAAATGGGAAAAACACAGCAAATCCCAAATGATAGGGTTATCCCCCCTTTTCCCCTAGAGACACCACTACTGGCTGCCCCCCTTACTCCAGACAGAATGGGTTTGTCTGCAGCAGGAAGGGGGTGACACCCCAGGACTGGACAGGTGCCACAGCTCAGGGGGTCCTGACAGGGGATCCCAGAGGCAGAACTGGGGGCAGCCCCCTCTTTTCCCACCGGTAGTGACCCCAGCTGGGCTGGACACCAGCCTGACACTGCCCATGTCCCCTGACAGTCCCACCACAGACACTTCCCACGGTGTCAGTCCTGAGGGCTGTGCCCTGGAGGTGACACACCCCACTCAGGACTGCAGGGAAAGGCACCAGGGTTAACTCAGCCTCAAAACTTCGCTCCCAAGAGCATGGAAAGCCACTACCAATCCCATAGGAAACGGAAAGGAGCTTGCTGAGCCCTGAGGCTGTTTTTGCACCATTGTGACCAAAACTGCCTTTGCTCCTCCATTTAACTTACCTACCCACGGGGATGGGCAGGAAAGGCCTTATCAGCTCCTGATTTGTTCCCCAGACTCCCCAGACTCCCGCCATGCCCAGGACCTGGGCTTGTTCCATGCAATCCTTCACCATCCCACAAATCCAACAGATTTACACTGGATTTTACAGCTGAGGCATCACAGTGTCCATGACAAGTGGGCAGCCCTCAAAAAGGGCTGCTCCAACACCTGCTGCCCCCACACACACACAGCCAGTGGCTGTGGGGCCCAGGAGCAGGGGATTCTCCCCACAGATCCAACAGGGCTCCCTCTGTCCCTCTCCCTCCCACAACAAGCCAAGAGGAGTGGTAGTTTACATCCTAAACAATGAGGAATCAGTCAGGGTGTTTCTCCATGGGAACAGGCCCACAGGCCTACCTGTGACCTGTACCTGTTTATTTATATATGCATAGTTATTCAATATAACTACATATGCATAATTTACACCTACATATGTTTAGATATCATTAAATATAATACTATATTATTAAATATATAGAAATATCTATAAATACATTAAATAAATATAAATATATATAAATACATACACTGCACCCATGGCCCTCCTCTTCCCGTTTTGGCCTCAAATCACACGCTGGTTGGTGATTTTGCAGCTCCGGCTGGTGTTCGTCCAGAGGCTGCTGGTGCTGCTGTGACCACATCCATGCCCGGTGCGTGCCGAGTCTTTAATCACCTCCTTGGTAATTAGCACCGGGGATACCTGCTGTCCACCAGTGGCCACGGCCGGATCCGGCTCCCCACGGCCAGCGCCAGCCGGGACAACCACCTCCAGCACCAGCTTCATCCGGCAAAAAGGCTCTAAGGCACAGCGAGGACAGGGAGGAGAAGGAAACAAACAGGAGACCCACAGGTACAGCTGATGGCAGGTTTCTTCTTGCCCTGACACCTCTGTGGGCTCCTCCTTGGCCCCCAAGTTTTGTGACACCTGCTGGGCGTGCTGCTGTCCCCCTCCTCTTTTCCATTTTTTCCTCTCTTTTCCCCTCCCCTGAAGCCAGGGTTGTTGATTTTTTTCCCCCGCAGGTTCAGGTGGAGGTGGAGCAGTGGGAGGGAGGGACAACCAGCCCTTCCCACGGGCCTGGCGCCCGGGGATTGGGGCGGCGGGAGCGCCCGGCCGAGGGCAGGGGCTGAACTGGGAGGAGAAACAGATAAACTATTAAAACAGAAAGGGAAAAAAAATAAAAAAGAGAAATTCCAAGCACTGATCTGGCCGGTCGGGTCGGCTCAAGCGGGAGGCGACGAGCAGAAAGCCTGCGGCTGGGGAAGCTCCAAAGGTAAATGCAGCTCTGTTCTGTTTCCCCTTCCATGCTGGAGCCACCTCAGATGAGGTCAGCAGGATTTCGCCCTCACCCCATTCCCTGTGCATTCCCCTTCTGGCTCTCCTTCGCTCTCCTCCCGCTCTCCATCCCGCTCGCTCCCTAGGCATAACTCCCTGGCTCCCACAACTCCCTGGCCACGGTGCCTCCCTGCCCTCCCTGCTTTCCCCGTGGCCGTGCTCCAGGGAATGCCGCGCCCAGCCAGCATTCACCCCCCCAACGCGTTCACACGGTCCTCTGCCTCAAATCCGGGGTGTCCCCACGCCAGGAGGTGGGAAATGGGAGCCACTGCTGCCCGTTAGCCGGTGCTCCTCCCTCCCTGGCACTCACTCAGTCCCTGTCATCCAACACTGGCGTTCCCCGGAGCAAAGGGCTCCCGGGGTTTTGGGGGCTCCCCACACCCCCTGGCCAGGCTGCAGCTTGTTGGAGCTTCCTTATTCCGACCATCAGAGGAAATGGCTTAGGAGTGACCCATCCAGGAACAGAGCTGGACTATCGTGCCAGCCAGAGACAGCCCCTGCCAGCCTTGTCAGCGTCTCCCACCCTTTCTCCATGTGAAATCCAGGTGGACTGACTCATCTCCATCCTGTCCTCTTCCTTCTCTGGCCATGGAGAAACTCAGTTAATCCTTTAGGTATAAATCACTTCCAGCCGGTCAAGCTGAACACGTACTGGGCGTCTCTCGCGTACCTTGATCCCTGGTTTCACCCCACGCCTGGCACCAGGCTGTTCCAGAGGGAAGCACCATGCCTGCATCCCTGCTTCAAGCCAGGCAGCACCAGACCTCCCTTTCCCATTCCACGCCAACAAACACGGGGAGACCAGCCCCGCTCCCAGCCAAAATCAGGGAGCATCCAGTAGTGCTGAAGCTCCAGAGCAAAGAGGAGCCCCGGGAGAGGCTTTCACCCCTCCTGACTTTCAGAGTTAGGCCGGGTGTTTACCATGGAAACACTGGCACCGTGATGTCCCTGAGACTCCCACCTCAGCCCCAGCACCTGCGTCACCCGCATCAGGTGTGTGGGGACAGAGGGGCCCGGCCTTGCTGGGCTCTGCTCCGCTGTCTGCTCCCAGTTTCTGCCTCTTCCCACGGGGCAGAGGTGATGGCAGCTGGGGGTCCCTGTGTGCTATCCCTGCGCTCTCCGCTTGCCTGGAATGCTGTGCAGCTGTGCCAGTCCCTGGGCACAGCCACGGGGTAGCAACACGCCGAGGCTCCCAACACGCCGGGAGCACCGCGCCCGCCGGGGAGCGCTCCAGCTGGGAGGCTGCGTTTCCATAAACAAACCAGACCGCTGGTAATTAGCAGGTTCAAGGGCATGTCAGGCTGGAGGCAGCTCTGCAGCTCAGGCAGGGGGTTGGGCAGGTGAAGGAGGTACCACCGAGACCCCCCCAAAGCTGTGGTTTCACATGGCTGAGCTCATTTCCCCGCCTTAGTTTTGGATTTGGGCTGAAGGCACATTTTTTAAATCCTGCAACCCTCATCTGGTCATTAATCACCTCCCACACATAAATTCATGGTTGGGAAAGCCAGGCTGGGAGTCAGTGCAGGGAGGGCAGGTGACACGGTGGCCATCAGACTGTGGGTGGGACGTGGCTTTGGCTCTACCGCAGAGCAGCACCCACCACCCCCAGACAGAATCGCTGCGGGGGCCGATGGGGGTTGGCCGGGCCCTCCCTGTGCCAGCACTCACGGAGCCGTTCCCGGTCTGTCCCAGGCCCAGCCCGCCCTGTGGCGGAGGCAGGTAGACTTTGTCCCCTCCTGAAGACGCCGCGTGAGATGCTGGCAGCGCCCTCGCCTGTCACCTGAGCACGCCATGGCAGGTAGGTGAAATCCCAACTGTCCCCTGTTCTAGCTGGGAAGGGTCCCTGTGCGAGCTCAGCCGGGGCTCCTGCTCTGGTGTTACCTCTTAGGGTGCCGAGGGTCCTTCCCAGCCCCCAAACTGGCTCAGCCTGTTGCTGAACAGCCACAAACACCACTCACTGCCGGACCCCCAAGGCAGAGTTTGTTTTTCTGAGATGGCTACAGCAGTCATGTGCCCCAGGGGGAGCTGGATCAGCTTTCCCATCCAAACCCCCTCCTCTCCGTGCCCCCAGACCTTTGCAGCATTCCCTCCGAAATCCTGGTGCCGGCTGCCAACGAGACACTGGATCTGGTTCTGGGGAGCCGGGTCGAGCTGAACTGCACGGTGCGCTGGGCGGGCACTGAGCACTGCCAGCCCGTTCCTGCCTGGAGCAAGGATGGGCAGTGGCTGGGCAGTGGGAGCAGCCAGGACACTGTCTGGTAAGGAGCCTGCCCTGGGGACATCCACCCATCCGCTTTTGGGGGGTGTCACCACATGGCCTGACCCACAGCATCCTCATGTCCCATCAGGTCCGGCCAAAACTCCACGGAGCAGCTCCTGGCCAGCGTCCTGCAGCTCAACCTCACCCACGAGGCCGATTTTGGGGTGTTTGCCTGCTGGATCAGCAACGCCACGGCCACCTTCACCCTGCGGCAAGCAGGTAGGGACCTGCTGGGGACAGGGAGGGGGCATCCCATGGAGAGCCCAGGTGCGCGGGGGGATTGAGGAGAGCAAGAGGGGCCCTGCTGCCTCTCCCACATCGGGGTGCAAACCTGCGTCAAACCCAGGTACACTGCTCACCACGCCCTTCCCTGTCCCGGCAGAGGCAGCAGGGCATGTGCCAGCAGTGCTGGCAGCCCTCCTGGTCCTGGTGCTCCTGGTGCTCCTGGCTGTGCTCTACATCCAGTGCCGCCTGAACGTGCTCCTCTGGTACCGGGACCGCTACGGAGAGCTGGAGATCAACGGTGAGGCAGGGTGACAACCCACTGGGAACAGCCTCGCGCGGTGCGGGGGCTCACACAGCCCTTCCCATGATATCCCTGCTCCATGGGTCTCCCCAGATGGGAAGCTGTATGACGCCTACGTCTCCCACGCCACTGCCCCCGATGACCGAAAGTTCGTCCACTTCATCGTGAAGCCGCAGCTGGAAAACCGCCACGGCTACAAGCTTTTCCTGGACGAGCAGAACATCCTGCCCAACTCAGGCAGGCATCACGCAGGGCTGGGCAGGGGGTGACACAGGGACCTGGGGCTTGACACCCTTTTTGCCCGCAGAGCTGTCAGCTGACCTCATCATGAATGTCAGCCGGTGCCGGCGCCTCATCGTGGTGCTTTCTGTCGCGTACCTGGAGCAGGAGTGGTGCAACAGCAGCTTCAGGTAGGAGCAGAGCAGCTCCCAGAGGAGAGGAGAAGGGCTGGCAGGTCCCTCACCCTCCTGCCACCCTCCTGTCTCGCAGGGAAGGGCTCTGGAGGCTGCTGGAGCTTTCCAGGAAACCCATCTTCATCGTCTTCGAGAGCCAGTACCGGGAGATCACTCACCCCGCCATCACCCTGCTGAAGCAGCACCAAAGCACCGTGACCTTGCTGGTGTGGAGAGCCGGCTCCATGGTGAGTGCTGAGCAGGATCCTGACCCCCCCAGAACCCCTTGTCCCTCCCCATCACTCCCTGCTGCCCTTTGGGGCTGCCCCAGTGTGAGAGGTGAGCAGGACCCATCCCATCCCTTCCATTCACAGCTCCCCATTTTGAGTCAACCTCCCTGCTGCCCTTTGGGGCTCCAGTGCTAAAGAGCAGGTTGGGGCTTTTTGGAGGACATTTAAAAACCCAACCAGAAGAGCTCCGGACCTGGGAGCTCACCCCCCAAACCTGCATGGTCAGGACCCCGTGGCACCCCAGGGCCTCCCCAGCCTCAGCTCCCAGGGCTTTGGCCCAGGGCCACTCCGGCCATTTCGGGGCCAGGCTGGGAGCCGGAGCCCAGAGGAGCGTCTCAGCAGGTCGGGCCGGTTTCTCCGCCGGCGCGTGGGCACGGTGCCACGCCAGAGCACCTTGGCCGAGCTCCCAGCGCCGGGGAGAGCAAGCCGAGCCCGTGAAACCCTGCGGGGCCATGCTCCGGTGGTGCCGGCCCGGCTCATCCCCTGCCGGCACCTGCAGACCCCATCGTCGGACTTCTGGAAGGAGCTGTGCCTGGCCATGCCGCGCAAGGTGTCCTTCCCGGGGAGCGTGGGGGACCCGCAGACCCAGCTGCAGGAGGACAAGGACCCCATGCTGATCCTGCACAGCAGCTACCTGGACAGCGCGGGAGACCTGGACCCGGACGGGGACCTCGGCACAGGTCCGCGTCCCTGCTGCTTCTCCTGAGGGGACAGATGCGCGCCGGAGTCACTCCTGGGCTTTGCCTCCCGCTCCTGCGGCGGCGGGGCGGGTCCGGCCCCTTCCCCCTCCACCTAAACCCCTCTCCCCGCTCCTGCCAGGCCTCCGCGGGCGTGTCTTCGGCAGCCCCCCGCCGCCCCGCCTCGGTGGGCGCAGCGCCCCCCGGGCTCCGGCATCCAGCGGGATGGAGGAGGCGCAGCTGCGGGACGGACAGCGCTCCGAGCTCGACGTCTCGGATCTGGGATCGCGCAACTACGGCGCCCGCACGGACTTCTACTGCCTGGTGACAGAGGATGACATCTGAGCGGGGCCACAGTTGTCCCCCATCCCTGTGGGGACACACGGACCAGGTCACGGCTGAGGAGCTCGGAAGTTATGATGGGATCAAAGCCACGGCCAGGCTGGGAAAGCAGGAAGCGGCTCCAAAGTGGAAAACTGGAAAACCATCACCAGGAGCATCCTGCCCATAATACCTCAGTGCCACCACTGGGTGCCACCCAGGTGGCTGGGCCCTTGTCCCTTGCCGTGGGTGGCAGGGATGTTCTTCCTGCATGATGGACAAGTGCTGGGATGGGTGATGCTCTCAGAGGAACAATGTGCCCCAGCCCCAGGGAGTGCCCAACAGGAGTGGCAGCAGCACCTTTGTCCCATGGAAAGCCCATGACAATAAAAGGCTGCTGCACCCACTGGGTCTGTCCATGATGGGGACACAGGTGACATGGTGGGGGGTCTCCCCACCGCAGGCAGTGCTTTGGTCTGTCCTTCCCACATCAATGTCCCTGTCACACTAACTTGGAGCCATGCCAGGCTCAGAGCGTGGCGTGGCACTGTGGGATGAGCTCACCCTGTGCTGCTGTCCCCATGGCACTGGTGTCACTGGGGCACTGTCCTCGCTCCCAGGTGCCATCCAAACACAGGTGCAGGTGGGCATCACTGAAGACCTTTATTTCAAGAGTACACAGGGCTGGGGGAGTTGTACACAGAGAGCTGCAGAGCCAAACACCCCGTTACCCTGAGCTGGGACCATGCCAGTGCCGCTCAGGGTGGGGGCCGCTCCAGCCCCTCCGCCCGCTGCCCCCATCTTCCCACCCCTCTACTTACTCTACATCGTCCCCCCCCAGGGTGCCCTGTGCCCCCAAGCGTGGGGGCTCCCCAGCCCCAAATCCACCGGCAGCCCAAAGCCACCCCCAGCGCACCCGTGTGTTCCCTCCCAGCCACCGCTGTGGCACAGAGAGCTTTGGACCTGTCTGCACCCTGCACCGGGGACGCCGGGGCCATCTCCCCACCCACGGGCCGACGCTGCTCAGCAAACACGACCCGGACGGCCCTGCCCACATCCTGCGCCAGCAGGGCCCAGCCCTGGCAGCAGCTGGTGAGGAGCGACAGCAGCAGCCCTGCCACACTGGGTGGCACCCACACACCCCACCAGGTGACAGATGGGGCCCTGAGGCCCTCCCAGGCTTCCTGTGGTGAGGGCACAGGCAGCCCCATCAGACACAACCCCCTGCCCACCTTCCCTAGCAAAGGGGGAACGCAGCGCTGTCACAGCGTCACTTCCCAGCTCCCTGCCGGCGCCGTGCCACCCCATAAACTGTGGGAAGCCACCTCAGAGCCCTCCAAGCCCCCAAGCCATGCAAAGCCCCATCCCCACCCAGCCAGGGCAGAACAAAAGTGTAACCCACAGCACACCCCACACTGGCGCAGGGCAGGGACACCCGCCCCAGCCCTGCGGCTCAGGGAGCTGGGATGAAGCACCCCCAGAAGCCCCCCTGCTCCAGGATTGCTCTACAGGAGCCTTCCCTACTCCCTGCAGCTCCTGCCCCCCTGTCAAGCCGCAGGACAAGCCAAGTGTTGCAGACAGCTGCCTGAGAGTGAGGAGGGGCCCCAAGGGGTGCCATGGGGCAGCCCCCCCTAGCTGGGGTCCCAGTGCAGCCCCACAGCAGAGCCAAAAGCAGCTGCTGGGTTTAAGGCTTGGCAGGAGAGAGTACAAGTGTCTCCAGCCAGGGAAGGGGACCTGGCAGAGTGGGAAGGCGCATGGGATGTAGGGATTAGGCTACAGAGAGGGGGTCCGGCGGCGAGCAGCCTCCCCACGGCATGGCCGGCAGCACGGAGCATCCCAGCGAGGCATTTCAGCTCCCAGGGTGTCCTCACAGGCTGAGGAAGTCCTCCTTCCGGTACCCCTTCTGCAAGGAGACAGCTCCATCAGGCACACGGAGCCCCTCCGCTCCAGCACAATGGGCCATGAAATCCCACCTGCACAGGGACAACGCTCAGGGATGTCCCCACAGCTGAGGAAAAGCAGGCGTGGAGTGGGGCCCCACCCTCACTGGGGGGAAGCATTTGGCTGGTATGGCTCTGCAGGATGAGTCCTCTGGCCTTGATTCCCGAAGGATCCTCCCACTGGCTACAGGAGGCTCTGGAATGGGTACATACCATCTTGAAGTCCCGGTGGAGCTTGGTGTACTGCCACATGTTTCCCAGGAGGCTGGCGGCGGCTCGGGAGGACTTCTCGTTGTCCGAGCTGGGAATGGGACAGGATGCAATGAGGTTTTGGGGACTACTGAGCATAGGACAGTGCCCACCAGCCCCAGGAGCCCACCCTAGAGGGGCCTGGAGGGACTGGGGGTTTGGTGCGGGGAGGCAGGAGATGAATGGCTAGATCCCACAATAGCAGGCAGGAGCAGGGAGAGGTTCCCTGATAGCAAAAGGCAGCTGTGGTGATGGTGGGGTGTCCTTATGGGGTGAAAAAGGGCTGGCAGGTGGCCACGAGGCCACTCTGAGCCAGTCTGGGAACTCCCAGCACCAAGGCTTGGGAAGGGAAACTCGTGACCCTCTCGCACTGTGCTGGAGTGGGGAGGGGAGAGGAGAGCGGGACAGGAGGCCAGGGGTGAGCTGAGACAAGGCAGCTCCCACCTGTCCCGTCGCTTCTTGATGAAGAAGAGCTTCCTGAGGCCGTCAAAGTAGACGATGTCTCGGGCGGCCATGGGGCTCTCCACCACCAGGTTGTTGAGCACCGCGATGATGTTCACGATGACATCAGCGGGCGGGGCTTTGTCCCCAACACTCCCTGGCAGCTTCTCGATCAGGTGGCTGACCACCTTGGTGGCTGTGGGCAAACGGCACATAAGGGCTGGTGGCCTGAGCCGTGAAGGACAGAGCTGTGTCTGGGAAGAGGAGATGGAGCAGCCCACACGCTCAGCTGCGAGTGGGAATGCAGCAGGCAGGACGGGGTTGGGATGTGGCTGGAGATAGCGGGTGGCAGAGGAAAAGGTTGGGAAGCACCTTCCCGGCCCGGGTTGGCCCCCGGCACTCACACATCTCATCCTTGTTGCGGGCGTGGCGGGACAGGTTGCGGATGAGGCCGGTGAGGGAGCGCAGCTGGTGGTGGTCGGCAGTGCGGACGCGGTCCAGCACGGGATTCAGGATGCGCTCCTGCTCCAGCGCCAGCCGGCTCAGCACACCCGCCCACTGCAAGGCAAACACCCCCCTGGAGACTCTGCCAGCTCCCTCCTCCTCCCACTCACCGGGAGCGGGTCAGGCTGAACCCTGCCGGGGTGCCCCTTTCCCAACCCGGCTGGGACGGGCAGGCGGGGACACCCCCGGCTCTCCCCGGGCCTCACCCTGCGGTCCCCGGCCGTGATGTTCTGCAGGGCGCCCGAGGCTGCCTCCGTCGTGTGCTTGTTGAGCTCGCAGCGCTGCAGCAGCCGGTTGTAGATGCCCACGATCTGCGGGTTCCAGAGCCACTCCATGCCCTTGGGGTCCTTGGAGACCTCCGTGAAGGTGACGATGTCCGCGTTCAGGTAGTGCTGAGGGACAGGGACCCTGTTAGACTCTGGGGGTCCTCTGCAGTGTCCCTCCCTGCCAGTGCTCCCTTTTCCCTGCCTGCCTGGCCTGAACTGCTGAGCAGGGAGCTGGCAGGTCACCCTGGCTCCATCATGCCCCATGGCATGGAAAAGTGGGGGTTCAGCACCCTGATTCACCCCAAACACCTGATTCACCCTCCGCTGAGCTCACCCACGTGTCCCACCCATCAGCTGAGGCCGGCGTACACCTCCACCCTGGCATCACCTCTGCTGCCAGCGCTTCCCAGCGCCAGCCCCACCCTGGTGACACGGCCGGGATGTGCCCCCACTGACCTCCCGGGCTTTCTTGCTCTGGGGGCTGAAGCAGCCCACCAGCTCCCCCGTCATCGTGCCACCCGCGTTCCTCCGGTGGCCCTCAAGGCGCTGGAGTGAGGATGGGGGCATCTCGTCGTACAAGCGGTAGGAGAGGTTGCGCAGGACACAGACAGCATTCTCCACGCTCTGGGGGGCACAGGGGACACGAGGGTGTCATCCCAGGGCCACCTGCAGGGTGTGTCCAGCTGGCACATTGCAGAGTCGTGACACCAGCTGTGCCCAGTGAGCCTGGAGGGAGCTGGGCTGGTTCTCCCAGCATGACACCAAGATGTGCCTTTGCACAACGGGATGGGGGAGCAGCACCTCAGCCCCTCCAACACCACCACAGGGGCTCACCTTGTCCTCCGACTTCCCCACCTCCAGGGAGCTGTTCACGTAGTGGATCATGGAGTCCACCAGCCCGTGGCACTCACGCATCTTCTGCCGAGTCTGCTGGCTGGCAGAGCTCAGGTTCCTGCATGGGAACAGAGTTCTCTCATGGAGAGAAGGAGATCCCCCACAGCCACCTCTTCCTGAGCCCAAAAAAGAGCCCTGCACACAGTGCTCCTGTCTCTTCCTCCCTCCAAAACTTTGCTCCCGGTGGAAGGACCTGGAGGAGATACCTGAGGAAGCCCGTGGAGTTATAGAAGATCTCTGCCTCTGAGGGGTTCTGCTGGATGACACCCGAGCCCCCCAGCCCAGAGAGAGGCACCAGGACCAGGTCTGTGAGCTGCTCCAGCGTGTCCCGGGCCAGGCGATCCTTCAGGTTGTCACTGGAGGACAGATTCCACAGGATCCCTACACAGAGGGGGATCCTTAGTACCGGAACATCTGGAGAGCACATCCCCCTCCCTGGGGGGCTCCTCCCTTTGCTGGTGGCAACCAAGCAAAGGGATCATCCCTGTGGAGCATCATCCCAGCTCTACTCACAAGAGCAGAGTAGAGGGCACCCCCAGGGGAGGGGGACCCCCACCCACCCCACCGTTGTCCCCAACCTGTGACATTCTTGCGGAGCTCGTCGTCAGGCTCCCGCAGGGTGCGCATGAGCTCATAGATGCCGTTCTCCTCCACCAGAGCCAGCTTGTTCTCGGCGTTGTCATAGATGAGGTTGCGCATGGCGCCGGTGGCGTGGCGCTGCACCTCCTGGTTCGGGCTGTTGAACAGCTTCACCAGCTTGGGCATGGCCTGCAGGCTGCGGGCCTGGGGGACAGCCCGGGGGGTCAGACACACTGCGCTCCCAGGGCTCCCTCCGGCCCCTGCACCTGCTCACAGCGTCAGAGGGGCTGGGAACCCCCTGCTCCCACTGGGAAACCCACGGCTCCCACCCTTCGGGGGCTCACCTGCTTCTTGGCACTGCTATCGCTGTAGCACTTGTGCTGCAGGTAGGCAGCACCCAGCACCTGCAGGTTGGGGTCACTGGCGATCAGGTACTTCACTGCCGAGGGCAGGTCAATGTCGTCAAACCTGGAACCACAGCCGGGTGAGTCCCAGCGGAGCATCCTACAGGATCCTCCACCTCTGCACCCGCCGTGTCCCACACCTCCAAGGAGCCCCACCAGGCCATTTCCTTCCCCCTGCACTCTGGGCATGGCACTCCGTTCCCAGGGGGATGAGCATCATCCTCCTGCCATGTTTCAGGATGTGCTCACGGAAGAGCCAGGCTCAGAGGCAGGACACACTCAAAGGTCAGCCGGTGCAGGACCGAGCTGCATCCACCCTCCATCCCTCTTCCCAACATCCCTTATGTCCAGTGGGAGCTGGAGGGGCTCACCCTCCCCCAGCAGGTGACCACAGCGGGGACAAGGACCAGGACACCCCGGAGCAGCCCCTGGCCCTCACCCGCCGGCGTGGTGTCCGAGCAGCGTGCCGTGCCCGTTGTACATCTCCATGGCGCGCGGCTCCGCCAGGTGGTGGCCGGACTCGGCCAGGCTGCGCACGGAGGGGGCGCGGGAGCTGTGCTCCCCCAGCCCCAGGAAGGCACCGCCGCCTCCGGCCGGCACCGTGCCGAAGGAGCCGGTGCTCAGCCGCGAGCGGTTGTTGCTCTGGAAGCGCTGCAGCGTGCGCATGGCGGGAGCGCGGATGGTGCGGCTTGGTGGCCCCTCGCCGCCATCCAGCCAGTCACAGCCGGCCTTGGCGGCCGTGCCGGAGCTCAGCTGCCGCTCGAAAGTGAAGGAGCGGCCGAAGCCGCCGCCAGCCTGGCTCTTGTAGAGCTGTCGGTGCCCCGGCGCGTCCAGCTGCTCCGACAGGACGCTGTAGCGGTCGTCGGCGAGTGGGAGGGGCCCGTCAGCCAGGCGCAGGGAGCGCAGCGACAGCGTGTCCAGGTTCTGCCGGCAGCGGAAGTTGCGCTCGTGGAAGGAGCTGGGCCGCGGCGAGGTGGCGGCCACCTGCGAGGCCGCATAGCCAGCGACGTAGCCGCGGCCCTTGGCCAGGCCCCCGTTGCTGATGGTGGCCACACGCTTGTGCGGGGTGAGGTCCACGGCCGAGCGCGAGGACCAGCCGCTGCCCCGCAGCGTGCCGAAATCCTTCTTGGCCAGCGGCTGGTACAGCTGCGGGGCGGAAAACGGGAGGTTAGGAGTCTGTCCCTCCGTCCCCACCGGGGGAGCCCAGAGCTCTCCTGGCACGGCCCAGGGGGTGGGCAGGGGCCGGAGCCCTGGTACATACCGAGGCTTTGGGGTCCACGCCGTTGCTCTGGGAGCGGGAGCTGAAGGAGGAGCGCAGGGTCGAGCTGTACTGACCACCTGCGGGACAGCCACAGAGGAGGCAGCGTAAGCACGGGCAGGCCAGGAAGCGATCTGGAGATCAAAGATCGCCCCAGCTCATCCCAGGAGGACCTGCTGCGGGAACCACGGCAGCGCAAGCAGAGCTGGTGGGACAAAGGGGTGGGAGGAGGCCGCCTTCACCTGCCCGCTGGCCACGGGGAACAGAAGTGGCCTCCCCGCCCTGCCTCGTGCCCCGACGGCGAGGGCACTAATTGCCACCTTGGCGGGGACGCCGCGGCTCGGCCCCGGCCCCCCCCCCCCGCCGCAGCTGGATCAGCAGCCCGGGCATCTCCTACAGCGAGTCCCGGCTCCCCCACCCTGGGAACGGGACCGTGGCAGGGCCCTGGACACGGCACCGCCCTCCATGGCACCTCACGCTGCCCATCTGCCCTGCCACCGCCCCAGGGCCGCCGGCGGGACACGGCAGGGACGGGACAGGGACGCCGCCAGTGCTGGTGCTGCCAGGAGCGTGACTCACGCCTGGGGCAGCCCTCGGCGTGTCACAGGGGGTCTGTCCCCAGCACTGGGGTTCCCAGCACGGGGGTCGGGGCTCGGGGGCTCCCGGCGGTGCCGGGCGGGGCGGCAGGGCGGAGGCCGCCGGCGCAGACGTTAAATGGAGGAGCTGGAGCCGGGCCAGCGCTGCCGCTCAGGGCGGGGGGGGGTCTGCCAGGGCGGGAAAATCCTCCCCCCTGCCAGCCCGGTGCAGGCTGTGGGACCCCACCAGCGCAAAGCCCTCCGAGGGCAGGTGAGGGAACGGAGGCAGGACCCCGAGCAGGGTGAAACGAGCCCGCGCTGGGGCTGAGCGACCCCCGGTCCTAGTGCTGGGGATGCTCGGGGGCGTTCGGGGGACTCGATCAGGGCGGGGGGCACCCCCAACCCGCAGCCAGTGTGCGCCCAGAGCCCAGTGCCGGCCGAGGGGCTCCCACCACCTGTCCCACCGGGTGTTCCCGGGGGGTCCCGGGGGGTCTCCCACCTCTGGTGCCGTCGGCGAGCTCCTCGGGGCGGGCGGGCGCTTGTCCCCGCAGCATCATGCGGATGCGGACCTGCTCCTGGACACGGGCGCTGCGCAGCCGCTGGGCCTCGGCCGCCTCCCGGCCCCGCTCGTCGAGCTGCCGGTCCGAGGGCAAGGCCAGGGAGCAGACGCCGGCCTCGGGCTGCAGGGCCGACAGCAGGAAGGCGTTAGTCTCCTGCATGGTGGCGACAGGCCGCGGCCAGCCCGGCCGCCCTGCGCAGGTGAGCGGCGGCAGTGGCGGCGTTCCGGCGTTCCCCAGCCGTAGGGAGGCTCCGTCCCGGCCCGTCCGTCCCGCCCCGCCGCCACGCCTCACCGGGAAAAGGAGGGGGCCCCACCGGGGCCACTGTGCCCGCTGACAGCGTCAGCATCATCACCGCCACAGGTGGAGGTGCCCAGGGGCGACCTCGCGGAAACGAGGGAGGAGGCTGGTCCAGGGGTCTGGGGGTCCTACCTTGGGAAAAGCCAGGATCCCTTCACACAGCCACCCCCTGACTCCCGGGCAGCCACACCAGTGAGCGCCAGACCCCCACACTGTCCCGTCAATGGGCCCAAGACCCCCAGGCAACCTCGCAGAAGAGCCCTGGGCCCCCCGGAAGCCTCCCCATTGATCCCTGTCCTTGAACCCTGGACACCCACACTGCAGTGAGCTCACTCCAGTGAGACCTGAAGTCTCACCTGGTCTCCCAGGAGAGCCCCAGATCCCTGGAAAACCTTCTCATTGACTTCCAGAGACTCATATGGCTCTGCCACTGAGCCCCAGACCCCTACAGTGTCCTTCCAATGAGCTCAAGACCCCCAGGAAACCTCCGAGGAGAGTGCTCTGGACCCCCATGTGATCTCTCTGTACAGCTCTGAACTCCCAGAATGTCACTCCAGTGAGCCTGTGACCCCCACATGGGCTCCCAGGGGTGTCCCAGACCACGGGGGAGACACGCTCCACCAGCCCTGACTACAAAGCCCCAGGCCGCCTCCACAGGGACCCTCAGATCTCTCAAGCCACATTTCAGGAGCACTCTGGACCCCCATGTGGCACGGGGGTCCAGCCTGGAGTGGGGGCTCCCCGCAGTAGTTCCTGGCTGGGCCCTTCCTGCTTTGCTTTTCAAATCAGCCGGGGAATGAAAAAACAACAATAATAAAAAAGGGGCGGCTGCGCGCCGCGGGCCCGCGGTGACGAACGCGGTGACTCAGGCCCCGCTGCCACCACAGGTACTAATTAGCCTCGCCCCACCTGCCCAGCCGCCCCGTCACAGCCGCGCTGGGGACACCACGTCCCCCCGGCCCGCTGTGCTCGGCATCAGCTCCCAGATGTCCCCGCTGCCGCCAGGCCACGCCGCTGTTCCCGGCTCGCCGACCGAGCGGCCCATTCCTGACCACAGTGGTGGCCGTTCTCAGCCCCTGCTCGGGGTCACGGTGGCAGCTCCCGTGTCACCGGCCAGGTGGTTTGGGGTGAGCGTGGCCACGCGGGCCTGGCTCTGTGGCCAGCCCTGGCTCAGCGCTTGGCGTCACCGCTCCGGCAGCGACAGCAGCGTTCCGGGCTGGGCCGGGTTTACAACACCCGGCGGTGTCAGCGTGTGCGCTTCGGTCGGGGGTGAAAAGGGCGGCTGTCCCCGAGGAATGTGCCGCCGTCAGCAGGAGCCGCGGCAGGGGCGGGGTGGCAAGAGCTGCGGGCCGGCAGTTTGGGGTGACAGTCCCCTCCTGGCTCCTCAAAATGCCCCTTGGTGGCACCATCCCACCATCCCGAGGCCCAAGGTGGGGCTAACCCACCTCCCCAGCTCTGGGGTTTGTGGGAGCCCCCTTTTGCCCAGGAGCCACCCCTGAGTTTTTTGGGGTACAGCAGCCAGGAAAACCCCCGAGCCCTCCCCTCTTCTCCCACCGCGGCACCACCCCACAGGCGCACGGAGTTTGGCAGCGCTCGGCGGGCGCTCCCAGCCCTGGATGAATCACGGGTTCCCCCCGCAGCGGGCGGAGGGGGCGGATCGCTCCCTCTGCAAGCCAACACTTGCCCTCCGTCCCCGTGCCAGGATCCCGGGGGATCGGGCCATCCCGGGAGGCCCCCAGCCCCGGGGGACAGAGGGACTCCGGGGACAACTCTGAGCCCACTGGCACCCCCCTTCTTCCCCCCAGCTCTGCCTCTCTCCCAGACCCCCATTCCCCCAGCATAACACTGCCCTGCAGCTGACAAATGGAAATTCGGGGGTCCCGAGGGATTCAAGGAACGCTTTGGGCTGGAATGAGCAGCGCTGGCCTCATCAAGCAGTCTGTTCATTGGGGAAGGGTCGGATCGGAGTGGTATACACCAGGGGGCTTAAAAACAGCAGGTCAGCACAAAGAAAACATTTGAAGCAAAACTGAGGGATTCCCGAGGGGATACGACCACAAATGGAATGACACGGAGTTAAACAAACCCAGTCCGGGGTCCCTAAAGCAGTCTCTGGCCACCCCCAGCCTGGAGGCACCTCTGTCACTCCCTTGCGGGGTGACAGAGCCACATTCCCGGGTAGCCCCGGCTCCTGGGAACGCCGCGTCCTCCCCCACCCCCCGAGCAGCAGCGAGTGCCCGTCCCCACGCCCGGGTCCCCAGGGCTGGCCGTGCCCGCCGGGGCCATCGGTGTTGGGGCAGGGAGTGGCCGGCGCGGCTCCGCGCAGCCCGGACACCGCGCACACGTGCCAGGAGCCACGCTGGGGACACCGGGGCACGGGGAGGGAGGGACAGAGACAGGGAGGGAGTGAAAAGCCTCCTGCCCAGAGCTGGCCGGTGTTGGGCAGCCACCAGACCCACATGCCAAAGCCCCAGACCCCGGCACCACCCTGGCCGGTGGATGGGGACAGGGCGCACGGCAGGGCGAGTGACACCGGNCCCAACCAGTCTCCTCGCCGGGGTTTTGCATGGAACCCGCTCGCCTCCCCGCCAAGGCTGCGATCTCGGGGCTCACCGAGGCTCCTCAGAACCTTCAGCACGGCCAGAGGTCCGGGGGCTGGGGCAGCCCCCACAGCAGAGCCACGTCTCGGCCACCTTGGGGGTGCTGCAGAGTCCCCAGGGATCCCCACCGCCACCGTGGCCGTGATCCACTGTGTGCTTCCCACCACATCCCCCTGAACACCCAGCNGAGGGACAGAGACAGGGAGGGAGTGAAAAGCCTCCTGGCCAGAGCTGGCCGGTGTTGGGCAGCCACCAGACCCACATGCCAGAGCCCCAGACCCCGGCACCACCCTGGCCGGTGGATGGGGACAGGGCGCACGGCAGGGCGAGTGACACCNGGAGGAGAGGTAGAGCTTGGGGGTCACACACAGTTTTGGGATGCAGGGGGCTCCCCCTGGTTTGTAGGGAGCGTGTTTGTGTGCGTGGGATGGAGCAGGAGCCCTTTGAAGCCAGATAAGCTGAGAGGGAGTGTTTGAAACGAGCCAAACCAGTTTGGGGGGGGTCACCACTCAGCTCTTACCACCACTAACCCAGGCCCCCCACCACACCCCACACTCACCAGGGGACCCCGGGAGGGAGCCCCCCGGCAAAGCCCAGTGCAAGGCAGGAGGTGCCAGGAGCCTCCACATGGCCACTGCTGTCACGTGTGGCCCGTTCTCAGCCCGGGGGTGTCAGGAGGTTCCTGTGCTCCCCCCCCAGCCTCCACGACCTCCCCTCTCAGGCCCGTGGCTGGGGCAGCCCCTCAGCGAGGGAATTCCAGGCTGGAGTTTGCCTCCGCCACCCGGGACATGCCCCAACGCCTCCGCAGTGTCTCCCCAGGGCAGGGAGGGCCAGGGCTGATCCTCCTGGAGTGGGGACCTGCCCGCACCCCGCTGGCACCTGGGGCTCCAACAGCTGGCCCGGGAGAGGCTCCCTGTGGCTCCCGCAATCCCCATGATCCCTGTGTCATCCCGTGGCCACAGCTCAGCCACCACCGGAGAAGCGAACCCTCCGGCGTTGTGCTGCTGGCCCCGTCCCAAGCAGGCACCGTCAGCTGGCCCCAAACTGTCCCCAGCACCAGTGAGGGTGGCACTGCCGGCACCAGTCCCTCCCAGCACCAGCAGCACCTCTGGATGTGGCCGGGCCCGGTGCCTGCTCCGATGGTGGTGGCTTTTGGAGCTCTCCCGGCTGGGAAGATCCTGGAAAAGCTGTGCCTAAGGCCAGGCTGGTTTTGGGACAGGACTGATGGCCCGGGGGCCGTGGGGCCACCCGCTCTGCCCAGCCACAGAGCAGCTCCCGGCGCAGCGGGCACAGCCCTCACCCACAACAAAGCTTTTCCAAAGTGCTGCAAAAAAACAGGGAGCGGGGCAAGGAGAGGGGAGAAACAACTCCTGCCTGCCAGGACGGTCCCTTCCCAACAGAGCCTGGGGCCACAGGTACCAAATCTGGGACAAAAGCCCCCAGCTGTGGCTGTTTGCTGATGGCACGTGGGTGGCTGAGCCCCCCTTGCCCATCCTCACCTCAAACTCGGGATGCTCAGAGTGAGCCTGGGGGGTGCAAATGGGGAATGAAACACTTGGGGGGAAACTCCAAGACTATTTCAGGGAGGAGCCATGGGGATTTGAGAGACGGGGACCCGGCTGAGGAGCAGGAGCCCACGGCAGACGGGACAAGACAGAACCCTTGAGACAGCCACCACAAACAGACAGAGGGGAGGAGCACCGGCACAGAGCTGGGACAGGGGCGGGCAGGGACAAGTGTGCCAGGACATGCACAGGGAACCAGGGCAGCCCCCCGTGGAGCTGGGTGGAGCCCAGGTGTGGGGCGGAGGCTCAGCAAGCCCGGGCGTGTGGCCAGGCATCAAACGGGCTGCTGCCTCCTCCTCCTCCTTGCATGGAAACAGCACAGAACGCTGCTGCCCACTCCTACCACAGAGAGGGGACCCTCAGGGACCAAGGGACAAAGGCCAGCCTGGCTCCCGTGCCCTGCATCCCTATCCGGGTGTGGGGGTGATGGAGCAGAGGGAAATCCCAGCCAAGACATTGATTTTAATTTTTTAAGAATAAAAAAAAAAACCAAACCAAACCAAACAGACAAAAACTTCTTGAAAACAGCTTCCTACCTCATAATTTCACAGAAATTAGCTTGGAAACGTCATCTGCTCGTACCTGCTCCAGGCTCTGCCTGTTCCCCCCAGCCCAGCCCCCCCGGTACGGGCAGTGCCAGCCTCAGGGCTCTGCCTCCCACCCACAGCGAGTCCCGAGTGCAGGGCACAGCCAGACCCCCCCTTCCCTCCGTGGGTCCTGGAAGGGGAGCAGGAGGGTTTGGGCAGTCCCAGTGGGTTCTTAGTCCCCCCTCCTGAAGCTCAGCTCCCCTGCCTGACATGGGGATGAGGTACTGGGTATTTTAAGGAGGGACGACGCAGGAAAGGGGCTGCAAAGGGATCCACAATTCCACCTCTGGTATCCCCAGCCTGGCACAGCCCTGCAGGACCCGGCAAAGCCCCCGGGACCCACTGGCACTAAGGAGTTAATGAATTCATTGCTGACTAAGAAATTAGACCCTTAAGAAAAAAACCACCACCACCACCCACCACGGCCCCCCTGCTCCCCCCTCCCCAGGAAAACCACGGCGGGTGTTGGGTGCCCCCCGTGCTGGCACTGGGGCACGGTGGCCGTGGTGGTGGGGCACAGGCAGGTGCCGGGGGTCGGTGGCTATGGGCCGGGCTCGGGCACTAGTCCTTGGAGGGCTTCTTGCTGCGGGCGTTCCACATGCCGCGCTTGGAGTGGTAGTAGTGGTAAAAGTTCCTGAGGCGCAAGCGCTCCACCTCCAGCCCGCTCTGGAGCACCCTGCGGACGGAGGGACAGGAGGACAGGGCTCAGGGGGTGGAGGAATAGGAAGGGATGGGGCTCAAGAGATGGATGAACAGACGGACGGGACTCTGGGTGGAAGGACAGATGGAATTTCCCAAATTCCCAAAAGGGAACTTTTCCCCTTCACCAGCCCATCATCCAGCCCCCGGCCAGCTTGATGGATGTGCCCAAATCCACATGGCCGACCCTGCTCCTGGGGGTTTAGGGGCTGCAGGACTCCCCACGCTCACCTGTCCAGGAGCTCCCAGTCCTCCCCGCCCCAGCGGTCCCGGAACTCCTCCGTGTTCATCCCTCCCACGCGGTCAAAGTCCGACTTGTAGATGCCGAAGAGGCCGAAGCCGTTCACCTCCCAGTAGCCTGGAGGGGCGGGGGGAGCAATGAGGTGAGGGGTGGGGGGACCCCCAAATGCCCACATCACCCCCTCTGCGATCTCCCCACCGCTGGGAGCCACAGGGATTCCCCATCCCAACGCCTCTTCCCACCGTGGGTCCATCCCCATCTCTGCCACCTCCTGCGGAGGTGCACCAGGTGACGGCCCGGTTCTGGGGTGTTCCCAGCTGGAAAGGGGTCCCTGCTCACCGTTGGGCTCCCGGGGGGAGCTGCCACAGCTCAGCCTCATGACGATGGGAGCGTAGGCCAGCTTCCCCTCCACGCAGTGCTTCCGGATGCTGTCCAGGATGTTGGCAGGGAAATGGATGTGCAGGTCGCACAGGAACACGATGCTGTGCTCGTCCTGGGAAGGGACGGACACAGGGCAGGGCAATCAGAGAGGAACAGGCCCGGCAGAGAAGCCACAGCCAGAGCTGGTCCCTGTTCCTGCTCACCTCCACCATGTCCACGCCAGCCTGGAGCCCGGCAGAGCGCTCGAAATTCCCCGTGCGCCGCAGGTATTGGAACCTGGGGAGAGAGGACAGGGCAAGTAGCACTCGGGACAGACAGGGACACAGCCGGGAGGGGACAGGAACCTTTGGCATGGGAAAGATGCCTTCTCAGGAAGGCCCAGGTGCTACAGCTCCAGCTGACGGTCCCCCCATGGAGTCAAGTTTCTGCAGCCCCAAACCCACATTTCCACACAGAAAAGTAGTTTACACCCCTAAAGATGAGGAGGAGGAGGAGGGAAGAGGAAGCCAGGCAGGGACTGTGCAGGTGGGGAAGGAGCAGCAGGTTGTGCGAGCACCTGTCCCACCGCAGGGAGCCCCCCAGACCCCGAGGCTGCAGGCTGGGAGTTACCGGGGCAGCCGGGCATCCTGCAGGGCCTTCTCCACATCCATGTCCTCGCTGTCAAAGTCCACCAGGATGACGTTGAAGTTGGCGTCCCTTGTGGCCCCGTAGAGGCCGGCCATGTCCGAGATGAACTGCTGCACCCAGCGGGCCTGGTTCTTCACTGCCGGAGACACGGCCCTCAGGCTCACGGCGGGGGCCCGCAGCACCCCCTCCCAGCCAAACCAACCCCTCCTGAGGGGAGCTGACACCCTCACCCCGCTGCAGGATGCCGAGGGAGCAGCACAGACCCCAGAGAGCCGTGTCATGCTGCCACCTACCCGGCACCACGAAGTGCACCATGACGTCCTGCCTCCAGCTCAGCCGCAGCGGCCGGCACAGGACAGATTTTCCATAGAGGATGCTCCAGGCACTGGGCTGGGGCTCGGTGGCCCCCAGGGCCAGCCCGTCGGGGTTGGCCTCGGCGCTGTCGTCCTGCTTGCCCTGGTGCAGGAGGACGTAGACGTACTCGGAGAGCCGCACCGTGCGCTGGCCCCGCTCCNGTACCGGTTTCCCCGGGCCGTGTCCCGCCGCTTCTCCACGTTGATGATCCTCAGGAGAGTGTAGATCCTGTGGCAAAAAGAGAAGCCTTGAAGTCACCGTCACGGTGAGCTCTGCTTGCCGCGCTGCAGGGAACCCACCCCCCCTGAATTCCCTCCGCACCCTCCGTTCTTCTCGTTGAGCCTCTCCATGTACTGGGCCACCACGTCCACCACCTCACTCTCGCCCAGCTGCAGGTTTCCCGACACGTTGCAGCGCAGGTCGTTCCAGTCGGAGCGCAGCAGCTCGAAGTCCACGGAGGTGACGCTGAACGTCCGCTGCCAGTTGATGGAATCCTCCAGCCAGCCCTGCTGCAGCTCCCCCGCCTCATAGGAATAGTCCGACACCTCTTCCTCCTCGTCCTCCTCCTCCTCCTGGCCCTTTCCCTCCTCCTGCTGCGACGCCGTCGTTTCCGACACCTTCAGAAAGGATGTCACCTGTGTCCCCTCGGAGCGAGTGGCCTCGGATGAGTTGTAGTCGGCAGCTGCTGTCCTGCCCGGAGCAGGGGTCGTGTCCTCGTGGCTGAAGATCCCCTCGGTGCCCAGGGCCAGGAGGCTGGGCAGCACCCGCTGCTTGGCCGGCCGCTCCCACCTCCTGCCGCTCTTGCGCCTGGCAGGGTCCCTCTCCTTGGAGATGTTGCTCAGGAGCCAGGGGCTCCGGCGGCCAGGGATGGCCCGGACCTTGTTGAGGGCGATGGGATGCTTCTGCGGGGTCCTGGAGCGGAGGTGGACTCTCTTCACAGGCTTGGGATACAGGAAAATGCCGGGAAAGGCCGGCTCCTGGGCCGGGGCTTTGCGCTTCCCGGGCTGCAGCCGGGTCACATAGACCTTCTCCTGCGTTTTCCGGGGCTTCCTGTCCTCGCTGGCAGCCGCTGGCCTGCTGGGACCCGGCATTTTGGCTTTGCCACCGAAGACGGGCACGGACAGGTGGGGCTGGAGGCCCAGGGCCGGGCCGTGCTTTGGAGACGCCGGCAGCCCCAGCTCGTCCTCCTCGCCCTCGTCCTGGGGCAGCCAGCGGAGCGCCCGGCTCGGGCCGCGCTCCAGCGCCGGATCCTCCTGGAGAGGGGCTGGGGGGCTGGATGTGCCCCATGTCCCCAGCTGCCCGGGGGTGCCCGGCTCGGCCTGCGCCCGGCCCTGCTTCCGGCGGAAGCTGTAATAGTCCAGGTCATCCCCGTAATCCCCGGTGACCGGCGCGGGATCCTTCCCTTTGGCTCTGGGGGCCGGCCCAAAGCTCTGCTCCTTGGCCTCGGGAGGGGGGTCTGTGGGCTCAGGGCTGTCCACTCCTTCCTCTTCCTCCTCATCTTCCAGGAAATCTAGGCAGCGAAGGCAGAGATTAATACCCTGAGGCCGAGACAAGGAGGCAGAGCTTGATCCCAGCAGGAAAGGAACCTGTGAGTGGCTGAGGTGAGGGAGCAGAGCTGAGGCACCAGGCTGGGCAGTTCCAGTTGCTGCCACTTAATCCCCACCTAAAATCTCGGCACCAATCCCACTCCACCCAGCAGCAAACCTGACCTGCCCGGGCTCTGCCAAGCTGCAAACTGACCAAGGCAGGCTCTGACCAGCCTCTGGTTCCCCAGGATCACCCCCAGGCTCCATGGACATCCCCAGACTCCACACTGAGTCTGGTTCCTGCTGCCCACTGCCAAGGCCAACCCAAGAGATGTTGGAGGGAGAGCAAATCCCAGTCCAACGCCCTGATTCCCACATCCCACATCGCCCTGTCGTCACGCCAAGCAGGATGTCTGGAGGGGTGCTCTGAGGGATGCTGCTCTGCCCAGCCCAGTCCTCCTGCAGCCTCTGGCACCACTGGAGTCATCCTGACAAGCCCCAGCTGCGAGGGGATGAGCTGCCAGCGAGGACGCCGGGAGCTCGGCCCCGTGCCCAGCGATGCCGGTGACTCACTGTCAGCGCCCAGGAAGAGAAACGCTCGCTGCCGCGGATCCTCCTCCTCCTCATCCATCTTCATGTACTTGTAGAACCCGAACCTGGTGGTGGAGAGGGAAGCTGAGGGCCCGGGAGAAGGGAGATGTGATGGGACGTGCGAGGGGAGGAGCACCCAGCTGCCAAGGGAACTGGGGTTCCCAAATCCAGGAGCACTGCCAGCACTCGAGCTGCTGCATGCCTGGGAGATGGGGAAAGAGCCAGCCTGGGGTGGCCCTTCCACGGGGGACAGGGACATGTGGCTGAGGATGCATCATCTCAGCACTGCTGACACCAGCCCCCTGCGCGCAGCATCCCAAAATCCTGGCCCTCAGCACCCACTTTTCCAGGTAGAGAGGGGACTCCCTGTAGAAGCACTTGTTCTCCGTCTCCATGTGAGTGAGGCGCGTGAAGTCGTTGGGGTACACGAACGAGAGGTAGACCTGGGGGGTAAACGGTGCCGTGTCACCCCGAGCAGCTGGGGACCCGAGGCCACCACCAACGCCAAAGTGACCCCCAGCACCTCAAACACAGGGATTTAACCCCAATTCTCTGAGGCTGAGCCATGCAAGCTCAGCCTGACCCTCCAGGGAGGGAAGTTTCCTCCTGGATTTTACCCAGGTGGGAACATCCCTGCCCTGGGTTCCACCATGTCCCCGTGGGAGCCTGGCCCCGTCCCCAGGGAGACACTTACGAACTGCAGGCCCTGGTAGCGGGCGATGGGGAAATCCTTCACCACGTAGGTGGGGCTGTAGGCACAGGGCACCAGCACGTTCTCCACGCGGGACGCCTCGATGGCAGGGGCTGTGGAGAGGCCCAGAGCATCCCAACGTGTTCCCACAGACCCCAGCAGAGATGCTTCTGCCCCAGAGATGGACAGAGGGCGGCAGGGATCACCCAGGTGCCCACAGCAGCCTTCTTCTTCCCCCAAACCCTGCCGGGGATCAGCATGGACGCATTCACAGGCACTTACTGAGGAAGAACGTGTCCCTGGGGTCGGCCTTGAGCATGTCAGCCCCGTGCTCGTCCTGCTGGGCCTCCCACAGGTGGCTCCCGCTGTGGCTGGCCAAGGTCTGCGGGATGTGCTCCACGTGGTTCATCTTCAGGGATGACTCATCTGCGGGACAGGGCCGGCGCTGGACCCCCGGGCACACCGGGAGCATCCTCCAAGGGGGCCTTTCCCAACCCCTCCGAGAGGGCTGGGAGCACTGTGCATTCCTTCTGCTCCAAGGGGAGGCAGTGCTGCCCTCCCGGCCATCTCGCAGACCCCGTGACTCATCAGCCTAACGATTATTGATTGCACCGGCTAATGAGGACGGCTGATCCCAGCCAGGCTGTCCTGCTCCTGCTCCCGTCACCACAGCCTCAAAAATGAGGGAACACTCAGGGCTGTAACTCCCCAGGACACAGGGCTTAAACATTGGATGTCCTTCCTGCAGGTAACTGCAACACCAGCTGGTTTGCCTCCCATCCAGGGATGAGGGTGGCACGTCGCCCTCGGCCACCAACCAGCACCCTGCTCCCGTCACCTCAGCCATGCTCCAAGCTGCCTCCCATGGGTGCTCCCTTCCCCGGAAGCCCTGCCTGGAGCAGGATCCCCCTTCCCAGGACCCAAATTCTTCTTCTCGTGGCAGGGAAAGGCTTCCCAAATGTGTCACTGCAGCTGGCTGGGGTTGGGCTGGAGCCCCTGAGGGAGGAAGGATGGAAAGAAGGAAGGAAGGAAGGAGCTCTGCCTGCTGCTGGCAGCCCCCACCAGGGACGGGCTCCCCAGGGGTGACATGGCTTTGCCTCAGGGTGCTGCTGGGCCCGAGGGAGCCGGGAAGCAGGAAGGAGAAGCAGGAAGAGCTGGTGCTGAGGGACAGGGATTTATCCGCACATCATCCATCTCACGGGCACCTGCATCAGCACCACTGGCACCCCTCATCCCTCCTCTCCCCACGGATCCTGCCTGCCCCCTCCTCCTTATCGACACCTTCCAGAGCAGGAGTGATGACCGCTCCCGCTCCGTGCGGAGCACCGGGGCAGGACCCATCCATCACGCCCTTTCCTGCTGCCAGGCCAGGGGCAGGAAGCAGAAGATCTATAGATTTAATTAAACCTTGTGCCATCCATCCCCGCTCTCACGACAGCTCCTCGTAACTCAGGGCTGGGCCCTGCAGCCAGAGGGGTCTTGGCAGGCAGGACGAGGCTGGAGCACCGGCAGAGCCGTGCTTCCACGGCGTGTTGACTCCACATCCCATTTTTAGCAGCATCTCATCTTGCTCCCAGCATCAATCCCACCCGCTGCAGCCCTTGCATCTGTCCTTACGCCAGGCAGGAGTCCAGGGGGTGGATTCAGAGGCTGAGATGTCCCCCCAGGACCCAGTTTCCCAGATTCTGCTTTCCTTCCCACCTCTCCCAGCACGTGCAGCCCCTGGAGAGCCTGCTGGCCGTGGCTGCGGGAGGCACCTGGCCCTTACCTGTGTACAGGGAGATGTAGGAGGAGTCAATCACCTCAAACTTCAGGCTGGGGAGGAAAACTCGCCACTGGGAAAAAATAAAAGGAGATGGGGAATGAGCGGGAGGGTGGCAGGGGTCAGGATGCAGCTGCCCAAACCTGGCACCCCAGGACGAATCCTCCCTGTCCATGGCTCCCAGAAACTTCCCTGCAGAAGAGCAGCAAGAGAGAGGGCTGATCCTGCCCCATTTCCTGCAGTGTTTGGGATTAGCAGGGATCCCTGTGGGTAGGATACAGGCTCATGCTGGTTCCCTCTGGGACTGTCACAACTCCTGTGACCACAGCACTCCTTTCTTCACTCCAGTGCTTTACAAAGAAGAGTTTGCCTTGATTTAAGAGGGTCTCCAGAGCTGCCTGCCCTGATTTAACTCCAGCATTTTACAAGCCAGTCCGGAGCCCTTGTCAGGACAAGCCCTTCAATGCCCCCGGGGTGAGATACATCAGGGTCCTCCTTTTGTTGTGGATGTTGTTGTTGTCTCTCTCTGCACAGCTGAGAGGTTTTTCTGCACGGCTGAAAGGCTTCTCTGCCTCCCTCCAGCAAAAACATCCCATCTCAGAAACATCTCCCCCGTCTATTTGTTTTCCCCACTATTTGTTTTTGCACTGCAGAAACGCAGATCTTATCCGTGTAGAGGGGATGGGGAGGAGGGAGGCAGCCAGCGAGGAAGGGGTGTTGCCGGCCCCCCTGATGCTTTGCTGGCACCAGTTTGACTCCAGTGATTAATGAGTTCTTGGGAGAAAGGAAACCTTTGCTAACGAGCCAACATCTTCCCCTCAGCCAGCCTGAGCCCCTGACACACGCTCCGGGCTTTGCCAGGGCTGCGCTGTGCCAAGCTGGGCAAGTTCAGATTTGAAACTCCTGGTAATTCCAAGGGGGAAAAAGAAGAAAACAGGGAAATTGCTCCATCGCCTCGGCCACCTCTCTCCCACTGCTGGGATGCAGCCAGCCTGCTCTGGGCTCTTCTTGCCCATGGGAGTTTGATGGCAGGGTCCTCAGCTGCCTGCATGCTGCAGGAAAGGAGAGCAGCATGCATTCCCAGTGCTGGAATAACCAGGGAAACAGTGACACTGACTCGTCCCCACAGGCAGCCACGGGAAGGGGAAACCGTGGCTTTGCTCCAGGACAAAGCACTTGACCACACGTGGGAGGAGCCCTGGAAGGAGCCTGGCATGTGGGGGGTGGGCATTTACTCACCCCAACTTCCACGTGGTCTGAGCCCCGGTCATCCTGCTTGTGGAGCAGCTCGAAGTAGTAACGGCGGGAGGACATGAGGCTGCAGGGGAGGGGACACAGCTGTCAGAGCCCAGGGCCAGCCTGGGAAAGCCTCCCTGCTCCCTGTCCGGCCCATGGGTGGGTAAAACCTTCCTGAGACGAGGAGACAGGGAGCTGAGCAGGCTGTCTGCTCCCCCTTCCCACTGCAGAGGGGTTTTGTGGGACTGGGGGGACATGGTGACATCCCCGTGCCCACCTCGTCACCTGCCCCTTCCCAAAACATGGATTTGGGGTCCAGCCCAGCCCCACGCGCCCTTTGGGAGAGGACCGTGGGCCAGGGAGGTCAGAGCCAGCAACTCTGTCCCGGATTCCACCCTCTTGGGACGATCCCCAGGCACACACTCACCGCAGGGGCTTGGAGACTTGGGAACTGAACTTGGTGAACTCTCCCGGCGCCGTCCACTCCGTGCCCAGCTGGGAAGGAAGGAGGAGCATGAGAGCAGCAGGGCACCCCACCAAAGCCCACCAGCTTCCCACTGTAGGAATCAACCCCAAGGAAATCCAGGAATAAATATTAAATCTCCTGGTCTTTAGCAGCTCCAACCAAGGAGGGACCAAGAGGCTCCTTTGGAAGCCAGGCCAGGCCTGGTCGGGGATGGGAGCAGGCTGAGACAGCCTGGCACTCCCAAAGGAGCAGAGAGGCAGGAGAGCTGCCCCCAGCACAGCCACACGTGGATTCTCCCTGCTGGAGCAGGGCGAGGCAGAGAGGCAATGCCATACCTTGCCCACAAACGCAGCCAGTCGGGAATTGGAGGGACTGTCGTCGGAGCTGAGCCAGAACTCTGAGTTGTCATCCGATGCCACGGAGAACTGGAAATCCCCTGCAGAGAGCCACGGAGAGGGTCACCACCGAGGGACACGGGGACCCTGGTGGCATGGGCTCGGTCCTGCTGCCTCGTGGTGAGATGCAGAAACAGGGATGGGGCAGCCTCAGACCTCATGTCCTGGATGTCTTGGATGGGATCAGGGCTTTGCCTCCCTTCAAAGCCACAGGAAAAAGGGGCTTTGTCCAGAAGGACCCTCCTGCCCAGGAGCCAGGATTTGGGGACAGTCTCCAAGAACCTTTCTGTCCTCCTGTGGCCAGGAAGGGGAAGGACACAGCATCTCTGCATTGCTGCATGGGGGAAAAGGCCACACTCCATCACTCACCATCCTTGAAGGGATGGATGTAGCCAAAAATCCTCAGCCCATAGTTCTTCCACTTGGGAGACACAGCCAGCTTCTTCACCGTGGTGCGGGTCTGCCGAGGAGACGGGCACAGATCACCTCCTCCGTGTTATCCCGGGCACAGAGCGGGCCCCACCACCACCCACCTCTCCTGCAGCTGGGAATCGCCTCCCCAGGCCAAACCCTGCAAGCCAAGGTCTTGAGGAGCAGCGGAGACCCAGGGAGGGACGGGTGGACCCTCCTGCCAATCCCTGAGCACCTGTCCCGGAACTCACGTGGGGAAAGAGCGGGAAGTGGAGGTTCTTCCTCAGGTGCCTGACGGCCCCGCCGCACCAGTCCTCAAAGACGTGCAGGTTTGCCTTCCCTTTGTACTGTGGGAGAAGAGAGGGAGCTGAGTGGGGCTCCTCCTCTGCCTCCATCCCCTCCCAGGCTGTTACCTGCCCACCCACCTGCTCGTTCCAGGGCAAGGCCTGCTTGGTCAGGTTGAGTTTGGGGTGGGTGCTGGCTTGGTTGGAACGCTGGCCTCTGGAAAACCAGCCATCCACGTCCTGCCCGTCGTTCTGTGGAGGAACAGAGGGACAGATGGGATGGGTGATGAGGGCCAGCACATCCTGGGCTTGTGGGATGTCTCCGTGCATCTGTGGTGAGGCCCTAGCACAGCCTGCCCAGAAAATCTGTGTGGCTGCCCCATCCCTGGAAAAGTTCAAGGCCAGGTTGGACAGGGCTCGGAGCAACCTGGGCTAGCAGAAGGTGTCCTTGCCCATGTCAGTGGGTGGAACTGGATGGGCCTTAAGATCCCTTCCAACCCAAACCATTCCAGGATTCCATGATCTAAACACCTCACAAGCATTCCCAAACCAAGGCGAAAGATTTCACGGCAAAGGAAAACAGAAGGCACAAAAATTGGCAAGGTGTTGCAGGCAGCAGTTTCAAAATGTTCCAGCTAAACTTGTTTCCTTTCCTCTGCCAAAACTTCTCCAAAACACTGAGTTTTCTGTTCATTCAAAATGTTTGGCCAGCCTTGGGGGCTGCTGGAATTTTGGTCTCTTTCTCTAAAAGCACGCAGGTGATCTCTACATCCCGAGCAGAGGAAGCAGGATGTTCTCTCCACTCCCCTCTTTCTTTAAAGGGGATTAGGTTAATCCCATTGCTTGTATCCCATAATTCAGAGAGATTAAGGGAGCATTCACCTGCTTCCAGCTCGCTGATGGGTGTCAAGGAAGAGCCAGGAAGCTCCTCCAGGAGCATTCTCCTCTCCCTCAGCTTCCCCAGAGCATCATCCCCCTCTTCCTCCACCCCCAGGGCAGACACAGCACTGTCACCACAGCACAGCCCATTTGGATGCACAGTGCCAGGGAAATAATTAGCAAACTGCCTAAACAAACTCATTAGAGCCTTGGAGGAGGGAGCAGTGCCCTTGGAAGACCTCATGAGGGAGGGTTTTGTGCCAGGCTCACTGGAAGGATTCTGCCTCCTCCCAGGAAAAGCCAGGATGCAATTCCTGCTGGGCAGAATCAGAGGTTCTGATGTACACCCCGAACCCTTGGATCCCCTCAGCCGGACAAGACTGGGAGCACTCTGCTCTAGGACCAGAGACCTCCACGGGCCCCTCCCCGCCCTCGTTACCATCGGATCCTCCTCGCGGCTCTCGCTGGAATCCTCGGCTTTCCCGCGCCGCGCTGACGCCGCGGCTGCCGCCGTCCGCCTCCCGGCATCCATCACCTCCCCCAGCCTCTCTCCATCTGCCAGGGGAGCAGAGAGGGGTCAGACCGCAGCCCCCACCCCAGCACCTCTTTCTGGGGACACTCCTCTCCCTGGCACCGGAAAGGAAAGGTGCTGGCATTGCATCTGCTCCCAGGGGACAGGGACATGGAAAGGGAGGTGACACAGGGGCAGTGCTCTGGCTGCAATTCCCCTCATTCCATTTGCACTAAGCAGCTTTGCAGCAGCTCATCAGCAGCAGGTTTAATTACACTCCCCACAGCTCCCAGCCCTCTACATAAAAGATGCCGGGATAAGCTCTTGGGGTCTTGCTCCCCCTTCCAACCTCAGGGATGCATCCCTGCTTCCCATCCCTCCCGAAGCATCCCGCAGCTCTGCCAAGAGCACACCAGCCCCAACCCTCCCCCAGATGTCATCCCCTCAAACCACGTCCCTCTTCAAAATCACACTCACATCAAAACCTTGCTCCCAGACCCATCAGCTTCATTACTGTGCTGAGTTAATTATCCCCAACCTTTGACTCCCCTCTGCAGCTCCTTTTCCTCGGGCAGGGAATTTTAAACTACCCCCGCTTCCCCAAAACAATGGTGCAGACTTGGAAAATGTTACTTTTGTTGGGGGACATCCCAGGGGGATGGGGGGAGCTTGCAGTTCAGCCATCGCTGCCGGAGCACGGACGCACGGTTCAATCCAGAGCCAAGGGAAGCTCAAGGCGCTGCTTGGAGGGGTGGGTGTCCAAGAGCCACCTCCACAAACACCCGTGGGTCCCCAAAAACCGGCCACCGAAACCACAGGCAAAATTCCCTGGATAGGTGTGCCGAGCAATTCCCCCACCCCGGGGATTGCAGGAAAGAGCTCACTGACCCTGTCCCCAGGGTACGGAAAGATGTCCCTGTCCCTCCATCAGCAAGTCCTGGGGGCTCCCGCTCCCCAAAACGGGACAGCCTCAGCGACTGCCACAGCCAGGGAGGGGCTGGGGTGCCAGGAGCCCCCAGCCACACGCCTCCCACACCATTAGTATTCCAGCGGCCGCGCAGCCGGCGTCTCCTTGGAGATGGCAGCACAAATCCCATCCCCATGGCAGGGACAGGAAATTAAGCTCTAAAGCCCCTTCTTCTGCTCTCGGCCATTCTTCAGTCCCTGGCAGCCCCAGCTGGCTCCTGGCAGCTCCCCAGGCTGCCCCCTCCCCTCGCCCGGCCTCATTCCCGCATCCATCCCTCTTCCCTGAGCGAGGAGAGCGATGGGGAGCAGCGGGAGCGGAGCCAGCACTCGTCTCCTGCGCTCCACACACAGCCAGCGTCATTCCCACCACACACGGCCCTGCATTCAGCACGGCCACGAGGAGCTCGGCGCTCCCAGGGGACCTGCCCAGGGCTGGGAGGCGGGAGGGGCTCTGTGGTACCCACTCAGGGAGCGCCTCCCGCCTTCGAGGAGAGAAACCACAGGCAAAATTCCCTGGATGGCAACCTGAGCCAGCAGCATCCCTGGCTGCGTCCACAGGGATGGCTGGATGTGGCCATCCTGCCTCACTCTCCTCCATGTCAGGACTGGTGGGACATTATGTGATATAAGCTGGAGCAAAGTGGGTAAAAAACAGGAGTTAATCCAACCTGGGCGGGCTCATCCTTGGAGCTCTCAGGACCCAAAGCCATGAGCCCCCTGCTTGCTCCCCATCCCTTCCGAGGGGCTCCCACTTCCAGGGAAGAGCAAAAGCCCCCAGCAACGCTCCAGAAAAGGGCTTCCATGCACTTCCCTGGCAACTTAAATATCAGAAAGTGACTTCTGGTCAGGCTGTGGGGCACTGGGAACCAGTGCCTTGTGCCAGTGAGCATCACTGCTCCCAAAAATCCCAAGCTCCTTTGGTCCCAACCACAGCCCTGCGGAAGGAGCAGCTCAGAGGAGGAGAAGAAGAGGAGGGAGAAGGCAGCACTGGGAGGAAGAAGGATTCCAGTTCCTCCCAGCATCCCACCGGGATGCATAGCAGCACTGCGGTGTCCATTCCCTCAGCCAGTCTCCCTCAAGGACCAGAGAGGGCGGGACAGGGATAGGGGAAGGTCTGAGGACAAGCAGGGACCCACTGCCTGTGGGATGAGGATGCTCAGGGAAGGGACGGAAGCACTAAAAGCTCTTCCCTGGAGCGACGCTGATGCTCCGGGAGCAGCGAGGAGGGGGCAGGAAGCACAAATGATGGCACAAACCAGCTCTGAGTCACAGCAGCCTCCAGACAGGGAGCCAGGATCCTCATCCTGGAGAGGAGGCTGTGGATACGAGGGACCCAGGCAGGGCACGGAGCGATGCCTCCCGTGGGAGAAGCGTCTCCCGTTATCCCGGCCCTGTAACTCCGCAGGGAAGCACAGAGAGCCTTTCACATCCCACCTCCCGCCTCCTCCTCCCCAGCGCCAAACACAGCCCCTTTCTTCCCTGCCGGGGTTTCTCCTGGCCCTTTTCCAAGCCCTGAGACGCGGAGGGAGGGAGGTGACACTTAAACATCGACGGTGGTGGCAGCACCTTCGTTAAACCAGAGGTTCCATTCCCAAATTTTTGTCTCAGAGCAGGAGCATCCTGCAGGAGCCCCACAACGAGGTGTTAAGTGGTTATAATTAGCCAGAAAGGAATCAATACCACAAATCCCCCTGTCAGCGCCACAGAAACACGGGACAAAAATCCCGGCCACATCCCCCAGACAGAGGGTGGTGGCACGGGCTGGGTGACAGCTGTTGACACCAAGGGGGACGAGGGGACCGGGGTTTGTGACCACCATGGGGACACAGGACCGGTCCCTGGACACCCCTGCCCTGCCTCCCCCAGGCAGCTGGGACCTGTCACTGCCTTGCTGAGGGAACTGGAAGAGCGAGAGGGATTTTTCCTTTGCTGCTGTTTTCCCACTCCGTGGCAGCCCTCTCAGCTGGAGCCATGGAAATCGATGCAGAATCACTCTGGCTGGCGATGGAGCTGCCATGAGATCACTCCAGCTGACAAACACCCACCAGGAGAGGCAGCTCCGACACTTCCACGCTCATAATCAGGATCTCAAGCCCCTCCTGGGATTGGACAGCTCCCAGACTTCCCCCATTTCCCTCACTGTGCATCCAATGCCCTTCAGTCCCACCTGCTCCAGCCCCAAAGAGAGCTGGAGCAGCTCCCACGAGACCCTGCTCCATCCCAGCAGGGATGATGCTCACTCACAGCCCTCAGCACAAAGATCTGGCTTCCTGGGATGAGGCCTCTGGAGAAGGACCCTGTGGAATGCTGGGAATTTTAGAGTGTATTTCACCCCAGAAACATTCCAGCCTCGGAGCTCCGCATTGCCTGTGGGGTCACTATCCCAGTTCCATCTTCCAGCAGCTGGCTCCCACCTGGCTCCTCATCCGGCCAAAATCCCTTCACCCTGCCAGTGCCAAGGCCACTGACACACCAGGGGGCTGCTCAGCCCTTCCCAAGGAGCAGCTCTGGAGAGGCCCAGCTGCATTTTTGCCTTTGAAAAACCCAAAACAGGCAGTTGCCAAATTTTTCCCATCGGGCACCTTAGAAGAGCAGGGCACGGAGCCTGGGGCAATCCAGGAAGGGCCTCCCATATGGAAAAAGGGCCCCAGTGACACCCAAACCAGCCCATTCCCCCAGCTCCAAACTTCCCTTTCAGCAGCAAGGATGGGACCTGCTTTCGCTGGCACCACGTTGGTCCATCCAGGGAAAGCAGCCTTTCCCAGCAGGGACTGGAGTGGGGTGATGCCAGGAGAAGAAAAAGCAGCTCCCAGCCCAGTCCCAAATCCCACTACCCTTCATCTTCAAAGGGCTCTCCTCATCCCCTTCCCTACCTGCTCGTGGCATCCCCAACAAGAAGGATGAATCCCACAGCAGGCTGCAGCATTCCAGGCTCCCAATTAGAATCAAAGGATCTGCTGAGATGGATTCCAGAGGGACACATGACCCCAAACCTTCTCCCTCCTGCTCTCCCCAGAGATGGGTCCTGGGGGGAGAACAGCCAAGGACAGGACACAGAGCATCCATCCCGTCGCTGCCTCGGGATCAGGGGCTTTTGGGAGCCCTCTGGACCCTGGCAGAGAGGTGACCCAAGCCATGCCATGTCCAGCAGGCAGAGAGAGCCCCGTTTCATCCATGATCTGGCTTTGTCACCCTTGAGCACCCATCCCGTGCTCCTGCAATCCCCCAAAACCTCACTCCAGCACCGCCAACACCCTCCACGCTAAACCCCAGCAAACCCCAAACCCCCACATCCCCTACTGCAAGCCACTTCAGGGCTTTATTATCCTTTTTCCCCAGTTGATTTTTTGCTTTTTCATCCTTTTCCTTTCCCTTTCCACCTGGTGCGTCCGCGTTTCCAGCCCATCGCCTCGGCGCGGTTTCCAGCCGGGAGAGCACCGTAATGGCCTCATTATTTCCAATGAGGAATCCGCGTGCTCAATTAGGCAGAGAAGGGTAATTATCTACATGGAGAAGATGAGGGAAAGGGGGGGATGTTTTATCAGGGACCAGCACAGCCCCTGGGTGCTCCAGCTCCAGGTGACACCAACGGCTGGGCCAAGGGGACACGGAGAGCCCTGGGATGATCCCACTGTGCTCCCAACCCCAGCTGGCTGGGTCTTCACCACGTTACACCCCCCAAAAACTGCCTAAAATCCTCATGCCCTGCACCTGCAGCCTCCAGAGCGTCCAGCTGCTCACTGACATCCTGTTTAATGAGTAATTAACCTTTTTCCTTGTTAATTAACTGGGCGGCACCCCTGGCACAGACAGGTAGGTCCTGGCTCATGGTGGCCAAATCCGAAAGTCATCTCCAAACTCCTTTTGGTGCACAGACCCTTGGGGTGATGCTCTTCCCCAAACCCTCGCAACAAGTGTTTTCCTTAACATGGTTTGTTTCCTCTGATCTATTCATGGTTTCTTGGTTTGTTTGTTTTTTTTTTTTCCACTCCATTTTTCCACCTAAAAGATTCCCTGCCTCTCCCACTTTGGCAGCAGCAGAATGAGGGTCCATCTGTGCACGGCCAAACCCTTTCCCAACCTCCACCTCATGTCCAAAAAGGCCGAGTGGGACCTAAACTCTGCCTTTCCCACACCTTCACCCCGGTTTGAGGTGCCCACTGGAAAATCCTACTGCAAGGAGCAGTATCTCCCAAGAGTCCTGTCCTGGACAGCTGGATCCAGTTTTCCCTGGAGAATCACCCACCTCTCCACACCTCAGCCAGGAGGTGCTCTCCATGGCAGGGGGCAACACTTCCCCCATCCCATGTACTTTCCCTTCTCTCTTCCCACCTCCCAGCACCCCTCATTCCCAGTTTGCAGCCATTCAGCCTCGCTGGGACCCAGAGCGAGGCTGGGCACCCCCTCCCTTCCACGGTAAAACCTATGGCTGCCCCCTGGAGCATCCCGAGGAGCCAGCTGGGATGCAGGGCACGCAGGGAGAGCGGGGACAGGCACCTGCCGGGCTCAGCACCTGGGAACATCCCGGCACACGGCAGCCCCGCGCATCCTCCGGGCAGGAAAACCACAGCTCTCCCCACACCGCTGCACCCCGATCCATGGTTTTCCCAGGTACAGGGACAGCGATCCCATGCCCGAGGCCAGGCACGGCTGTCCCGAACACTGGGATCTGCCTCGGGATAATGGTGGGAACACAGGGAAAACCCCCTCGGGAGCACCAGGCGGACCCTGCGGCTTCCCCACCGCGGAGGATCCCGCAGGGAGCCGGCAGCCCCCGGCGCTCCCTCCTCCCTCAGCAGCCTCATTTCCTGCCTCGCTCATTCGCATTATCCCGATTTCCCGATTTTACCATAAGGCCCAAAAATTTGCAGGATCATGCTGCTGCTCCGCTCGGAAACTTTGGGTTTTCCAGCCGAGAGGCTTTGCCAACCTCAGGGACCGCTCTGACCCCGTCGGGAAAGCCTTTCCCTCCCTCCACAGGCACTAAATCCCGTCCCCTGCTCATTTTTTGGGATAAAACTGCGCTGGGCGAGGTCAGTCCCACCAGGAACGCTACGGCTCAAGTTTCACCCAGCAAATATTCCGAGTCGCTTTGTGTCTCGCCAGGCAGCCCAGGGAGGTCTGCCACGGGAAAACCGGGAACGACTGGACACGAAGCCGAGCCTTAGGGCACCTGTCCCTCCAGAGCATCCTGGAATCCATCCCGGCCGCTATCCGAGGGCGGGAGAAGAATGGAATTCTGTGTTGTTTTTTTGTTTTTTTTACAGGAGAGAAGTACATGCTGAGAAAGTGGCTGGGATGGGATGGGGAGGGTTGGGAAAGGACGGGAACGTTGGGAAGGGATGGGAAAGAAGAGACTGTCCCTTCCAGCAGCGGCGAGCGGCTATAAATGGCCTCTTTGTCATCGCAGCCAAGGCAGCGGGTGGAAAAATGAGGACGGAGCGGCTCGAGGGGGGACAACGAATGCCCCGGCCAGTTTGGGGCCCTCCCGGGTGTCGCCTCCTCCCGAAGGTCCAAGGCCGGGGCGCGGAGCCCAAGCAGGGGTCCCGCTCGCCCCAAACCCACGCGGGTGATGCGGGACAGAATCCCAGCGCTGGAAAGGGNGGGGAAGGGGGGGGGGGGGGGGGGGTGTCCCATCCCTGAGGCGACGCTCCAGGTTTGACCCTCAAACCGCCTGGGGATCCTCAAACCCCTTGGAGATCCCCAAACCCCAGGTGCTCCGAGAGCACGGTGCGGGGGGAAGCCCCAGTACTC
>VXBU01003971.1:341290-363227 GCA_013400315.1 Bombycilla garrulus
CCCCTGCCTCCCCCCCTCCAAACCCCTCTCCCTTCCCTGAATTCCCAGGTCCAGTCTCCCATCCTGGAGCACCAGTCCGTTTTCCCAGGTGTCACTCCACCCTGGGACCCCCAATGCTGTGTGCCCCCCGAGCCTGCACCCCTCGAGTGCCGGTACTGCGGGGCAGCGCCCGGCGGCCTCACCCCGTGCCCTGGGTGACAGGTCCCTGAGGTCCCGGCACAGCCCTGCTGTCCGTGCCCCACACACACTGAGCCCCCCGTTTGCCCCCAGGCCCGTGACTGCAAGTTTGCGGGGGACCTGGAGGGTGCCCGGCGTCACAGCGACCGCGCCAGGGTGGCGAACATCGTCTGCACCGTGGTGGTCGCCGTCGTCTGGGTGATCATCATCATCATCGTGGCCATCATCTTCTCCACACTGAGGGCCACCTGACCACCGCCGGGCCCCACCCGCGGGGGGCTCCCCCTCCTCCTGCCTCCAGAATGTGCCCGCTCGGGGCGCCAGGGTGGCGAAGGCAAGGAGGCCCGGTCCCCTCGCTGCCCGCACCGCGGGTGTCCCCGCACAGCCACGGGAGGGGGCGGGGCGGCCAGGTTGGGGAGCGGGGAACAGCCCCCCCACCCCCTTCGCTCTGCTCACGCTCTTCCTGGCACCTGTGACACACTTGTCAGTCACCATTGCCACCAATAAAGTTCGTCCCACCGAACCCCCTCGTTGTCACCTCATTCACCGGGGGATGCCGCACGGAGTCCTCGGACACCTTTGCGGCGTCCTCCTCCTCCTCCTGCTCCTCGTCCCGCCTCCGTCCTGCCGCGGAGCAGAGCGCTTCCAGCCCAAATCCCAGGGAAGTTTCTCCCCACCATCTTGGGCATGGCACAAAAAGGAAATTAAAGCCCCGCCGTGTGTGTTTGGCTGCCCACGGCCCCCATCCTGCAGCCCTGCCTCCCTCCCGCTGCCGGGGAGCCCCATGGATGTGGCTCTTTCACCTTTCCACATTAACTTCCCATTTCATTCACCCGGCAGCCCAAAAGTGCTGCCGGGGGGGGAATGGTGTGGTGTGTCTGCCCTGCCCTGCACACCTGGAGGGTGGGCTTGCAGGTACCTGTGCCAGCCAGCGCCGGTCCCCTCGGAGTGTCCCTCTTGCGGTGTCAGAGTCACGCTGGAGCCACCCGTGCTCTTCGTCCCTCAGGGAGGAAGGCGGGCTATAAAAAGCCCGCGGGCTCGCCATCCCAGCCTTTCTCCCAGTCCGGCCTGTGGCACAACCACATCTCTCAGGGCTGTAATTTCCCAGGTTTATATTTAGCGGAGCGGGGATATAAAAGGGGCGCCGGCCGCGCTCCCCCGAGGCTGCCGGAGCCGCGAGTGCCGCTCTCCGTGGCCATGGACACCTCGTACCCGCGGGAGGAGCAGCCGCCCCACAAGCGGGGGCCGCCCCCCACCGCCCCCGCGCCCCGCGACCACCTCGTCTGGGCCATCTTCAACACCCTCTACATGAACTTTTGCTGCCTGGGCTTCGTGGCGCTCGCCTTCGCCGTCAAGGTACGGGACCGGCGGCACCGGAGCGCTCGGGGGCTCCGGGAATCCCTCCCCGCGCCGAGGGACGGATGGGCAAGGATGCACCGAGCGCTTGGGATAACTCCCGGGCGGGCTGGGGCGGGCAGATCCCAACACTCTCCGCAGGCGGGTGACACCTGCCGCTGGTGAATCCTCCCTGCTTTTCCTGCCGCTGATCCCAGAGGCTGCGGGACAGCCTTGGATAAACACAGCCCCCTGCCCACCACCCGAGGAGCAGCTGCTTGATCCTAAAAAGTGCCATGAGGGGCCGTGATGCCTCCACCCGCGCCAGCAGGAGCAGCTCCAGCCGTGGAAAGATGAGGACAAGCAGGAACTGGAGTCAGAGAGGCTCCGGAGGAAGCAGGAGGGAAAAACACAAGTGGGAAAGGGTGCAGGGCTGGAAGGGAGCAGGACCAGCCTGGGATGGATGGATGGATGGATGGATGGATGGATGGATGGATGGATGGATGGATGGATGGATGGATGGATTATGGGTTGCAAGGGGAACAAAGCCCTGGAGCAGGATGGGGCTGCGAGAGGGGGCTGAGGGAAGGATCTCTCCTCGGCCATTGCAGGCTCGGGACCGGAAAGTGTCCGGGGACGTGGAAGCTGCTCGTCACTTCAGCTCCAAGGCGCGGTGCTACAACGCCCTGGCCACGGCGGGCAGCGTGGTGCTGCCACTCCTGCTCGGTGCCCTCATTGTCACCGGTGTCATCCACCTCTCCAAGCTGGCCCAGGAGTCCGTCGGCTTCTTCACCTACCAGTTCAGCGGCAGCGATGACGATGACCAGTGACCCAGGGTGAAGGGCTGGTGGCCCCCAAAAAGGCCACCACCCCTCTCTGCCACCCCGCTCCCCAACCCCGCTGTGAGGGTACAGTTGTTTTTGTTTATCCTTGTGGGTTTTTTACCTCCTGTTATCTCGTGTGAAGCTCCACCTTCTCTGGTCGCTATTTAAATCATTAAACGCTTCACACAGCGCGAGTTTCTGCGTGTGGAAAGGAGCAGGGGGGTGCCAGATGGAAAACATAAATAGGGATTTCTGGCTCCCATCGGGCTCCTGGCAGCCAGGAGACACCGGCATTCCCACGGCCTTTAGGGACACCTTTGGCCACCGGGACCCCCAGGACCGAGGAGGGGAGGAAGAAGAGACACTCCTGCACCTCGTGGGGGCAGGATGAAGCAAATGGGGTGTCTCCTCCCCACTCCAAAGGGGAGCTGAGACCTGCAAACTCATTACAGCAACACAGACATCCCCAGCCAGCCCCAGCCAGGACGGGGAGGAGTTGGGATGCACCCCCACTGCTCCCTGCTCTCCCTGCCTGGGCTGGAGATGGCTCATTTTGGGACTAAAGGACCCCTTTTTTGAGGATAAACCCCCTTTACCAGCCAGCCCTGGCTCAGAGTGGGGCTGCATCCCAGCCCTATCCCAATCCCAATCCCGGGGCAGTGCACAGGGCTGGGGACAGCATGGTCCCTTTGTCGTGCCAAGAGCTGCCGCTAATTAGGGGCTGGTGGCTCTGATGAGGCTGGAGCAGGACCCAAGTAATTACACAGCAGCGGGAGAGTCCCTGCTCCAGCCATAAACATTCCCAGATGCTTCGGGGCACGGAGCAGCCGCGGGGCTTTTTATAAACCGTGCCGAGATTCCTGGGGTTGGTTTGGCCAGGACAGACCCTTCGGGGCAGGGAACGCCCTCGGCATTCCCTGTTCCCACCCAGGGCTGCTCTGCACTGGCCCTCGGGGACCGGGAGGGTGTGGAGGGGAGGATGCTGTGCAGCCCAGAGTGAGGGGCTGGGGCACCACACCTGCCCTGTGCAGGCACGGGAACTCCTTGGGATTTCTGGGACACCAAAAACGCCCTGGGCAAACCCACAGCAGCTCTTTGTTCGCCCCGAGGCTGCTCAGGCATGGAAAAATGCTGCCCTTGCCACCGTCTGACAGGATAACACTACAGATCACTGATGTCCAGGCTTCCTGCAGCCCTTCAGACGCAAAGTGAGAAAGGATTTAACTCCAGAAGTGCTTGAAAAGAGAGGGAATAATGTAGATAAGGGTTTAAAAACACATGAGGGTTGTCACACACCGAATAACAGGAACGGAGCGGTGTGCTGCCCACACGGGGTTAAAAGGCTTTCAGCTGCATATTTTGGAGTAACACTTAGTGCCAAAACATCGTTCACCTGGTGAAATACCACTGGCTGAGCGCCTTGAGCCCACGGAGCAACACGTGGGGGAGGCGAGGACGAGGGCAGGACACGCTGGAGGAGCTGGAGTCTGGATCCTGGAGTCAGGAATGGGCTTCCTTACAAACATAAACATATTGAGAGCATAAACAGCTCCTGGGTGTTTAGCAAACACGTCTGAATGGTCATTTTCAGGCTTGGTTTCTTCTCCTAGGCCAAGTAAGAGATGTATGGAGGGGAGTGGGAGGCTCAGACTTGGTGACAGCTCCAGCCATGGTGACAGTGCAGCTCAATTCCACAGCTCCAGCCGCTGACCCCCTCGGGGCCACAGGGACAGGTGGCACACAAGGACAGGGGGCACACACACTCCTGGTGGGGCAAAGGCCTCCTGGCACAGCCTGGCATCCCCTTTCCACCCATTGTTACCTTCCCCCTCCACCAACATCCCAGATCCGCTGCTCCAGTGGGCAACACCTGGACCAGCCGGGGTTTAGGGGGTCCTGCTGGGTGACCTTTGGATCCATCCGGGCGCTCTGGGGAAGGAGACACTGTGCCCTGCGACAGAAAAGCTTTGTGTGAGATTCGGGAATGGTTTCTTCCCAAATTATTTTAGGGAGCAGATGTGGGCACCGCTGCCATACCTTCCCACAGGGGAAAGCGCTGTCCCGACTCCAGCACGGCTTCCAGGAGAGGTGCTGGAGGGTCCCGGCAGGTCTCAGTGACCTCCATCCTCATCTCCTCCCTGGTGATGGTGACCTCCAGTTTGTTGCCCAAGTAGGAGATGCAGGAGATTTTCAGCTGGGTGATATCATCGGGAAAGGCGGGATCAAAGAGGAGGCCGGACCTTGTGATCCTGGAAAAGCAGGAGCGCGTCAGGGTGGGAACAGCAGGAGCCACAGAGGAGACCAGCTCGAGGTCAGGGAGCAGCCACCTCTCCAGGCATCACCACCTCCTGCACGCCAGAGGAGTCTGAAAGGGTCCCGGGTGCATCCCAGGATCTCTGGGCAAATCCCGAACACACTGACAGAGCACCTGGCAAGGAGCGACCAGGGCCATGATACCACAGCCCAGCCCAAGACATTCCTGTCCCATTCCAGTTCCACAGCTGGGGCCTGGCGTTTCCATAAGGTTAGATTCCATATGAAAAAAAAGTGCAGCTCAATTCCCTGCTCCGGGTCAGAGCTTGGCTTCAGCAGCAGCTGTGCTGGAAAAACTTTGGGAATGACCCTCAGACACCCACCTCAGCTCCCGCTCCCACAGGATGGAGGCCTGGACGCTCAGCACAGCTGCTCCTGCTCCTTGCCCAGAAACAATGGAAAATCCTGACTCTCCCTCCATCCTGAGCCAAAGCCAAGCTGCCTGTGCGGGCGTTGGCTCCGGGTGAGGAAAAACAACGGCCCCTCTTGTCCCCGACCCAAATCCTGGCGCACGAGAGCTCTCCACCACCAGCTCCAGAACACCGAGAGGGCTCGAGGGAGGTGGGGGGCCTGGGGAGCCCCAGCGCTGCACGGGATCCGTGTCCTGGGGTGGGACAGGCGGGAGCGTGGCTGCGCGATGTCATCGCCACCTCTGGAATTTGGCCAGAGCCCGGAGCCATGGCTTGAGCGTGTGCCATGAGGGGCCAGATTTGGCACACACCGGGCGCCTGGAGACCTCCCAGCTTGGCCAAAGCCGAGATTTCCAGCTGGGAATAGGGCAGATCACACCCAGCTCCGCCAGGGAATGGGTGGCTTTTCCAGCTGGGAATACAGCAGCTCACACCCAAGGAATGGGGTGGGTTTCCCAGCAGCTCTGGCCACACACGTGGAGTGAAAACATGTAGTTAAGGCTCGAAGTTTTCACTGGGAATCAAAAGGCTTGATCCAGCCTCAATTAAACCCAGAATAGGCCGAAGAGACGGCGGCTCCAGGATGGAAACCACCACAGCTCTGAAATTACACGAGCAGCTCCATGTTTTCCAGGGATATTTTAAAGCTGAGGCGATGCCTGCTCAGCACTCCACTCCAGGGAGGTTCCCAGAGCCACATGTGAGCAGGGAGGCCACAGAGAGGCTGCAGGAGGTGTTTCCTCACCCCATCCAAAGGAGACAGGATGATGCTGCTGCTGAACCAGACAACAGGCTTAGGGAATGGCATTTTGCTTCCCAAATGTGACCTGTAACGAGCCTCTCACCTGTTCCCAACTTTGCTCCAGCCAAACAGGGGCATTTTAAGGGACAAGTGGTTGCTTGGGAATTAAAAGTGACACAACAGGTCTCACCTGAACCCTGTGAAGCCGAAGAGGACGACCTGCAGGAATCCACCCATCCCTGTCAAGAAGTTCACAGCTCCCGACCCATCTGGGTTCTCCACCCAGACCTGCTCCAGCACGAGAAAGAGATGATGCAGGAGTTAATTTGGGATGCTCCAGGCAGTGCTGTGGGTTTCAATCCCACTATCACCTGCCTGGGAGCAGGAGGGATCTGCAGCCCGGCCACTCACCTTGAAAGGCTCTGTGATGTTGCTGAAGCACTTTTCCAGCTGGCTCCGGGCTCTCTGCAGCTCCTTCAGCTCCAGCCAGCCCACGGCAAACATGCTCTGCCGGAGAGGGAAAGATGACAGCACGGTGGAGCAGCACCACCTCCGCCACCCCTCCGATCCTGAGTGAGCATTTCCAGTGCCCATCCCAGCTCTGCACTGTCCCCTGGAGGGACACTCCCCCTCCCAGGGGTGAATCCCAGGCCGGGGTCTGCCCTCTGCTCACCCAGGTCATGGCTGGCCCGGCAGGGTCGGTGACAGGCTCGTACATCTCCAGGTCGTTCCTCCGGACCTCGGCACTCATGGGATGCATCAGTGGGAACCCCAGCAGGACCACATCTGCCTGTTTCACCGGCTCACCTGGGGACAGGGCTGGTCAGGCAGGGAACAGCTCCCAAATTTCCTAAGCTTTTGAACCCATGGATGAGAAACAACACGGTGAGGCAGGAAAAGCACCCCAAGCCCAACTTGTCACACTGCAGCAACAGCAGGGACTTTTCTTCTGCCATTCCCAAGTCTGAACCAGTTGGAATTCTGATCCTTCCAGGATTAAAGGTGTGATCCATGGGCTGCTGCTGTCTCCCTGCTCACCTGGGCTGTAGCCATCATACTCAGGGTGATATTTCCTCTCCTCATCAAAGGGCACTTTGATTTTCCTGGCACGGTCCTCCCACTCCTCCGGCACCGGGAGCAGCAGATCCCGAGCCATGTCAGTGGCAAAATTCAAGCTGGAATGAAGGAGGAACAAGGTTTTTTGTCATGGATGGGTGACAGCGAGAGGAGAGAGGGGACAGAAGGAACCGCAGGAAAAGCTGCTGTGGAAGAACAAGGGGCAGAGACTGAGGCAGGGGTAACACTTCCACCACAGAGCTGGGAGCCCCTTCCCCTGGCTGTGGGTGTCTCCAGCTGGCTAACAGCACAGCCACCCCATGGAACGCCAAGGGAGAAACCCTGCTGCGAATGGAGATCCCTCTCCGCCTCACGCGGGCACCGAACAGGCCGGAGGAGCTGGGGGAGCCCCCACTCTGCCTGATTGGAGAGCAGGGACGGGGAGGAGAGGGAGGAAGGAGCTCCACTGCTCCCATCCCTGCAGAGCACCAGTAGAAGAGCAGAGAGCCAGGCCGTGCTTCCAGATGCTCCCAGGAGGATTCGAAACGTTACCTGCGCTGGGCCAGGGCATTGGTGTAAGCGGAGTTATCGACCTGGCTGTGGTACTCGTCTGGGGGCATGACACCTGGGGGGACAGGAGGGGACACTTGGCACCTCAGCATGCCCAGGGGCTGCCGTGGCTCTGGGACCCTCCTCAGGGGCACGGCTGGAAAAAGGGGACCCTCAAGTCATGGAATCCCAGGGGGCTTTGGGTTGCCTTAAAACTTATCCAGCTCCACACCCCTGCCATGGGCAGGGACACCTTCCACTGGACCAGGTGGCTCTGAATCTTTGCTTTCCACCCCACTGCCATGGCGGAGGTACCTCTGATGTGGTAGAGCTGCTCCTCCTCACTCCACACCATCCTGCTGCACCAGTACTGAGCCACTGCTTCCACCAGCTCCCAGCCCCCGTCCTCCCGGAACAGCTCCTGGTCCTGGGGGAAAAACAGGGGCGTGAGGGAGACTCCATCAGACCCAAAGCCAGCAGGAGGATGGAGAGGAGCTCTGAGGAGATGGAGGGAACAGGAGGAAAGACTGGCCTGGTTTGAGCCAACAGGATACTGAGATGCCCACCGTAGCAAGGACAGAGAAGGCAGGGCTGCAGGAGGGAGCCTGCGGAGCAGAGAGAGCAGAGTTCCTCAGGAAAGGAACAGCGATGGTCTCCAGGTGTCCTGCCACCCTCCCTTTACCTGCGTGGTGCAGTAATACTGCTCGAAGGCCAGCAGGACATCCCCGGTGACATGGATTTCCTGGGCACCGTAGATCTCCTCAGGACACACTTCCCGGCCAGTGGCTGCGCTCTCCCACGGGAACTTTGCGCCCTGCCGAGAGAAGGCATCCGTGAGCACACCGCCTTGTGCTGCGCCCCGCTGAAACAGCCCAGATGGCCCTGGGGACAGGGGCTGGGGCCACCCCGGCCCAGATGGCCCTGGGGACAGGGGCTGGGGCCACCCCGGCCCAGATGGCCCTGGGGACAGGGGCTGGGGCCACCCCGGCCCAGATGGCCCTGGGGACAGGGGCTGGGGCCACCCCGGCCCGCGGTCCCTGTCCCACCTCGTAGCCCTGCTCCCGCGCGTTGTGCCTGGCGCCCTCCAGCGTGCGGATGCGGTAGTGCAGGATGGCGCGGGCGGCCTCGGGATGCAGCAGCAGGATATTCGGGAACATCCAGGTGTCCTGAGAGGCCGCGGGGCGGGGTTGGCTGGGGGGCAGCATCCGAATGCTCCCGCCAGCTCCACCCTTCTGGGAGGATGGAGTCTCCTCCACCCCACTGGCCGTGCCAAGCCCCCAGCTCAGCACGGCCCCCCTCACCTGGTCCCAGAAGACGTGTCCCCAGTAGTCCTCGCCGCGGGTGCCGTTGGACAAGCCGCCGGGGCTGATGCCGTGGAACGGCACTCCGGGGCTGTCTCGGGGCGGGATGGCGCTCAGCAGGTAGTAGAGGCAGCCCTGGAGCGCCTGGCGCAGGGCCAGGGGCCCGTCCAGCTCCACGGAGCAGCCCCGGCGCAGCGCGGCCCAGGCGCGGACGTGGGAGCGGTGCAGGGAGCCCGCGGCCACCAGCGACAGCCCCTCGCTGTAGCTGCGCTTCGCCTCCTCCTCGCTGCCGGCCACGGCCGTCAGGAACTGCCAGCACCGCTCCTGCTCCTCCCCGCCCAGCGTCAGCGACTGCGGGATGGGGGTCCACAGCATATGGACAGCGGGACGGGGGCCCCCCTCCACCTCGGGAACCAGAGTCTGCCCGTAGATGTAGCTGTGGGACACGGGAAGTGGTTGGGGAAGGTGTTTCTTCCCAATACCCCATCTAACCCCTATCTAATCCCGCTCTGCCAGTGGGAAGCCATCACAAACGGTCTCTGGTCCCAGGAAACCAGTTCTGGAGGTCATCTCCCACACATCTCCCGTTTTCCCCAACCTCACTTCTTTGGAATCACATCTAGCCCCTGTCACCTTCACTGCTCTGGAGTTGCAAGTCATAAAAATGTTTCTATGCCAAATTTCAGGGTTTTTTTTATACACCTGCCAGGACAAAGCAGGTATGCAGAACCCTCCACACCCCTCACCATTCCAGCCCTGCTCCAGCCTTACATCTGCAGTTCACTCTTCAGGGAAGAGCAGGGCACTGTGCCACAGCCTGAGGAGGGTGGGCTCAGGGCAGGGACCCCCACCCTAACACTCACTGCGCTCCCTGGAAGTCTGGCCCTGGGGTCAAGTCCAGGTCCTGGCTCTGCGGCACGAACAGGCTCTGGAGCTGCACGGTGACGGGATGTGTGGAGCCATCCGAGCGCCGGATGGTGATGCTGGAGGCCATCAGGGACACCAAGGAGTGGTGGGCGTAGAGCTGGTGGGTTGCTGTGTAGCCGGGGGTCCGAATTGTGTGGCTGAAGGTTCCTGTAAGCACAGCCAGAGCCACCAGCCTTTGGAAACACTTGGACCCCCACCTCTGCCCTATCTGCTGGCTCCTTATGGCCAAGGAATTGCTTTTCCAGGTCCAGATCCAGTTGTGCACCGCTGACAGCGAGCCTGGCCAAGCTGCTGAGGGATGGTCTGTGCCATCAAACATTTTATGCTGCTCCATGATTAAAGACTGTCTGTCGAGCCTGGCCCCATCAGGGGTAGAGCTACCACCTGAAAATCACTTATTCCCACACAAAAGGGAACTTTCCCCTTGTTCCAGAGGAACAGAGCCCCGAGGCGAACAGCAAACGAGGAGAAGGAAGACGTGACTGAGCAGAAGAAGCAGCAAAAGCAGAGAGAACCGAAACTCTGGCAAAGCCCCCAACGAAGGTGCCGGCTCCCTGCTCACCTGTCCAGGTGTTGAGGGTGAAGCTCTCGGCGGGGCTGGGGGCGCCGGGCGCTGCCATGCGCAGCCCCAGGGGGCTGGGGACATTGGCGCGGTGCGTGTCCCCCGCGGCCCCGCTGTACACGCCGGCGGCGTGCAGGATGTCTCGGAACACGCGGGTGCCCAGGAAGGCGTTGGTCACCGTGGGCAGCAGCCGCGGGTCCGCGGGCAGGGCCGTGGCCGTGAACACGCCGGGGTCGCCCTCGCCATCGGCCATCGTCGCCGGAGCCACAGCCTCGTGCAGAGCTACAGGGACGGGACGAGGGCTGAGGGGACACCGCGCTGCCCCGCTCCCCGCCACCCTCACCTGCCGCCAGCGCTCTCTGCCCCTTTTAGTGTCCCCTCTGGTCACCTCCAGTGGTTTTCCCCCCACCCCAGTTTCCTCCCAGCCCCAGGGGGCATCCCCTCTGCTCCTTCACCCCATCTCCGGCTGTCCCAAATCCTGACAGCACATGAGCTCCATCACTTCTCAGCCTCCTCCCTCTTCCTCCTCTGCTGCCGGGATGGGATCGCACCAGTTTCTCCCAACACTCAGAGCCACCTTCCCCATCTGGCCTCCTCTTCCTCACAGTGCTGTTCCGTGACACTTTAACAAGTTCCTGATATTTCCTCGTCTCCTAGCTCACTGCATCCCTCTGTTCCCCCTCATCCCGCGTCTCCAGCTCAGCATCCTGGGGCGGGACCTTTGTATTCCACTGATTTATACATAAAACTACATTTATGTGTCATGTACAAACATATATAAAATTATAGACTAAAGATATGTACAGATACAGACACGTGTAGGCAGCCCCTGACAAAAGGCAGCTGCTGCTGGTTCCTGGCAATGCCGGGCACAGGAAAAACACAGGAATGGCGAAGTGAGGCTCCGAGGGACTCTGAGCGGAGCTGGGAATCCAGCCAGGGTGACATGGGGCAAGGAAGGTGCCCAGCCCCCAGATCCCTCCCTGACAGCAGCCGGATGCAGGAACGCTGAGGCTCTGCTCGGTTTCCTCGCTGAGCCTGAGCTGTGAGGAAAATCCTGCCTTCGGGAAAGTGAAAAATCCCGACCCAGCCCAAGCCCCAGGGCGCGGAAGGGAGGAGGTGGGTCTTGCCTTCTGTCCCGAGGCCGGGCTGAGCCTGTGCGGGCGGAGGGAGGCTGCTCTCTCAGGGAAGGACGGAAGTTGCCCAACCGAGAAAGAAGGAAGGAAATCGCTTTTTTTTCCCCGTCTCCTTAAAAACAAATAGTTGGAAAAATGATCCTGGACACGCAGGTGTTTGTCCAGCTGAGCTCAGTGCCCGCGGAGGGAGCGCGGCAGTCCTGGGGCTGCCCTGTGCCTGGGAAGGAGGAACTGAAAGAGGAAAACCAAGTCGGGTGATTTCTGCTCCCAAAGCCGCTGGCAGAGAGCCGGGTTAGCAGCACACCCCCCTGACCTCCCGTGTCCCCAGCCACGCTCTGACCCTTCCCCTCGCCTGTTTCCGGTGAGGACAAAAATTCCATCTGGACTTTGGCTTTGGCATGCTTTTCCAAGCCCCTTCCAGCTGTCCCATCCTGGTGGGTCAGGGATCCAGGGATGGAGCTGCAGCTGCAGCCAGGCGCCACCGGCCCTGGTGCTCACCAGGATTATTTTGTTGCCCAATCCAGCACTTACAGAACTGGCATAACACATCTGTCGTGCGCTGTAAATCCATGGAAAAGCCCCCATGGAGGCTGGCTGGGTCAGTCCTACAGCTGCCAATGCTCCGGGGATTGCTTGGGGACAGCCTGACAAAGGGCAGAGCCCGAGCAGTAACACTCGCTCCCAGGTCTACTCCTTTAGTACTACAGGGTCTAATCTCTAATCCCAACTGTGCCCCAGCAGGATTCATTTCCCCCTTGGTTCGTTCCTCCCAGCCAGCTGCTGATTCCAGCACAGGCTTCCTCCGTGGCAAGGGCAGGAATATCCATCCCCTGGAGAGTGGCTGGGCATCCCTAGGGTTTCTCGGGCACTGGATTCCCTCTCCAGCAGCCACCAGAACACAGAGAGAAGCAGCTTTCCTGCCCCAGATGATCCCAGTGGCACGCAGCCCACTTTCTTCCCTTTACCAGAGGAATTTGAAAATAGTGCTTTACAGAAAATCCTTTCTCACTCCCACTTTCTTCCCTTTACCAGAGGAATTTGGAAATAGCCCTTTACAGAAAGTCCTTTCTCACTGAGTGGTGTTTTGAGCGTTATAAAGTTTATAAAAGCCCACAGAAGAGGAGGTCCAAAGACAGAGGAGTTCTGCTCTAAAGGAAGTTTTGCTCTAAGGCAAAAGGCCCCTCCAAGATGAGGTCTCTGCTCTCCTTCAGAGTGTCTCAGTGTCCCCCTGTGCCAGCTGGGGACATTTTTTGGTCTCAGAGTCCTGGGCAGTGCTGAGGGGGAAAAAAAAATCCCAAAACAATTAAGGGAAGAAAATATAAGCAGAGAGCAATTTGGGAAAACGTGTCTGTGTCAGGCTGTTCCTCCCTGTGCCCCTGGAGACGTGCCAAGGAATGGCAGGGGGGTGGTGGCAGCAGTGACAGTGACAAGCTGGGCAGCTGCAGAGCGAGGAGCAGCGGGATCACTCTGACAGCGCCATGAGGGGTTTCCAGAGGGGCTCCCAGTTCCTGGCAGCTGCACTCCGGATCAGCCGGGTCCCCCAGGCACAGGTCCGCTCCCAGCCCCCCGAGCACCCACTCTCCACCGGTGTGAGTATTCTGGGGGGGCTGAAAAAGCGGGAACACCCTGGCTGGAGGGGTCCAAACCCTCTGTGTCAGGGCCTAATTATTTCAGAGGAGGGTAGAAGCAAAGGGGGAGGGTGAGGAAAAGAAGCAATGTGCCCTCAGGCTCCAGCCCACACCCCCACGGTGTCCATGCACCTCTGGCTCTTGCTTCCATTAGCTTTTGTCCTTTCAGCCCCTTTATAACCTCTGGGGTTTGGGGGTTCCCTGCAGCCCAGGGCAAAGGGCAGCAGTGACACTGGTGGTCCCTCAGGGACAGACCCAGACCCTGTCCCCCTATCCTGGCACAGTCACCTCAAAGGGATGTCCCCACGGGCAAGGACAGGGGCCGCTGTCACCGCAGAGCCCAAAGTCCTTCTGACACTCCCACTGTGGGAACAGTCCCCCCCAAACCAGACCCTCCCAGGCTGGGTGAAACAAGCTGGGAAAAAGGAGCTTTCCACCAAAATCCTGCCTGGTTCCCCCTCCACTCCTTTTTCGGGGGTTTTCCCTCTGCTGCCTTTCCAAGGTCTTCAACAAAGGAGCTGCAGGAGCCTGGAGAGGCTTTTCCAGGCAAATAAATCAAAGAAAGGTGCCAGTGTGGGCGTTACTGCTGTCCTGGTTGCACCAGGGAAATGAGGGGCTGCTGCTGGCTGCAATTCCCATCCCAAAGTCATCTGAAAGTCAGGAACACTGCAGGCCCCGGCCACAGCCTCAAGGTCATGCCTGCTCCAGTATCCCAGAGAAACAAGAAACCTGGAGAGCACCAACTCGGTGCACTGCCAGTGGGAACTGCTCTGCTCCCCAAACCCCCCTCCACAGCCCCAGGGTGGGTCCACAGGACTGGGAAGAGCACAGGGAAGCGAGCTGGATGTGTGGCGTTGGACGGCACCAGCACAGCCATCCCGGGAGCCCTGTGTGCCATGGGTGTGGCACAGCCATCCCACTGATTCCTGCCCCTTGTCCCCCTCAGGAACAAGCCATCGCCCTCGCCCTGATGTTCTCGGCCTTCCTGGTGCCCACAGCCTGGGTGCTGGCCAACATACACAACTACAGGAGCAGGCCGGAGTGAGGAGTGCCAGAGCAGCCTGCTGCCTTGCTGAGAGAATCCCGAGGGAAGAGGCCTCGGGACAGAGGATGGAACCCCCCGAGCCTGCTCATTAAAATCCACCTGTGCTTTCAGCCACGCTCGTTGGTTTGCTCCATCCTTGGGGGGTCTGTAGGGAGTGAACTGGATCATTCCCTCAAGGGCTGGCACCAGGTTCCAACGGGAAGCCACATTCCCTCTGGAGCCTCCACCACCTCCAGGGCTGCGCGCACTCAGTCACCTCTCCCAGCACAAGCAAGGAAACCAATCCAAGGTAAATTCCTGGCAGGAAAACACTCAGAGACTGGAAGGGTGCCATTAAAAGGGTGCCATGGGCTGGGGGCTGCACACCTGCCCAGTCCCCGCCCTGCAAAAAGGGCCCCTCCTCCCACCACATCCCAAATCACCTGTGCCAGGGAAGCAGCCAGCACGTGGAAGGTTTGGGTAGCGAGGGGTACTTCCAGGTATCTTGGAAAAGCCTCTGGAGCTGTCACAGTTCCGCAGGTCTGACCCTCATTCCCAGGAGCAGCTCAGAGCTTCACAGCCAGGAGAGCGCACCCACAGCACGGGAGCTGTCGGAACGCTCCAGGGAGAAGCTGTTACTGCTTCCCACAGCGACATTCCGGGTTTTTGATGCTGATCTCAAGTAGTAGCAGCCCCACAACTCATCGACTCCAGTGGAGTTTCCTTTATTCCCTAAAACATAGCGACAGCCCCGGGAATGAGGGCTGGATCTGACATGGCACTGGGAATGAGACTGTGCTCCTTTAAGCCTTCTCCTGTCCTCAGCTATGACATAAAGGGAGTATTTTCCTGATCAGAACAACTGCTTCTTCCACATGTTCTCCTGAAGTCAGCAAAAGTGGTATTGGGAAAGCCAAACCCAGTGGCTGGGCAGGGAAGAGACAGGCACTGGGCACTGAACAACCCCCATCCAGGAGGGAATTTCAGCCAGAAGGGCCTGGTGAGCAGCAGGAGGAGGATGAGCAGGTACAGACTCCAGCAATTCCATTTTGTCCTGTTTTCCAAAGTTTGTCTCGCTTGTGTGAGGCACCTCTGTGCCAGTCTGGCATCAGCCACGTGCTCCCTTCTTTCTCTTGCTGGATTTACACGCTCAGCCAAGACAGGAAAAGCAGGAAAAGTACAAAAATTCCAGCAGTGCCACTTGTTAATGACACCAGAGAACCAAACTGGTGAGGAAAGCTCCTGAATCCCAGCAGTGGCAAGGCCTGACCACGGAAACATGTTTTTAAAGGAATCAGCAGCAGCTCAGCTTCCAGGGATGGAGGAGATGACACAGAATTCCCAAAAAGGGAAGGCAGAGACGTTTATTCCGGCAATGCCACTGCACCTCACCTGAGCACAAAGCGTTGGTGAAAGACAACCACTCCCTCAAGTGTATGGACACACCCACTAACCAGGAATCCCGGGAAAACCCTTGGATGGAGCAAACACTCCCTCTGCTGCAGATGAGGAGGGGTGGAGGGAAGCGGGGCCAGGGGAGCAAGAGGATTTGTGGAAGGAGATTTGGAGAATGCTGCCTCAGGCTGCTGCAGGGGCAGGGGAAGAGGGCAGCGGGACAGGCTGTGTCCCCTAAGGCCAAGACCCCTTGGATCCTGCACTGAGATCCCACCCTCCTGCAGCAGCTGGAGGCACGAGGGATCAGGAGTGATCCATCCCCCAGGACAGAGCTCTGGGATCAGGGATCAGAGCCACTTGTGCCAGCAGAGGGAAAGCTTGGCTCGAGCACCAAAGGGTCACACAGCAAAAGGCCACGTCCTCGTCCTCCTGCTCGCCACATCCCAGGCCACTCCCGCTCTGCCCACCCACCTCCAGGCCAAGCTGGTGCAGTCAGTGGTCTGAGTGCTGCCGGCCTCAGGAGCAGCAGGAATCCCTCTGTCCTCTATGTCAGGATGTCGTGGGCTTGGTGCTCCACCAGCATCTCCATGCTCCGCACGTCCGTGCACCAGAACTCCAGGCGATCCTTCATGCCCTTGATCTGCAAGGCAAGGCCACAGGGACAGAGCGCCTCAGCTCCTGGGAGTGCCCACAGGCTCCTTCTCACACCTCAGAGCTCAAACCACTCCTCAAACCCCACACACTGAGAAAGGGAGATGCCCCATCCCTGAAAGTGTTCCAGGCCAAGCTGGATGGGGCTTGGAGCAACCTGGGATAGCGGAAGGTGTCCCTGCCCATGGCAGGGGCATGGGACTGGATGGGCTTTAAGGTCCCTCCCAACCCAAACCATCCTGGGATTAACAGCTTCTACCAGCAAATCAGCAAGGGTTAAACTGAAACGCATCAAAGGAATTTTCTGCAGCTGGAATTCCAGGCACTCATTTTTGGGTTTGAAGGTAAAGACACCCTGCACAGTCTCCGTAAGTGTTACAAAGATGAACTTGAGAAGTTCAACAGCTCCATTACCATCCTGGACTTCTCTCTTCCCAAGAGGCATGTGCCTCCTACATCCCTGAAACTCACAGAGGTTGTTCCATGCATTTAGGAATGAGGACCCTTCTAGAAAACACAGCCATGGCTTGTGTTCCACGGTGTTTGTGTGGCTTTCACACGGGACGTGCCAGCCCTGTCCTGTCCCACCTCCTGGAGGGTTTCTAGGTGAAACGCCCCAGGGGCAAAGCCAAGCCCCCAAGGAGGCTCATTCCCAAACCATGGCTCATCCCAGATCACCTCACCCTTGCCCAGCTGGAGCTGGTGGCCCTTACCTGCTGCAGGTCCAGCACCCGTGGCTGCACCCATGTCATGTGCACCCTCTTGTCCACCTCATCGATACTGCCCTTCACCAGCCCCACCGAGAGCGCCTTCATCACCAGCAGCTCCACCTGGGAACACAGATCATCCCAGGAAATGACCCAGAAATGACCCCATTTTCCCCTTGAGATGAATAAAATTTGGCAGCTTCACACGAGATCCCCTCAGAATCCAGGGCAGTAGCTCTCACACTCGTCCCCTTTTCAGGTGACAAAACTGCCTCAAGACTCAGCGCCTCAACATAGAATTCTTCTCCCTAAAACTGGATTTTAGTGTTTTTTAGTTCTTTTCCCCTAAACCTAGATTTATTTGCTCTGAAATCAAAGGGAGAACAAGGCAATTGGAAAAAGCCAAAAGAGTCTAATTGTCCACAAGCAGCAGGTGGGAGCTGGTCTCTTCTCCCAAGATCACGGGACAGGACAAGAGGAAATGGCCTCAAGCTGCACCAAGGGAGGCTCAGGTCGAACATCAGGAGGAATTTCTTCATGGGAAGGGCTGTCAGGCATTGAAAGGGCTGCCCAGGGAGGCACTGAATCCCCATCCCTGGAGGTATCCAAGGAATGGCTGGACGTGGCACTCAGTGCTCTGGGCACAGATTGGACTCGATGATCTCAGAGCTTTTTTCCAGCCCAAATATCTGGGGTCCTGTGTGGCTCAGGTCTACCCAGGCACTCTCAGAGCCCCAGAACCTGGACATTACCAAGGGTGTCTAAGCCCAGACTCACCTCGTTGACGGTGACTTTGGCACTCTTGGCAATCTCCTCGAAGGTGAGCTGGCGGTGGTTGGCTGGGCGGGTGAAAGTCATCTGGAGCCAGGGAAGAAGCCAAAAAAAACCAAGCCCCACAGGGCTTTAGGGATTCCCACACCTCACAGAGCCTCCTCCAAGCTGCCCTGCCCAACCTTACTCTGCACTGGCAACTGCACTTCTCATGTTTAACCAAAGTAAGTCAAACAAGAATGTTTTATACCAGTGTGGTGTGGTGACAACAGAGCCTTCTAGTGACAGGAAGGGACTGCTTCAAGTTATCCATCAGGGAAAGGACCCTCAATCCTCGGGAAACAAAGACGTTTAACTGTGTTCTCAAGGTCTTATGTTACACTGGAACGTACTGCAGACACCATCCCCAAAGGACTGCTCTCCCCCTCCTCCATACCACAGAATGGACACCTCCCACTGTCCCAGGCTGCTCCAAGTCCCGTCCAGCCTGGCCTTGGACACTTCCAGGGATCCAGGGGCAGCCACAGCTTCTCTGGGGAGCCCTGTGCCAGGGCCTCAGCGCCCCCACAGGGAAGATATTCTTCCCAACATCCCACCTAACCTTCCCCCCGTGTCCTGGCACTCCATGCAGGAGCGCCTCTGGACCTAGGGACAAGCAGCCCAGCACAAGCTGTTCCCCTCATGGCACCTGCCCGTGGCTCCATCTACAGGCAAAATCCACACTGAACTTCCTGCATGCAGGAGTTCCTGCAGGTGAGTGACCAGACACACTGAGCACATCCCGGCTCACCTCCATGAGACACAGCAGCTGGATCTTCTGCAGCAGGAGCGCTTCGTTTGCAGCCAGGTCGGGCTGGGAGGGGAGAAAATGCACCAAATCAGGTCAGGACTACATTTTCTCCCCATCCCAGGGCAGAAAAGCTTTACACACAGGAATAAATCTTGGGAGGGTTTATTGAGGAGGAAGGAGGCCACCACAGCCCACCCACCAGCCAGGAATGATTCCAGAAAACAATCCAAGTGCCAGTGAACTCACAAATCCACTGCTATGCCAGTGATTCCTGCTGTAACCAGTGCAGGTAACATCCAACATCACTGTTTTACCTCACACTTCCCAGAACAGGAGGGAAAACCACCGTTTTCCACTGGAAGCACTCCAGAGGGAAGCCAAAAGAAAACTAATTAGGTGTATCAAGATGGAATAACCACTCCTAGGCTCCAATCAGAATTTACCAGCGCTCCAGAGCCAGGAATGAGGCAAAGGTGAATAAGAAAACGCCCACAGACTCCAAACATCAGGTGGAAATCCCAAGCCTGGGCCTTCAGCAGTCCCAGAGCCCTCACCTGCTGCCCCCAGGCCGACTTGAGGGCCTGGAAGGTCTCCACGTTGCCGCTGTTGAAGGCGAAGAGGGTGTCAATGAGCCACTGCCGGTCTGTGCTGCGCAGGGACTCCAGCACGGGGTGCATCAGCTGCAGGGGACAGGCAGGAGGGCGTCAGCAGGGGAAAACCAGCTCCTGGGACTCCAGGCACGAAGGGATGTGGCAGCACTCACCAGCTCCCCAAAGTTGTAGACGCCTTCTCCCAGCAGCCCGGCCAGCCCCAGGGTGAAGGCTCTTTCCTGCTGCTCTGACACTGGAATAAACCAAAAACAATGCAGATGAAAAAGGACCCAAACCAAAACCACTACGGATGGAAAACACCCTAACCAAAAATAACTGGGATGAAAAAAAGACCAAGTCAAAACCAATTTGGACAAAGCACCACTTTAAGCTCCATCGAGCCCTCCCTCACTTACATTAAACTACTCCCAGCCCTCACCTTCCCCCACTCTGACTGAAATTCAGGAGTCTGCAGTAACCACAGCACAAAAGGGCCGCTTCTTGAATCTAGAGCGAAGAATCGGGGAATCGGAACCAACTTGTCCTTCTCGCAGGGGCATTCTCCCTTTTCCCCCAGTGCAACTCAGGAGCAGCTACTCCTCAGTCCAGCCCGACCACCACAGCACAGCGAAAATGACACGGAGGGAAAACCTCAGTTGGGGCACTCATTTGGGCTGGGGGGATGAAGCCGAGTACGGGAAGTGGGATTTCCCCTGGAGAGGAGGAGTCACCTGGCAGGTCCTTGACCTCGATGCAGCCCAGGAAGCGCAGCGCATCCTTGTAGTAGGCGGCGTGGTTCCCCACGGTCTGGTAGTACTTGCTGGAGAGGTCGTAGAAGCGGCTGTGCACCGACGTCACCCCGGGGAGGCTGTTCAGCATCTCCTCCACCTCCTCGATGGTCTCCTGGGAAGGACAAGACCTGGCTCTTACAGCTCCCAGCTGCGAGGATGGCAGCCTTCCCCAGGGATCCCCAGTGACATCCCGGGCAAAGGCACCGTCACTCCCATACCCTTCCCTGTGAGGGCGCTGAGGCCCTGGCACAGGTTGCCCAGAGAAGCTGCGGCTGTCCCTGGATCCCTGGAAGTGTCCAAGGCCAGGCTGGAATGACCTGGTCTAGTGAAAGGTGTCCCTGCCCATGACTGGGTGGTTTTCAAGATCCCCTCCAAAACCCAAACCACCCCAAGATTCCATTACCCAAACCCATCCCGCTGCACTTGCTCTAAGAGAACCAAAGCTGCCCTGCCTGAAAAACATCTTTTCGGGTTTAAAAGATGGTTTTAAAACCAGCCAAGGATGACAAACCCTATGTGCTTTGCTCAGGAAACAACACCACAGGTCACCGTGAACAGCTCCCACATCCAGGTGAGCTCACAAGCCCCTCGGGGCCGGGAGCTGGGATAACCAAGGAATGTCACAGCACCCCAAAACTCCGCATCCCAGGCCACCCCTCACCTTGGTGACCTGCAGGTCCCCGATGTTGAGCTTGAGGGCCCCGATGGCTGTTTTGCACAGGATCACGGCCTCATCGCTGCTCTTCACCTGCAGGGACACAGGGACCTGTTCAGAGTGTCACCTGCAGCCAGGTGTGCCCCAGGGGCTGGATAAATGTCACTTGTGACCATATTCCTGCATTCAAATCCCTGAGTCACATGCCAGTGACTCTTGGCCTGCTCAGAGGCAAAACACACCGAGAACAACTTCCAACATACCTTTTCCCGTGTCTTCTCCAGAAAAGTCAGGGCCACGTTGGGATCTGGAGTAGAAGGAAAAAGGGATTTAAATGAGCAGCTCTCATGGCGCTAAACCTCACCTACCAAGACACCTTTTACAGGATTCCTGAAGGCTGGAATATGGGTTTTCCATGGTGTACCCTCAGCCTGCAGCAGGTGCGGCCAGGTGAGCCAGCCTTTTCCTCACCAACCACCTCTCCAGGGAAGCTGTGGACTTCCTCCTCCAGGGATCAACAACAACTTAAGCTTTTTAAGCTATTTAAGCCAGCACTTTCCCTTCCCGACACAGCAGAAGCACAACAACTTCCCGTCCAGGGCTGAGCCATTCCTGGCCACATTCCAGAGGTAACAACGGGACAGGGCAGAGGGGAGGACACGCACCTGTCATCTGCCGGACCACGTGCAGGATAATCTCCACCAGGGACAGGGGGTTCACCCTGCAGGGAGCAGCTCAGAGTCAGCACGGGTCCCCCAGGTCCCCCGAGCTCCCCCTCCCCTCCCCAGGTGACCCCCAGTACCTCACCTGTGCTCAAACTCGCTGATGAAGTTCTCGTAGAGCTGCGGGGACAAGGACAGGGACACTCAGGGCAATGAACACCCCTGGTTCAGAGCTTCTCACTGCATTTCCTCTCTATTCCACCTCATTTGAACCCCCCTGGAAGTGCTGGACAGGACTCTGAGCCAACTGGGCTAGTGGAAGGTGTCCCTTCCAGGGAGGGTGGAACATGGTGGTCCTTGAGGTCTCTTCCAACCCAGACCATTCCAGGATCCTATGGTTTTTCCAGAAAATCGGGCATTCCATACAGAAATCCCAGCACTGTTCAGAACCCAGAACTGCTCATTTTATCCAATTCTATCCCCACAGGCTTCTTCCAGTGAATACCCATCCTGCACTTGCAAACCTCTTGCTAAAACATAGAATGAAAGAAAAAAATCCCCCCACAACTCCCAAAAATAAAAATTTTAGGTGAGTGTAATAAAGAATCACTTTAGGTTCTGAACACGAGAGTTGATTTCAGCAGATTTTCCACACGGTCGCCAGCGCAAACACCCCGGGAGCTGAAGCCACTCCGGTTAGTAATTCTCCAAGAGAATTAGGAAAGAGAGAAGCCATAGGCTGAGTTTTTCCAAGTACAAAAAGCCAGGAAAGCCGGGAAGAGCCCGCTCACCTTGATGAGCCCATCTCCCTGGGCGAAGCAGGGGTCCTGCACGAAGTCCAGCACCTGCAGAGTGAGCTGGTGCCACAGCCTGGGGACACAGAACACCGCCGTGAGCCCGAACCGTGCCACAGCCCGGGCCGCGCCGAGCGCACCGCGCAC
>VXBU01003971.1:364665-383071 GCA_013400315.1 Bombycilla garrulus
GGGAATGCCCGGCCGCGGGACGGGGCGTCCCTGCGGGAAGGGGAGGATGGCAGTCGGTGTTGGGGTGGGATACGCTCCCGTGATGCAGGATGTCCCGTCCCCGCGGAAGCAGGGACATAACTTCGTGAGCCAGGGCTGGCCTGCGAGCCTGGAGAGTAGGGATCTGCCACAAAAATCAGTGTTTTTTCCAAAACTGTGAGTTCAGCTCCCCGGGAACGCGGTGTGACAGGGCAGAGCCGTGTCCTTGTGACAGCAGGCAAAGGCGGCGCGGTGTCACGTCCCTGGGAAGGCGCTGTCACATCCCTGTGACAGCAGGGTAAGGCAGGGTCACATCCCTGGGAAAGCAGAGCCACGTCCCTCTGACAGCAGGGAAAGGCCGTGCAGTGTCACATCCCTAGGAACTCAATGTCACACATCCCAGGGAAGGCAATGTTACATCCCTTGGAAGGCAGAGCCATGTCCTGTGACAGCAGGCTAAGGCAGTGCAGTGTCACATCCCTGGGAAAGCAATGTCGTGTCTCTGCAAAGGAACTGTCACATCCCAAAGAAGGCAGAGCCATTCTGAGGCCTGAAGAAACTTCCAGCTCTGTCCTTGCTCCTCAGGCTTGCCAAGCTCTCCTGGCTCTCCTCATGCCTGGTCTGGACTGTGCACAATGCCCTGCTCCAGCAGCACTAATTTTCTGGGAGAAGCTGTTCCCTGCTGATAATGATTGTTCCCGAACTGCTAATGACTGTTCCCAGATGATAATGGCTGTTGCCAGCCCAGCTGGGCACAGGGCTGTGATTCCTTTGGACAAGGACGCAGAGCCCAAGGGGGGAACAGGGAAATGACAGTATCTCTGCTCACCTGGGCAGGGTGACACATCACCCTGAGAGAAACTTACTGAGCTCAGGACACAGCAGGGTCTCCTGGATCCCAGAGGAGTGTAAATCAACACTGAGACTGGGGATTCCCAGTGGATCCAGACTGATGTCCAAAAAAGCCCTCTCACAGGAACACCGGTGATTTGGTATTCTATATCCACATAAAGAATTGCAGAGGGACGTGTCTACTCCAGGGTTTGGCTTGGACTAACAGCCAAGCTTTTTCCTAGTGAAGCCTGAGCACAATCCTGCCCAGAGAAGAGCTTTCTATGGAATTTTTGGGTGATTTCCTCCCCCAAGCCGAAGTCACTGTCAATTCTCTCAGTGCTGTGCTTCCCCCTGTGCCGAGCAGGATCCAAGGCTCCAGGTCCTTCTGTCTGAGCGCAGCTGCCAGAGCCCTTTTGGGCAGGTGGGGAGGTGACAAGGGGAAGCAGAAGCTCACCTTGAAGGATGTGGCCGAGCTGCTCCGGAAGAAGGAATGTCGGCGCGTGGTGGTGATGGCTGGCGCCGGGATCAGCACACCCAGCGGCATCCCAGACTTCAGGTGATGCCTCCATCTTCTGTGTCCTTGGAGGGCTGAGGTCTTGTCCATGGAAAGGGTGATTAAACACTGGATGGGGCTGCCCAGGGAGGAGGTGGAGTCACCATGCCTGGAGGTGTCTGAGGAACAACGGTGCGTGGCACTCAGTGCTGTTGTTGACAAGGTGATGATGCATCACAGGTTGGACAGGTTCTGAAGGTCTTTTCCAGCCTTGTTGTTCCTGGGATTCTGTCTCCAGCCCGGGTCCCACTGCAGCCCCTGTCAGCTGCCTCCTGTCCCCACAGGTCCCCCGGGAGCGGCCTGTACAGCAACCTGGAGCAGTACGACATCCCCTACCCCGAGGCCATCTTTGAGCTGGAGTACTTCTTCGTCAACCCCAAGCCCTTCTTCACCCTGGCCAAGGAGCTCTATCCTGGCAACTACCACCCCAATTTCGCCCACTATTTCCTCCGGCTGCTGCACGACAAGGGGCTGCTCCTGCGCCTCTACACCCAGAACATTGATGGTCTGGAGAGAGGTGAGCTCCCTCTTCCCATCTCCAGCAGCAGCACCAGGAGTTGAGGGGGAGAAGCACACATGGAAATGCACACAGGGAGGCTCTGGCTCAGCGTGTACCCTCGCGCTGTATTCCAGTGGCTGGGATCCCTCCCGACAGGCTGGTGGAAGCCCATGGCACCTTTGCCACTGCCACCTGTACGGTGTGCCAGAGGAACTTTCCGGGAGAGGACTTCAGGGTGAGTGGGCCCAGCTGGGCATCAACACAATTAACACAAAGAGGCATTAATTATTACAGTAATGACAGGTCCAAACGAATTCTCTTGTCCTCGGGGACAAAAGGTTTATGGAGGGAACCAGGTTTGGGGTTCAGCGTTGCTCTGAGGACACGTGGTGGTTCTGAACCGCTGTGACAGGCAGGTTTGGGGCCTCTCCTTTCAGGGGGACAGGATCCCTGTGACAGGGAGTTTTGGGGTCTCTCCCTTCAGGGAGATGTCATGGGGGACAGGATCCCTCGCTGCCCCGTCTGCACCGGAGTGGTCAAGCCTGACATCGTGTTCTTCGGCGAGCAGCTCCCACAGCGCTTCCTCCTGCACCTCACAGACTTCCCCATGGCAGACCTGCTCTTCGTCATCGGGACATCCCTGGAGGTCTGGAAATAAGGGAAACCCCTGGGGAAAAAGGCACATGGAAAACAGGGCCTGAAGGGACTCCGAAGGGGAGAGAGGGCTTAGAGGAGAAAGCGAGAAAATGCATTAGGGAGGTGAAATTTGAGGTGGAAGGTAAGAAATAGGGTGGTGGTGCTCTGAGAGACCCTCTGGAAACCAGGTGGGCACCTGGAGAGCTGAGGAAAGGCCACCAGCTAACTGGTGACATTGTGACCTGTTGAGAGCCAGGGTGGCTGAGCAGTTCCAAGCTGACTGCACCGTGAACTGGTGCCCCTGGCACTGTGCCCCCTCGGTTCCCCCCTCAGGTGGAGCCCTTTGCCAGCCTGGCTGGAGCCGTGCGCAGCTCCGTGCCCCGGGTCCTCATCAACCGGGAGCTCGTGGGCCCCTTTGCATGGCAGCAGCGCCACAACGACGTGGCCCAGCTCGGGGACGTGGTCGGCGGCGTCGAGAAGCTGGTGGAGCTGCTGGGCTGGAACGACGAGATGCACACGCTGATCCAGAAGGAGAAAGAGAAGGTGGGAAGAGGCTCAGACCCCCAGCTCCCCCCTCAGCCCCTGTGTTCCCTGTGCTGGAGTTATGCAGGGGAGTGGGTTTGTGCTTGCTGGGGTCACATTGCACAGAAAAGTTCAAAAAAAGAAACCTAAGCCTGAGTGCTGTTTCGCAACCAATGTGCCAGGGCAGAGCGCTGTGGGCTGAATGTGTCTGTGGTAGATGGGAAAACACAGATCTGCCAGTCCCAGATGAATTAGGAACATAGAAAAGGACAGATTTGGGCTGAAAGCAGTGACCTTCTCAGGGACAGAAAAGCTTCCAGTTATGTCACCTGATGTGTGATTTGTTCTCAGACAAGCCCTGTAGCTGTAGCTGGAGGTGCAGATTCCAGTAACCAACCAGTGCTGCCGTGGCCGGACAGGGAGTGAGGTTCCTGCTCCTGCTCCACTTGGCAGTGATGAATCCTTAAATAGACTTTTTTCCCCACCATCCTCACATCTGTAACCTTCTGGGATCTTCAGGAGTGAGAAATTGCAGGGGAACAAGTTCATAATTACTCAGAGCTCAGTGCTGATGTTAATTACTACATTCCTTTAGACCACTGGAGTTTTTTTCCACATTTGACATCAAGCACAGCTGTATTTTTTAGGCATACGTTGTCCAAACATGACTTCATAAAATCTGGCTTCAAGATTCCAATTGTAACATCCAGGTTGTTCTCACTTCCCTCAGATTACGCAGCAGGACTGAGTAGGGATTCTTAGCATTTTTGCCAGATTTTTGATTTTTCAGTACCAACATTTTGGGGATCAGACAGCTCTTGGCTTGACACTTGTGCTGCTCTGAATCCCTGAGGGATAATGCTGATGCAACAGCTGCCTGGACTAGTGGAAAGTGTCCCTGTCCATGGTCAGGGGTAGGACTGGATGAGCTTGAAGGTCCCTTCCAAGCTAAACCACCCTGAGATTCCAGGATTCTGTGAAACCTGTGGGGATGGTTCTGGGGCTGGAATGTCTGATGCTCCCTGGCAAGCACTGTGGTCTCTGTTTCCAGCTGGATGCCAAGGACAAGTAGGAAGGTGCTCCTGTCACCCCTCAGCACGTCACTTGAGGATGTCCAGCCGTGAGTGTCACCAGCACGTGTCCGAGGGCCTGGGAGCTCGTGCCAGCACGTCTGATGGTCTCTGTGTCTGTAGTTGGCTGTTTGGATCTCCCTCCTCCTGAGCCATCCATCCCAGAGCCCCTCAGAGGCACTGGTTCCATGGAGCCGTGAAGGTCAGGCCAGGACAGACTGGAGAGCATTTTCCAGCTCCCACTGGGCTGAGCATCCAGTTCCTGTCACAGCTCCTCCCCAGCCACTGTTCCCTTGGCCATGATCCTCATGCTGCAGGCTGTTTAGTCTTCCATGAAATCTCTGTTAATCAGAGGACAAGCCGGGGGTGGGGGGGCTGCCCCCCATTCCCATGCTAGCTCAAGCTGCTGGGGAATTTCTGAATCACTAGAGTGTTAATTATTTAATAATAAAGAAGATAATTCGTTTGGATTTTGAGGGGTTTTCTGTAAAGTCACACCTTCTGTCCCCACCACTGCTTCTTTCACCTGCTTTTTAGTACCTTTTTCCCACCTGTTTCCCCCTCACACAAATGCCTTTTCCTGCTGTAGATGCCATCCTGGGGGGTGGCAGTGTCACAGCACTGCAGACCCGTCCTGCTCTGTCCCACACCTGCCACAACACGATGCAGAGCCTTGTGGCACACCCACACTGGAAATCGGGGGGACTTCGTTTTTAACCATCCCCTGCTGCCCCCCAAAACAGAGTTCCACGATTCTGTGAACACCTCCTCCCAAAATGCCCAGTGCCAAGCTCAGCCCCTGCTCCAGGGCATTCCAGGCCAGGCCTGGCAGCTGTTCCTAGGGATTTAAGCACTCGGGAAAATTGAAACAATATCAGAAGCAGCTGCATTAAAAATACCAAACCCCCCCTTTTCCTTTTGCACGTAAAGCTTGGGAAAGCTTCAACAGCTGGGAAGGGATCAGGGGCCTGTGTCTGCACACAGAAGGGCTGGGGGTTTTGCTAGTTCAAAAAAAAAAACCACAATTGGCCTAAAAGCTCACACTCTGACAGAACAGGGCTGTCCCCAGCAGCCTGGAATGGCCCTTGGGGGTCAGTCAGGAACTAAACAGAAATGCAGAATCATCCAGGTTGGAAAAGACCTCCAAAATCATCAAGTCTGGTCCGTGACTGATCCCCTCCTGGTCACCAGCCCAGAGCACCGAGTGCCACGTCCAGGCGGTCCATGGACACGTCCAGGCATGGGGACTCCACCACACTCTGCGAAGCCCTTTCCAATGCCTCACAGCCCTCTTCATGAGGAAATTCTTCCTGACTTTCAACCTGAACCACCCCTGGCAGAGCTTGAGGCCATTTCCTCTTGTCCCTTCCCTTGTTCCCTGGGAGCTGCACCCTCCTGTCAGGGAGTTGTGNTTAGGGATTTAAGCACTCTGGAAAATTGAAATATCAGAAGAAGCTGCATTAAAAACACCAAACCCCCCCTTTTCCTTTTGCACGTAAAGCTTGGGAAAGCTTCAACAGCTGGGAAGGGATCAGGGGCCTGTGTCTGCACACAGAAGGGCTGGGGGTTTTGCTAGTTCAAAAAAAAAAACCACAATTGGCCTAAAAGCTCACACTCTGACAGAACAGGGCTGTCCCCAGCAGCCTGGAATGGCCCTTGGGGGTCAGTCAGGAACTAAACAGAAATGCAGAATCATCCAGGTTGGAAAAGACCTCAAAAATCATCAAGTCTGGCCCGTGACTGATCCCCTCCTGGTCACCAGCCCAGAGCACCGAGTGCCACGTCCAGGCTGTCCATGGACACGTCCAGGCATGGGGACTCCACCACACTCTGCGAAGCCCTTTCCAATGCCTCACAGCCCTCTTCATGAGGAAATTCTTCCTGACTTTCAACCTGAACCACCCCTGGCAGAGCTTGAGGCCATTTCCTCTTGTCCCTTCCCTTGTTCCCTGGGAGCTGCACCCTCCTGTCAGGGAGTTGTGGAGAGCCAGAAGGTCCCCCCTGAGCTTCCTTTTCTCCAGGCTGAGCCCCTCAGCTCCGTGTGCTCCAGACCCTTCCCCAGCTCCGTTCCCTTCCTTGGACACACTTCAGCCCCTCAATATCCTCCTTGTCATGAGGGCTCAGAGCTGGACACAGCGCTCGAGGGGCCTCAGCAGTGGAAACTGGAAAACCAAGCACAGCCCCCTTCCAGCTCTTCACCTCCTAGAACATGTTCAGGAACACCCCCAGCTCCTAAGGACACATGGTCAGGAACACCTGGGATCCTCTGCCACAGGGACAGCCACAGGGATTTCCTTGCTTGGAGGAATCATGGCCACACTCCCACGTGTCAGGTTGGCTTTATTCTAGCGTCACTTGGGCATTCCTACTCATGACAGGAGGTTTGGGAACTTGGATACATGAGACAAATGGCAAGATTTTCTTTCCAAAGAAAACAGGAATAAAAATAAAGACAAATCTCCACCAGGCTCGACAGCAGCCCCTGGGGGACACAGTGACCTGGGGACAGCAAGGAGGAGCCAAGGACAGAGCCCAGGTATTGGCCTTTTGTCTGGAAAGTAGGAGGTGGGGAGAGGCGAACGCCCAAACCCAGCTGGATGGTGACAGGGACAGTGCCCAGTGCCAGGGAAGGGACATTGGAGCGCTCCCGGCAGCCGCCCGCGCACTCTCTCCTGCGGCCAATGGAATGCTGGAACCTTCCGAGGCCTCACCGGCTCTGCTCTGCTCACCCACACATTCTGGGTGTGCACGGACATGGATACAGCCACCTGCACCATGCCCTGCGGATCCCACTCCCTCTGGAGGCCCACACCCCTCTCTGGCAGCCCCCTTCCCACAGCATTCCTGGGGAGCAGCCCCCACTGCGGGGCCGGGCACACGCACAGCCACGCGCACGCAGGAGGCTCCGTGCATCACAACCACGATGAAGTGGCAGGAAGAGCCTCCCCCTGACCCTTCTTCCCAAACAGCACGTATTTAAAAACCAAAAATCCTATTGGAGAGTCCTGGAACTCCTGGAAGCAATTTGGAGTGTGAAATCCTCAAGGCTGCTGACAGTAGAGACCGAGGTGGAGCCAGGTCACGGAGACCTCTGGAAGGAGAGGTGGCTATGGAGCTGGGAAGGAGGCAGGTGTTCCATGTGGTGGGCTGTGAGGGGTCCAGACCGGATCCGGATCCCGCGGGGAGAGTCCTGGCACAGTGCCAGCCCCTGGGTGCAGCACCAGTTCCGAGGGAGAGCGTCTGCAGCCTGGCTCTCCGTGGCTGGGGCGGGAGCCAGGTCAGTCCAGCCCCAGGTCCGAGTCGGAGGACGAGCGCTCGTCGGCGATGTTGCGGATGGCGTTCTCCATAGGCGCCAGGTTGCCACTCGGAGTGATGCCCATGGGCTGGATCACCTTCTCCCTGCGGCCAGGAGGAGAGGGGAAAGGTAAGGCAGAGCTGCAGCAAAGCACGGGAACAGACTAGGAATACAGCAGGAGTGTGGGGCTTGTGGAAACGGCCTGGAACACCCCCAGCACCGCTAAGGATCCCTTCTGAGAAGTGGGGACAGTCTCAGCATAAAGCTTCCACATGGTGAAGCAATGGCCTGGAAGCACAATCCTATTCCCTGAAATAAGCTCCTTTCTAGAATCTAGTCCTGTGTGGTTCAGGATTCCCAGAGGAAAACTAGCACCGGTGTCCATGCTCCTCTCCCTCCAACACAGCATGGACTGACTTCCCTCCTACTCGTGAAAGCCTGAACTCAGCTGGGCTCCTCGGGGTCAGAGATAACTGGAGAAAGCACTCCAACAAGGAAAGTGGCTGGTGGCAGTAGCTGCCATCTGTCCCCAAAATCTGTTTCCTCCTGAGCAGCATTGCCAGGACAGAGGCTGCTGTCCTTCCCAAGCACCTGGACAAACCTGGCAAGCAGCAGGTGCTTGGGAACAGCACAAGCACAGCAAGGAATTCCCATCGTGCCAAAGGAGGAGGCATGCAGGCATGAAGCACATGCAGTGCTTCCCTTGCATGTCACGGGGCCATGCTGAGGGAAGAGTTTCCCCACATATCGCCTGCCACTCCCTCTCCTAGATCCCTCAGGCCTTGGAAACACAGCCAAAAGAAGGTTTGTGACAGATGTACCCCAGACACACACCACGTCCCAGTACCTGGACAACTTGTCAAACATGTTGACCAATTTCATGGCTTCATGCTCCTTCTGCTCCTCTGTCATCCCTTCCATGGGGTTGGGCAGCTTCTCCTCCACGCGTCCTGTCACAGGGTTGATGCTGCACAGAGAGCAGTGAGGCCAGGGCTCAGGAAGGGGACAGAAGGTGACAAAGGGCTGTTTGGAATCATTCTGAGCCTCACGGAGCAGAGGAATGGCATAGCAGGACTGGTTGTCACCGTTGCTCATGCCCTGAGCCCCAAGTGCCATCTAGTGCTACTAGAGCTTCTGACCTACATCCTTACAAACACCTCCCTTTTCTCGAACATTCCCTCCTGCCAATGCCACAGTGGGAGGAAGGTTGAGGTACATGAGGACAGGTGACATTTCCTCCCTCTCCTCCAGGCAAGAGATAAAAGCTAATGGAGAAAATCCCAACAAACTCAACCTGCAGGGACACTGAACAGGTGTGGGGGGTGCATGGGTGGGCACAGGCCTGGATCCCCCCACCCTCAAGATACCACTCACTGCAGAGGAAAGGAGAGAGAAAGGGAAAAAAGAAAGAGAGGGAATGGAAAAAGAGGAACCAAAAACCAGCTGGGCATAGCAACACTGAGCTCTGGAGAAGGATAGGAAAAAGAGGCACTCCCACCCCTGCTGCATGTGGAAGAGCAGAAGCAGGAGATGGCAGGAGGTGCATGAAGAGGGATGAAGAGGGATAAAGCAGGAGCGGGAGGAAGGTGCAGGAGAAGGGGAGTTCTAGAGATGGAGAAGATCTCTTTACTTGGGCTTTGCCTCTTTGTACTCCTCAGTGTCCGTGTCTTCATCCTCCGAGTACTCCCCCTCTTCCCGGCCGCCGGCCATGAGGCCCCGTGCCGCCAGCAGCCCCGCGGCGTTCCCGTAGCCCGTGTACTTCACAAACCGGGACACTGCCAGGAGAAGGGACAGAGACCACCCTGTGCTCCCCTCCTGTCTCCAGCCCTGTGTTCCCACCAGCCCCAGCAGCACGGTCTTGCCGTGTTTCCAGGCCATGGAGACACAGAGATGCTGATGGGGAGCAAGGCCTCTGGTGGGAGTTGAACGTGGGCCAGGCTGTGTGCAGGGTGCTGGGGTGTCCTCCAGCACAGCTCATCCCTCACCACTGGCCCGAGAGACACCACCCCCTTTCCCCAGAGCTCCTGGAGCTCTCCCTTTTCGGGAGCGGGGCTGTCCCAAGGGAAGGCAGACGTCCTGCAGAGTCCCAGTCTGAGGGTCTCCCTGTGGAAGCCCCCCAGGACTCACCGCTCTCCTTGCAGAGCACAAAGAGGAACTCGGCGGCGCAGTGCTTGACGTCGGTGTCGATGTGCGTCATGAGCCTCACCAGCTTGTTCCGCAGGGAATTCCCCACCTCCGGCCGGTTCCGCACGTCCCGCAGTGGCGGCAGCACCTGCAGGGCCACAGCGAAGGTGACAGGTCACCTTTGGTGGGTACCAAAGGCCTCAGCCACCCACAGCAGAGGTGCCTGGAGGGTGGCCACAAGCCAGGCTTTGCTCGCCTCCCCTCCGCTCCGGGCAGCACCCCTGGACTGGGGCTGAGCACAGCATACCCTGGCCTTCAGGAACTTCCTGGTCTGCCGGTGGACTCGGGCACTCTCCGTCAGCAGGTTCAGCACGGGGGTCAAGCTCTCCTTCAGCTTGTGGCCCTGCAGAAACATCCCCAGAAGGAGCAGCACATCAATCATGCTGAGCTCAGCTTGTCTGGCTCATGCTGGAGAACACGAGCACAGACCATCAGGGAGATGGGATGGATATGGAGCTTCCCAACCTCTGCCACAGGCACTCAGTGCCTCCTTCCTCCCCTCACCACTTACTGTGGCACAGGCAGTGCCAGAAATATTTGGGCAGGGCATTCAGGGCAGAGAAGTGCAGTGGTAAAATTTGGGGGCCCTTTGGAACAACTCTAGAGGCTGAAAACTGTAGTCAGCTTGAAAATAACACGAACTCACGTTTCCAGAACTGCCCACTGTGTCACTGCTGAGTGAAATAGGGCTGATTTGTCAATCACCCAGTTAATTATCAGTCATTCATCCGCTATTCCACTGATCTCACTGCCTGCAGCCCTCAAAGCTGGCAGTCACCTTCCCAGTTCAGGGATGTTGGTTTGGTCCCACCAAACACAGCTTTGCCAAAAAGCTGTCCCTCCTACAAAGGGCTAACTTCAAACCAAGTGTGCTGCTCCCACCAGGCTCTTCCATGCTGAGGGAAAGGTGCTCTGCAGCTGTGGGAAGAAGCAGCCCCACCACTCACCCTGTCCAGGCGCCGCTCCAGGAAGTCCAGGAGGATGCTGACCGCGTCCATGTTGACACCCATGTACTCCAGCGAGCCCGGCCGCACTTTGGGAGTCAGGAGCACATCCAGACACTTCAGGGGCAGGTTGCCCAGCAGGTTGACCGTGTGGCTGCACGTGTGAAAGAGAAGAGAAGTGAACACACAGTGATGGAGCTTTGCTCACAGAAGTTCTTCAGCTCTGCAAAAATGAAGGCCCATCATTTACTTGCAGGAGTGTGAGGACCCTGCAGTCCAAGTTTTTCTGGAGCATCTCAAGCTCCTCACACCATTGAAAGGGGATAACTTAAGATGCTTTTTGAGCAGCTAACTATATGCTGAGAGTCCAAAGATCCTTTCATGACATCTGAGAACCCACAGATCTTGACACAGAGCCAAGCAGGACCAATCTGGGTGGTCAAAGGTCTGTCTCTGGAGTCTCCTGTGTCACTCCTAATCCTGATGTTCCACACCAGCACTGCTTGGGATCCCCCAGACTATGTGTTTTTGGGGACAGGGTGATGTCACCTGCTCCAAGCTGAAACCCCTGCACCGATAATGCTTGGCAACATGACACAGCCAATTTCTCAGCATGGCTTAAGACTAATTAAGGCCACCTCATGGTCATTTTCAAGCAGCACGCTTCTTCTCTGGCCAGTTGCCCACTAAGGTGGATGTCAGCATTAGGACAGCCTGACACAGAACACGGAACAAGATCTCAGGGGCCAGTAGGCCATTCCCACATGGCATTCCCAGGGCAGGAAAGGCTGTTTCTGAGCTCCAGCAGCGTGAGGGATCCCCAGGCTAAACCCAAGAGCTGCTGGTCAGCAGCATCCCTCCCAATTGCCCAAGGTCAGGCAGGATGTGCCTGGGGGAGCTGGTGAAGCTCCAGGTGAAGCTCTTCCCAACACAGACCTGTGGAACTCCTCGGTGCGGTCCTCGCCGTCGGCAGAGATCATGAGGCAGTGGCGCAGGACGGCACCCAAGTGCCTGTACAAAGCAGCATCTTCCTGGCCCCAACATGGAGAAAGAACAACTCAATCAGCAAAGGGGATCCCACACATCCCACAGCCTGCAGCCTATTCCCCTCTCCAGCAGCCTGATCGTAGACTGCAGGGTGTTCTAGGGAAAGCAGTTCTCAATTCTCCATTTGGGAATGCTCTAAAAGCACAGGCAAAGTAAAGGATAACACTGCACTGGACAGAGACAGTGCCCCAAGGACACCCGAGGGTGCACAAGCACCATTCTGGGACACGAGAAAAGGCAAGGGAGGAGAAAACCTGCAAAGCCAGAGCCCAGAGACACGTGAATGCCACAGGCCCAAGGAGCTCACCTCGTCCACCTCCCTCTTGCTGGAATCAAAGGTGATGTTGAAGAGCACTTTGAGGATCTCCATGGCTCGCTCCGTTTCCTGCCGAGGCAAAGGCGGGAGAAGTCCCTCCTCGGTGGCAACTTCGTAGGGGTCCAACCACTTGACCCCGAGGGTCAGCTCCAGGGTGTCTGTCATGAGGCTGATTCCCCGGAGCTCCTGGGCCAGCTGCTGCCGGATGTCCACCCTGAGGGCCGTCAGCAGGAAAAGCAGGCGCAGGTCAAAGAACTTGATGTCGTGAGGAAGACTCCGCTCGTTGTAGAGCTTGATGCGCCGGGCCAGCCCCACCACCAGCCGCCCCTCCGCTGTCAGCTCCTGCGCCATGGCGCTGCTGAACACAATGTTGCACAGGCATTTCAGGGATTCCAGGATTACATCCAAGTCTGGGACCTCCCGGATGAGCTCCTCTGAGTAATCGATGCCAGCGTGCCTGGAGAGGGTCTTCAGGCCTTCCTTGGTGGTGAAAGGGTCGAGGCAGTGCTTGTCCCGGGACAGGATGCGGATGCTCTCCAGGCAGGTGACCTGGCAGGACGGCTGCAGCTCCCTCTCCAAGAACTTGATCAGCAGCTGGGCCATTTTCTGTGCAGTTGGAAACAAGCAATGCCTTGGATACTGACACCTCCCAGCGCTCCCTACGGCCCTGACGTGCTCTGCCCTGGACAACAGCAGTGTCACCTGGGCCTGCTCAGGTGTGCACTCGGCAGCGCTCAGGAAGTGCCTGGCTCTGGCATTGATCCTGACCAGTCTGGGCAAGAACAACCAGGAAAAAATGTCTTTCAGAGGGTGCTGGGTGCAAAGGGAGAGCACAAGCAGGTCGCTGCTGTAGCTCTGCCCTGATGACAATGGTTCAGGCTGACAGGGCCGACCTGCCCACTGCACAAGGGAGGGACACAGGACCCAGGGGAGGTGAGGAGAGCACCTGATGCCTTGGGAAAAGAGGTGAAGAGCCCTCAGGAGATTTTATAAAGCAGCATCTCCTTAATTTCGGTGCTGTCTGGAGACCTACTGGCCCAGATCTTCCATGGGTGCAGACTGGCAGAGCCCCACTAACACAATTCACAGGAGCTGCAAAGCTCATGGGGAACAGTAAGTCACAGAGCAGCACAAGAGCACAGGTAAGGCCTCACAGACACAGGCAGCTCAGGCTGAACCACGTGTGGCAACACTTCACGTCACACCAGTAACCCACACACACCTCTGGGGGAGCCCCCCAGACCTCAAACACAACACAGCTCAGAGCACGGGTCATTCTGTGATGTTACAAGAGTGAAAGAACCCAAAAAATGAGGTTTGTAACTGGCTTAACAGCCCCACTGGCTACTCTTCAAAATAATCAGAGAATCATTAAGGTTGGAATCATTAATCATCATCATTAGTCATTAATCATAATCATCCAGGTTGGAAAAGACCTCCAAGACCATCAAGTCCAACCTGTGAGCAACCAGCACCTTCACAACCAGACCAGAGCACAGAATGCCACGTCCACTCATCCATTGAATACTTGCAGAGAGGGATGATGACTACACACCTCCCTGGGTAGCCCTTTCCAGTGCCTGACCACCCTTTCCATAAAGAAATCCCTCCTCATATCCAGCCTGACTCTCCCCTGGTGAAGTAAAACTGCTGCGGGAACAAATGATGAAAAACTGAACTTCAATCCTTAACGTGAGGCTCATGGTGTGACCCACGGTCACATCCTGGGAAAATGACGAAGTACAGCTGTTCCTCTTCTCCTTCCTCACAGCAAGACAAAGTTTCAGTTACACTCCCAGCAACCAAACCCTCAGGCTGGCTCAGGGGAAAGAGCTCTCAGGGTGTGTGCCTGAAGCTGAAGCACCAGGAACTAGTGGTGATGTTCATCTCATATTTCATGGCGTACACCCCAGAAGTGGGACACTGTGCCTGAAGCCACGTCCTGTGTGACTGTCCCAGCTCAAACAGTGGGTCAGTGCAAGGCAAAGAGCTCAGATCTCATCAGATCCAGTCCCAGGTTTCAGGCTGTGCCTGGAATGCTCCATGTGGCAGCAGCTGGCTCTGGCACAGCCAAAGGAGGTCCTGCTCTCCACCTGGGTCGCCTGGCCTGCACTTGCTGTGCTGTCACAGGCATTGGCATCATCCACCAGTGAAATGACCACAGAACTGAGCCAGCTGGAAAATAATCCAGGGAAAACAGTAATTTTTATGGCAGAACAGCCAGGCTGAGGCCTGCCCTGGCACAAAGAGCTGCAGGGGCAGGAATGAGAAGGCAGAGTGTTCCTTTCCTCCAAGTGCCAGATTACACCAGCTCAAAGGATTTGCTCATATACAGCTCCTGGCAAATCCCACTGCTGGCTCCCAGCGGAGCCCCTCACCCTCCCCTGGAGCCAGCACTGCTGTGATCCCTGTGCAGGGGCACCAGAGATCACATCCATGGATGGGACGATATGGATCATGGAACCATTGCTAATCTCAGATGGATACTGACCTTTATCCAAAACCACCAACTACTGACGGAAAAAAACAGAGACAGACACTCCAAGCACACCATTCCCTAACCGAGTGAATGGAAAACTCTCATTTCTTCTCCTGTGGGAGCCTCTTGCCAAGCCCAGCAGGACATGAGTACAGAGCAGCAGATTTACACACTGACCAGAGGAGGACAGCAAGCAGTGTGTGCCTACCTTCCTCTCTTCCCGCTCCTCATCCTCAAAGATGAAGCACTGAGATTTCTGTGGGGAAAACAAAATCAATCAGAAAAAGGAATAGGTTAAAAACTCCATGGGACCAGGGCAGAGCCATTCAGCTGGAAAGCAGCGGGTCCAAAGCACGCTGCACGAGCAAACACACCATCTCCTGACAGTCCCCCCCCAACATTATGGGCATCACCCCTGGATCCACAGCACCAGTGGAATGCCACAGGCCAGCTGACAGATGGATTTAGTTTAAATACTGCAGCAGCACAGTGGATATTCATCCCAATCCCGATATCCCATAAGAGCCGGTAATTCCCCTGCTCAGCGACACCACTGAGCTGTGCCTACATGTCTCCCCTTGACATTTATTATTCCTTTTTCTGACCAAAAGAAGTCCTGTCTCCTTGGTACGTGGGAACATGGGAATAGATCCTCATGGTTATCCAGGCCGTTCTTTAAACACAAGGGAGCCGATCTCCACACTGCATCCTGCCCCCATGCTAACAAACACTCCTGATCTCCATTCCTTGTGTGTCTCTCGCTGTTTCGTTCGTTCTTCCCTGACAGTCTCCTTCCTGACCAAACCTGCTCCCATGGAACTGGAGAGCATGGGAGATCACAGGTGCTTGGGGAGAAGCAGCACTTCCCAGTGGTTGAGGCAATCCTTGCTCATACCAAGAGAGCGTTTGATCCCAGCTTGGAGAACGAAAACGCTTAAAATCTATAGAACATTGATTATGTGTGTGCAGTGACCAAGAGCCCAGGGGTGGAACTGGTTCTGTCCAGGCTGGAAGCAGCGATGGACACAGTGCCTGGAGCAGCCCCAGGTGTGGGGGCAGGACAGATGTACTCCAGCCAGGCTGTGTGTGAGCTCCATGAGCTGATCCATCCACATTACCAGGAGCCAGTGGCTCAATCCTGGCACTGCTGTGTTCCACAAGCAGGCTGCTTGTTCCTCCCTCAGCACATCCTCTCTTCAGGCTGTAATCCCATTTGGGGATATTTTGGCCACACATGGGGTTTTGCTTTAGCTGTAATTTATTCCCAGCAAGCAAAAACTGTGTCCACAACAGTGAATTACAACAAATCCGTAGGAAAAGGATACAGAACCATCAGTCTTGCAGCAGAAGCAATGCCAGGCCATGCCAGGTTTATCTGCAGTTTCATAATCCTCTTTGACTGCTCCATTTCCTCCAGACGGGCCAGCAAACCCTGTAGTTCCAGTTCCCTAGGCTCGATACCCCAGGAAGGACCCAGCTGGGGGAATCCAGCAGGAAATATCGTGGTTTGGGGCACACAGACACTGTTTGCACCGCGAGGATGCTGGCGCTGCACCTGCTGCTGGTGCTGTTAATCTCAGTGCTGTCCTTAATAGACGCCTGCTCCTTCTTGGCCAATGTCTCCCCATTCCAAATCTGACTGTTAGGAATAGTTCCACACACTCTCTCTCTCTCACACACACACTCCTGCAAAATATTCCTCAGGTTTTCCCTGCTGGCTTCCACCTACTCCAGCCTGGTGCTGAGTGAGTCAGAGTGATCCACAGGGCCAGCCCCTCCCAAGGGAAACCTCCAAAGGAAATTTCCCTGACAACCAGAGTCTGTTTCAAACAGGGTTTCACGGAGCCATAGAATATCCTGAGCTGGAAGGCACCCACAGGATCCATTCGATCCAGCTCCTGGCCCTGCCCAGACACCACAACAATCCCACTCTGTGCCTGAGAGTGTTGTCCAAATGCTCCTGGAGCTCTGACTGCCTTGGGGCTGTGCCCACTCCCTGGGGAGCCTGTTCAGTGCCTGACCACCCTCTGGGGGAAGAACCTTTTCCTCATATCCAACCTGAACCTCTCCAGCTGTTCCCTTGGGTCCTGTCACTGGTCACAGAGTGCAGAGATTGGAGCTGCCCCTCCGCTGCCGCTCAGGAGGAAGCTGTAAATTGCTGAGGTATCCCCTCAGTCTTCCTTCTCCAAGCAGAGATTTACCACCACAGTTAATCTTTTCCTACTTTATGGCTAGAAACACTCCCATGTCTGCTTCCAGATCACTGGGGTTTGACATTCTATATTCATTATTTACTGCTTTCAGAGCCGCGCCCATATGAGATCCCAGTAGTCACCTCTAATCATCTTTGACTTGCAAATCCCAACATCATTTCACCTGCAGCTCCTTCCTGGACTCTCACGGCACCTCCAAAACCGCCTTAACATAAAAGCTCCTCCTACTCAGTCCTCACACTGATTTTTATTTCCCGGTCAGCTTTTCCTTGGGATCTGGATAATAATTTTTTAGGAGTCCCTGAGCTGAGGGAGGGATTGATGCTCACTCACCTCTCGGTTGTAGACCTGGAGCACCTTGAGAACCGTGTCCTGCTCCCCGCTTTCCAGCGTGGACACCACAGCCTGGAGCTCCATTATCCCAACTGCTCAGCTACGGCACAACCCGGGAAAGGGGAGCGAGGGGATTTCCAGGGTGATGGAAAAGCAGCTCGGCACACAGATCTCTGAGAAGGAAGAGAGAAAGGGGTGGAGAGAGCAAGGAGGGAAAAAACACAACACAAAAAAAATCCCGAGTGATATTGCTCACACTGCTGCATCCATAAAAGTGGAGCAGATGGATAACCCGAGCAAAGCCAGCGGCCAGCTTCCTCTCTCTCTCCTGCTAATCCTCTTCTTCCTCGCTTTTCAATGTTTAATATATGCCCTCCCAGGAAAGCACTCAGGGAAAACCTTCCCCCCACCGGCTGGGGATTAACGTGGAGCAGATAACAGCAGCTCCCTGAAATAGCTCCCTGCCTCCTCCTCCTCCTCCCCGCCTGCCCTGATTTCTGCTGCCGCACAGGGGGGAAAATAACAAATAAAGCCAGAAACATTCCCGCGGAGTGACAAGGGATGGAGCGGCGAGGCAGCCGGGCGGGAGAGCATCCTCCCACTGCGGGCGGAGCTACCTTCGCAGGTGGTGGGAAGCAGACCGAGGAGGGTTTGGTGGCAGGTTGGGCAATGGCCGATCCCTGCAGGCGCAGCCAAAGGGCGCGTCCGGAGCCCGCCGCCCCTGCGAGAGGATGTCCCTGCCGACACTGCCAGCGAGCAGATGCGCAGCACCGCGGGATTATTTTGGACACGGCACCGGTTTAGCGGCTCAGGGAGCCACGCGAGCCCGCGGTGTTGGGACGTGGCTACCAGTGAGGGGAAATCCAGCAGATTTGGGCTCCGACGTGTGTTCGGCTTCCGTGTTCCCGTGAGGCTGAGCTGGTCACACCAACCTCAACAAAGCGGGACCCCAAGCCCACAGCGCGGGGTCTGGGAATCATACGGGTTGTCCCCTCCTGCCCACGCAGCCCCAGAAGGGCTTTTTGAGGGGAACCGAAAGAGGCAGATCCTGCATTTTGGAAGGCGGAAAGCTACGGAGACAGGAGGCTGGGCTGGCCCGGGGCAGGCACACAGCATCCCCATGAGCAGGGACTGGGATGGAGGGGATCCACCTCTGCTTTTGAGGGGATGACACGAACCAATGGATCATTGGGCATATTCCCCTTTTCCGTACTCCCACTGGCTCCTCACACTGCTACCTCCTTTCTCCACCATTTGGGTAAATTCCAACGCCCTTTTTTTTGTCCCCAGGCCCCTGTTTTCTCCCCCAGCCCCCTGTGCCCGGGCAGGGCGCTGGCCGTACCTGCGGCCCGGGATCCCTCGGGGGGCAGTTCCAGCCCTTCCGCCCCGGCCCGGGCGAGCGGCCCGAGGGGCCCGGTGCCGGGGGGAAGGAGGAGGAGGACAAGGAGGAAGAGCGGGCGGAC